>JANZXR010000170.1:33993028-34071702 GCA_027575705.1 Erythroxylum echinodendron | reverse complement strand
GAGATGCAATGAAATGACTGAATTGCATTTGTGCTTTGATTTCCTGAGCAGTTTGTGATCCAAAGAGTCTTCTTTTCATATTTGGGATGCAATTGGACTACAGTGATGCTCTCATTGGAGGAGGCTTTTCTTTCAAGAATCCAAATGCTACTCAGACTTGTGGTTGTGGTAAATCCTTTACTGCAGATATGTAAAATCATGTATACCTACAACATACTATACTCTCGGAGAATTATAGGGTGTGTTAATGCCAATTATATATTTCTGATTGAAAAACTCTTGGTTAGCACATGGACTACGTGATCATAGTTTATAAATTCTCACACATTATGTTATGGCCTAATATTTCTTTTTTGCATTTCGAAGAGTAGTAATTTGGATATGCCCATGAAACCTTACAACTTGAGGGAAATCAGATCCGTTTCTACTGAGAATAATTGCTTGTTTTCTGCATACAATAATATTGTTTGAATACTCGATTGTTATAATAAATTATCTCCTTAAAAGGTGGCTCAAGTAGTAGAAAGACTTTCTAAAGAGCCTCTTAACGCTTGCAATCCCAGGTTTTGATACGTTTAGACTATTCATGTGCATTAGAAGCTAGAACCTTGTTTGGACTCTCACAGAAAAAGACAGAAAAGACTGATAATAAATTTCTATGTTCATTGACATGGGTTCCATAAAATGTTGTTGATGGCTATTTCAATGAAATTGAAGGGTAGGTAACAAAATATAAAAACTGAAAAAATAAAATGAAATACGTTCAGCTATTTGAAGAAATGGTTTCTACTTGAGGATGTTGCCCATATGTACTAGGTAGCCTCAAGTGATAATATCACATTAATTGCTCACGAATTGCATATTCACAAGAGTTCTTCAACATCATTGCACTCTGATTACAAGTACGGTGCAAGAGAAAACAGTCAATTGTGGCTCATTGCAAAATCTTCATCTTCTCCTGATGTATTTTTTCAAGTTATATCATACATGAAATGACAAAGCGCTGTCATTCTTGAAAAGAACACCAATTCCTTTCTTGCCGATGTACCCTAAAAAGTACGTTACTTACAACTTAACTAGCATATAAAAAATCAGGATCAACCGACAATATGCCAAATCCAGAACTTATGAACTCAGGCACCCGTGTTTCTACGACCAACACGAGCAACAAAACCAGCTTTGGAGCAACCGATCATCCAGAACCACTGCATGTAGCAAACGGATCAGAAAATCAAATTCCCTTCTAGGCAACTTAAATCGTACTAGACCTCCTTAAGAGAAAATTGGCAAACTGTTGTAGTTCAACAAAAGAGGGCCACTCACTGATATATCGATGAAAGGTCCCCTCAAAATTTTTGGGTGCAAATCTTCCCTTCACGACTAACCTTCGCTGGCCATCGACCGATCCACTAGTACCTAGTTCAGCAAGCAAGAAAGCCATAACATGGTCTGGCTGCGGATGATCCTGCATATTTTGTCCAAGAAAGAAGATGGGATGAATCAAATTAAACATTTTCTTTTAGGTAATGAATTCTATTTCCATAGAAGCTACTCCAAATGTTTATCAAACTTAACAAGTGGTAAGGAAAAGAAGTATAAGAAAAGGTGATCAACAGCACATCAGCAATTTGGAGCTTAAAACAAGTGCAGACATGAATTTGAATAACATTTCAATGAATATGTAACTAAAGCGAACTCCTAATTGATTTGCATTCATCTATAGATCCAGAGAAGTGAACCTTGGAGATGTCACTAGCGTCTGGAAAACAAGTTACAGTATATGGATAACCAAATACTTCACAAAGGACTTCGGTGTTCTTTGCAATGATCTAAAAGGAAAGGTGAAAGGATATAGAAAGAGATAGCTATAAGCATGGTACTTTCTACAAACATCTCAAAGGTCCAAACTTTGAAATTATAAATCCTAACCCAAATAATCTTTAATCAACTTTTAGTCATCCACTTTGAATAATAGCTATGAATGAGACACTTGCGTCGTTAGAGGCATAAAAAATTACAAGATATTCCTGATCGCAGCATAACTAAACCCCAACCTTGGTTTTGGGTCGAAATCTCGAATGGCGATACGTCAAGCTACAGCATGGCTTTCGAGAGGCTTCACGACGCTATCTTCTTATCCTCCACTACGTGTCTGTGTGGTTGGCAGTGGCCCTGCTGGCTTCTACACTGCTGAGAAAGTAATTCACGTTTTTCCCTCATTGAATTTGTTACACGTTTGAAACCCTAATTAAATTTGAAACATTTGTTCTTCTCTGTTTTTTAAGATGATTAAAGCCCACGAAAGAGCTCTTGTTGATATCATCGATCGATTGCCCACTCCATTTGGTTTAGTAAGGTCTGGAGTTGCTCCTGATCATCCTGAGACCAAGGTCAGATTGTTGTTTTTTTTTGTTAATTTTGAACAAAAAATCTCTTTATTTTGTTCTTAATAACTTTCTAAAGAATGATCTGAGTTGAGCTTAGTTTACCAGAAAACTTGCAACAGATTGTGACAAACCAGTTCTCAAGAGTTGCTCAACATGAGAGGTGCTCTTTCTATGGTAATGTTACTCTTGGTTCGGCGGTAACTCTCTCTGAGCTCCGTGAGCTCTATGATGTGGTAAGTTTGATGCGCTAAATGCTATCACTTTGGCTTGCAAGACTAGTACTTCTGTTAGGTATGTGCTTCTGTTTTTGACTCAAATTTGCGTAATCATTCAGGTTGTGCTTGCGTATGGTGCTGAAAGTGACAGAGCTTTGGGTATTCCTGGGGAAGTACGTGCATTAAAAATAGTCCTAAATTACCATTCCTTATTCTTTTCTTTAATTTATTTGCTGATTTTTCTACTTTCATCTACTATCTCAGCTTATCTGTGCTGTTCTCAGTTGTGGTGTCTGTTCTTTGATGGTTTATGATTTTTATTGTGCAACAGTGAAAGCTGCTCAGAGAATTATGGTTGCTCTTGCCTAAAAGTTTTCTTTTTCTTTACCAAGGATTTGTCAGGCATACATTCAGCAAGAGAATTTGTTTGGTGGTATAATGGGCATCCAGATTACAGAAAGCTAAATCCTGATTTGAAGAGCACTGATACAGCCATTATCCTAGGTCAGGTGTGTTTATATTCTTATTAACTGTTGGTACCCTATGTTGAGATAATTTCGTGTGCAATGCAAATGATAAGAAAGATTCAATTACATTAGAAACAATGCGCTATTTGACATACATTAGAAATTTAAACTGTTCTCTTGGTCCACAGTCTTCGCAATGGCTCGTTAATATCATTTGATTAAGGTTGCTTGGGGTTTTATGTGCTTCTACAAGTAGTGCAGTTAATATCATTTGGTTTTATATGCTTCTACAAGTAGTCCAGCATCATTTACTGGATATAGATAATTTCAATAGAGGTGAGTAAAGATTGAAAGATATGGGTGGAAACCTTGAACAGAGCCATAGACGCGTACTGGTTGTAGTTTCCTCTATTGAATGATGCAGAGGATACAGGTTCTTCTCATAAGCATAATTGTAAAAAATTTTCGCATCAACTTTTAACATTTAGTTTCACTCTTTTCCAAAATTTGTTTTGCATTCAAGGACACATTCCTGGTGTCAATGTCACTTTGTAGTTGAATTCTCTGTATGACTACAACTGCTTTGACTATATATGTGTGCGCATCTTTTCAATATGTTCAGTGCAAGAGCATATTTTCTTCTCACATGGCCAAAGCAAGCATTCTTTATTTGAAATTTAATCCTATAGATGGACATGGTTGGACTGCTAGAAATGTGTTAAGCGAGCATATTTTGTTATTCATATCACATGGTCTATCATCTGCTTCTCATTATTTCATGTGACTTCTACACTAGTTACAGGATATAGGAACAAGTAAAGAATCAGGCCTAACAAATGTGCAAAATCACATCCTTTTCTATTGTGAAAGGATTTAAAAGGCAAGCAGTTGGAATTTTGTGATCAAATTATTGCTTTTCTTATTATTCAGGGAAATGTGGCTCTTGATGTTGCACGCATCCTCCTTAGACCAACAGCAGAATTAGCAACAACGGATATTGCAGACCATGCTTTGACTGCTCTGGAACAGAGCTCAATAAGGTTAAGTATTCTTTGGCTGTCCGATAGATCTCTGTCTAGTTGTGTGGTCATTGAACTTAAACCATGCATATAATTACAGGAAAGTATTTTTAGTTGGAAGACGTGGACCAGTCCAAGCAGCTTGTACTGCGAAAGAGCTACGTGAAGTTCTTGGTAATTCTTTAAATCCTGATAAATTTTTGTGATTTTAATCTGTGATTATCTGCCTTTTGTATGGACATATTTTAATGTGCTTCATTGATATACAAAGAACTTCATCTTCTTTTTTACGTGTCATTAGGTGCGTAATAGCTGCCAATTTTCTTTTTGCTTGTTAAGATTAACTAACTGTGCTGACTGGCCTTCATTGGTAATGACTAAGATCCAAAGTGCAAAACGCTTACTGTTAGTTCTTTAATTACTTGCAACCGACAACCATATTTCATTGGATGGTGGTAGAATTGTTGGATTACAGTTGTTATTCCTAATTTTTTGCCGACTTTCCTTGTTACCGTGCTCATATTCTCTTCGTTTTGACCTCTTATAATTACCAATTGTTAGCTGACCAAGGAAAACATGAAAGGATATTATTGCCAATATAATTTCTTGCAGGTATTAAAAATTTACGTATTCACATCAACCAAGCAGAATTAGAGAAGAACCAAGAAGATGAGGTAAATTGCCACTTTGTTCAATTTTCTGCTTCCTTGTAGTTGGTCAAGACGATCTATCATTAATATAGATTTGTAGTGTTTTAGTACGTTTTATTTTTTTCCCTGTCTAATAATGATTGGGCATCTTTTCTTCTTCTTTGAAATAAATATTGTAATAAAAACAATAGCAAGGTCATCCATCAACCAACAGTTGGTTAATTCTTGATTTAGTTTGATGATATAGGTTTCTTTTAACTTTTATAGGTACAAAACCAACTGAATGTATTTGCATTTGATGAGATGCTATTGCATTATCTAGATTTTGAGTGACAGTTTAGGTGCTGTTAGGCTTCTAAAGTAGGAAGTTGTTACTGGACATGGTATAGGATCTAGTCATGAGTCAAGACACAGAAGGTCTACTTCCTTTCCCTTAGCTGTGTTCTTCCCTATTTTGGATGAACCTACGCTATCAGCTTGCGGAATAGACTTTTCCTGGATAGAGTCTTAGCCTTACACTAGTTTTTCAATAAAATTCTGCTTGATTCTTTTTATCAACCACAGCCCTTTAAATAGGCCTGAAGAAACAAACATTAACCCTAATTAGGATTCTTAGGTATAAGTCTAAAACAGAAAAAACAACTTAAATAGAAGCCTAACAATCGCAAAATATTTAATAAAATATAATAAAATCAAGCCTAGATCTCTGCTGCGACGTCAACTGTATCAACTGCCACTTTTCTTGCATGTTGAATAAACCTTGCTACAAAAGCATCTTCAACAGAAGTTCTAAATGTAGTCATAGGATTAGGGGAAATAAGTTGGTGCAATAGTCAAGAGCAAACTCTGTAATGGTGTTTACAATTTCACTTCAGACAACCCTTTTATGTGCATATCTTACTCTTCCATGGTTTATCCATTAAGCTACAAGTTTATTTTTGATGAGGAGATTTGGAGAGTTGGTTATTAATGTAATTCGGTTATTCTGAACAGGCACCTATTGCCATTTAATGTTTATTTCGATATTATCATTTGAATGATGCTTACATTGCATGTTTCTTTGGTTAATGTTTCTCATCTTCACATTTCTTTTGGCAAAGGAAGAGCTGAAGAACAATCGAATTCGACGGAGAATTTATGACTTGCTCTCTAAGGAAGCTGCATCAAGACCATCTGTTCCCACTTCAGGTCAACATGAACTTCACTTTATTTTCTTCCGCAAACCTGAAAGGTTTCTGGATTCAGTGGACAGAATTGGCCATGTTACTGCTGTTCAGTTTGAGAAAACAGTTCTTAAAGGTGCTGTTCTATCTACAATGATGCTATTCCATTAATTTCTCCTTCCCTTTACTTTTATACGTTAATTTGTGTCTTGGTTGTTTATAAAGCATTGTGTAAATTTTGCTTCTGTGATAGGATCATTATAGTGATTTAATTGAGATGACACTGAATGAGGTTTTTAGTCCAGACCTGTTGAAAATAAGAACATCCTGTTCCGGCATGGAATTTATGTCTATGTGCCATTAATTATTAATTTCATGTAAATATGCAGCTGTGGGCCCTGGGAAACAAGTTGCAGTTGGTACTGGACAATTTGAGGAACTTGAAAGTGGGTAAGTTTCTCAGATCATCAATTTTTAGTTTGTCTTGCTTTCTGGTGTGTTCAGGATTTTAACCTTTTCAGAAATGGTTCACATGGGTCCATGACATAGGTATGAAACAAACTATCTATTGTCACTGCAGTAACGTTAGGTCCATATCACAATGGAAGAAGTATGTCAGCTATTTTTTGTGAGTTATGCATAATGCTTGGAATGCAAAGGGTACATATGTAGAAACTTTGTTATCTAGAAACTTAATTTGAAGCATATCCTTAGAATTTTGTGTATATTGACCTATATAAAACGTTTTCTTTCCTGAAGTTCTCTGGTTTCTAGGAAATGAAATGTTTTCATTTCTCTGCGTTGTGGATACATGTTTTCATGGAAAACTGCCTCCTACTGCATATGGATTGCAAATATAAGCTCCTGTACAGGAAGTGCCAATATAAAAGTTTTCAAATTGTTTTATTTTAATCAACCTACAATGGAAGGTTTCTCCATATGCTTTTTCCTTAAGCTGTGGTTCCTTTGTTGTTGAATTAATTATAGGTCGTTTGATGATTCTGTTTTGGCACTATGCTGCTTCTTTTAGGTTGGTACTAAAGAGCATCGGTTACAAGTCAGTACCAGTTGATGGTTTACCATTTGATCAACAGAAAGGTAAAGTGAGATTGATAATTGTCTGCCTTAACAGTACTTCTCTTGTGTTCCTTAAGGTGGCATTACTATAACTTTTGGTTTGATAAGCTAAATGGGACATAAGTTGAAGCCTTTAGATTCCTGAGTTTGTCGTTCAGTTCACTGTATGAGTAAATATGCAAATGTGCACTCAAATCGTTATAAAGGGTTTCCATTTGCATGTAATATCCAGGACTGCTTGTCCTTGAGTGATTTGATCGTCACTTTTCTTGATTTAACTGTCATGAAGATGCTTTCCAGGTTTGGTTCCGAATGTTGGAGGTCGGGTTCTCTCTGATGCTTCGGGAGACCCTACAATGCTTCAGAAAGGTTTGTATGTATGTGGATGGTTAAAGAGAGGACCAACAGGGATTATTGCTACAAACCTCTACTGTGCAGAAGAAACTGTAAGTTTTTTCCTTATATTCTACTAGTCTGAGGGTTATCATCTGTTAAAAATTCATAATCATTGTTGCTTATCGAACTTTTGGCATTCCAGGTTGGAAGCATATTGGAAGACCTACAACATGGAGCAATAGTATCCACATCTAGCATAGTAGAAAAGCCTGGTAGAGAAGGGCTCCTCCAGTTACTTAGTGACAGGAACATCGAGTTTGTACCTTTTAGTCGTTGGCAAAAAATAGATGCTGAAGAGAGGAGCCTTGGGAGTCGTAGAAACAAACCCAGACAAAAGTTAACAACTTGGGAAGACTTGATGAAAGTAGCCAAGGATTGATAAAAGGAAATCAAGTGCAACTTATAGGATTACCATTGACTTATCTTCACACATTCTTTGTTTTGTTTTTCAAAAACATCTTGACATATTCCTCGTTTAATAAAACCCCAAATAGATTTGAATCTTACTGAATGAAGACGTTCACTTTACTTGTCCACCCGATTGTGGCTGGTACAAGACTCCAAAATGGTTTCATGAATGTTTTGCGACCGCAGTCAGAACATTGGTACAAACACCAGTAATCTGAAGAATTGATAAGCATAATGGTGATGAAGACGGAGTTAAAGGCCTTTGATATACCAATTTTGCAATTACCAAATTCAGTTGACTTCTAGTTATTGTTACCTCCATTAAGACCATCAGTTCAAGGGCACTAACAGTTACAGTAACTCCGTAGGAACATACGATCAAGTCTTGACACGATAAATCCATAACTTATTCCTATTGTCCAAAAGATAGGATTAACAGTGACATTTGATAATGCTAAGCTCAGACCAATCTCACCAAAAAAAAAAAAAAATCTGAGAGTCCCAGCTGCAAATCTCTCACTTTTCGATTAGAAAGTCGGTTCAACAAGTAGTATAAATGGCAAACAAGCCAACAGGTTTGGAAAGCTCATCCAAGTAAACTCTAAGCTGACTAAGTCTCTACACAACATACCGGTAAGTTACATATCTCCCTGCAGTCTCACTTGGTCTGATAATCTTCACAACCTGTCCACGCTGAAGCCCGTAATATCTTGCAATTGGATCACTCACCTGAATTCGAGGCAGCTGCATTCACATATAAAAATAAGAAACATGGAGCCTGCAGTAAGAATCAAAAAGCATGCAAAAGGATCCTGATATTCAACAAACGTACTATCCAGTTCGTATATTAGCATATAGTCACAATATCACTATAAAATATATTCGTCAAGACAGCACTTCGCTATATTTGCACAATTTAAGAACTAATCATAAGATAATCTTGTCCTTCCAATGACACAAAGATCACAACTTCCAAACTTGATAACTTCTAGTGTTTTGAATTATGGATGTTGGCCCCAGCAATTACAATCATTTTTATCCAAAAAGTTTATGTTGGCATTAAAGCCCCGCAATACTAACGGATAATATTACAGAAAACAAATAGACCGCAAGCTTTTGGTATAAAGGTCTACATGAACGAACTACCTAGTAGAAGAGAGGGAACACAATTAGCTCACCTCTGCATTTTTATCATTTAGGAGTACTGTTGGAGTTGACAGGTAAAATGGTTATAATGTCAACTTCTTTATACCCATTTGTTAGAATGTAATCACTTGGTTCATTTCCAGATAATTTATTAAAACTCGTACAAGATAAAATGTTAGATTCATCTGACCTGAGTTTCTTTTACAGTGTATCTCTCTAACAAAGTCTTCTTCTCTTCAGATGTAAGTAATTGATGCTCAGGAACAAGAACATGGTCCTTTATATTAACCAAAAGCTCCGCCTCCTGTTTGATAAGGAATGAAAAGAAATGAAATTGGAGTATCACTGCATTTCAAGAAAATAAGTACTAAAAAGATCATATAAACTTTTTCCACCTTCATCCGTAAGTGGAGCAGGAACCACATGCTGCTCAAAACAACAAATACACCCAAGAACTAGTTCAAACCCAATAAAGACTTAATCAGCATGACCAATAGGTCACAGATTACATACCCACTAATTTCATCCCAAAGTCAATTAAACCAACCTTTCTAAAAAATAAATAACATGAACGGATAAAGGATCATTTAAACAGGAGATGAAAGACTCATTTCTCCACATAGATAATCAGCCTCATTGACTAAAAAGATATCCAATGAATGATTCCAAATTATTAACCATATAACAGAGATGGATCTTTCACCTGAAACACCTCCAAGCTGAATTTTGAAGATATTTCACTGATGCATGTGCGGGCAAAGGGAGTCAAATTCTGTTGTACAACTAAGATTGCTCTAAAAACATTCTCTGATTTCATGCGATTGGTGTAAGTCTTCATCGTCTTAACACCAACCTTTTGTTCCTCAGGAAAGAACACATAAATCTGGTACACAAGAAACAACCAGTAAGGAACATCAAAAGCAATATAGAAGCATTCAAAAACCTTCACCACTAATTAAAATCCATCGAAAAATACCAAATGATGCCATTGTGAATATGGAAATAGCTATTTGATATAAATGTATTTGTTAGAAAACTTAAACAAATATAAAGCAAACTACAGATCAATTACCGCTTCCTTATTTCGCTTTTCCTTGACAATAAAAAGGTCTTCCCTTTTGAAGTTCTCGCCAAATTTATATAAGAATTGCTCCCTTGACATGTTGATATCAGCATCAGGAACAATATAGCCTCGATCCCTCAACATCTGCATCACTGTCTTCCTGATTCTATAAAGCCTCTTGACTTCATCCTCCGATAGAGTCATACTTCCAATAACTTCTGGAAAACAGTGTTCCGCTTAGGTTGTTGCAGCAAAAAAAAAGAAAGACTTCTCAAGGATACAATAATTAGTTTTTCAAACAAAGACTTCTCAAGGATACAATAATTAGTGTTTCAAATTGCACTACTCAAAAAACATCAAAAAGCTTCATGTTGACCTTTATATTTCCCTACAAGCCTACATGTGATAGCATGTAATTATGCAACTCTTAAATGCTACTGCAGATTATATTGGTACCCGAAAATTAGGAAAACTTTCAGTTATGAAACAGATGGCGTCGGGAGGCAGGCGGTGAGTGGCGAGTGGCGAGTGGCGGGCGGCTGGCGGGAAGAGGTTGGGTTTCTTAAGATTTCACAGACAAATTAGGGCGAGTGGGCGAGGGGAGGAGGTTGGGGTGGTTTCAAGTAACCAGAAACGAGCCGTCTTTCCAGGTGATAACGCGATGCCGTTTTAAGCAGACAAGACTGCCTACACGGCGTCGTTCTCACCTAAGCAAACTAACGACATCATTACCATATAATTTTTTATTTTATTAAAATATTATACTTTATAACTAATTAGTGATACACAAAATTTTCAATTTTTATAAAAAAATTTATATCATATGCGTCATATAATTGAACTTATTATAAATTTTAAAAATTTTTATTCAAACAAAAATTGATTCTCAATAAAAAATTGATTTTCATTAATTTATAAAAAAATCATTATTCTAAAAGCTTAGACAATTTTTAAACCCTATTTTATTAATTATCAAATTTCTAATTTATAAGTAATATTAAAACGTAATAAAAATATAACAACATTAATTATTTCATTCTCCGTTAATACATAATTTTTATTTTTGAGAACGGAAGAACTCGCAGTCACTATCTTTTAGATACGCACTAGGTAAACTTTTTGATTGATGCAATGGCCTACAAATTACACCAATTAGATACTCTGTACTAGACAAGCTCTATACGACAGGTTTAATCGAGAGAATTTAGGTAGAAGATCATAATAATAAATATAATAATATTAATTATTCACTCTTTGCTAATTATGAGTAAGATCGCGTATTGCTGGACTTTTTATGTCTTCGCGTATTACCAAGATTTTTACTTGATGTTAATAAATTAATTAATTTGATGAATTTATTTTTTATTTCTATCATGAAATTTATTTACCTAAAAAGAAAAAAAATCTCTTATATTTACATGAACATAATCATAAGAAACACAAATCCCACGAGAATTCTTCTTCTTCCTCCTCCATAATAAACAAATCCAACTTTCTGTGCAGAGCTCACAATCTGCACAGGAAACAAGCAAGTTCCTCTCGAGACGTTGTATGTTACTATCTCTGCATTACCTTTAAAATCACAGGCCTCCACGTCTTGGTCATTCATCTGAAAGTACATGTTAAATGCATATGAATAGTTCCCGATACGATCAAGCTTGTTGCATGAAGAACCGTACTGCAAACTCGTGCAATCCGATAAAGAACAAGCGTAATCTATATCAGGAGCTAACGCATCTAGATCCTTGATGCCATGCTTAACCACACACCATTGCTTTCCCATGTATACAACCCCTTTTGCTGCTATTAGCATCTTGTCATTGCCTTTCCCTGATAAGTCCATCGGAAACTTGGGTTGTCCGTCGTATCGAAATATCCCCCAGTGTCTCTCGAAGCTCCCCGGAGCTATGCTCTTTTGATCCTCGTCGAGCAAACCGAAGAGGTAAACGTCTAGTTTTCCTGGCCGGAGAGGAGTTCCCTTGTTGTTGGCCAACTTTTTGAGGAGACCATCGTAGAATCTTTTAGCAATCTTTGGATTACCGTTGATGTTACCATCTGTCGGCCAACCAACTTCTCCGACTATGATTTTCATGTCGGAAAAACCAGCTTTTTTAAGGGTCCAAACGAGGGTATCATAGTTTGCATCGAAGACATTGGAATAGGACACGTTGTTGTCCTGAACTGACTTTTGTCCACCGTCGAAGAATGCAAAGTCCACAGGGAAATCAGGATTTTGGTAAAGACTAATGAATGGATAAATGTTGACGACAAATGGGGACTTGTTCTGGTACAAAAACTTGACAAGTTGGATCATCAAATCCTTTATATCCCCGCGAAAGTCGCCGTCCGATGGTTTATCAGAACCTGAAGCATAAACATCGGCGTTTAGAGGTACTGTGGCTTTGATCTTGTTGCCCAAGCCTGCTTCGTTGATCGCTTTCTGAATATTTTGCAATGCAGGTAATGTAGTTTTGGTAAATGATCCATTGTAACTTGTCAGAAATGGTTCATTCCCGACAGCTACGTATCTGATAAACACAAATCAGAAACATTTGGTAAGAAACCAAAATTATTACAGAACATCAAAACAACAACATGTTCAAGATTTGATCAAACAACCTTATATCAACACCACCATCGTACAAATGCTTGGTAACATTTTCTTTCAACCAATCTTTGGCATGATCGAGATCACTAGCCATGCGACCGAGCATGTTATTGGGAATACCAACCATAACTTCGATGCCTGAACCAGAAAGTGCATTTAAAGTCCAAGCATCTGAATCAAAAAGCTTAACCCTTTTGATCCCATTGTCTTTTAACATTTTAACCACTATGTCAGGCATCAGTGGATGAGACGCCATTGTTCCCCAGTTGACACCTAGGCCTGGTATAACATCTGAAACAACTTGCACGACGTTGGACGAGATCAAAATCATTAAAATGGCCAATTCAGGCAACTTGGCTCCAGCCATTTATAATGGTTCTGCACTGCACCTGGTTTCGATGGGTGCTGAAAATGGTGGTGTGCAAGAAACTTGGAGGCAATCATTAGAACATTACATGTGATTATATATGTGCAAAGAGTCAAGATCATTGTGCATTTCCGTTAGTAACTTCAAAGCTTGGACGATCTGTTAATGGAGGACATTTGCTATCTTTGGCATAGTAACGTGGAAGAGTTACAACCAACCATAGCTATGGCACTGAAAACACTCTGTCAACTCATTTTCATGCATTGGATTAAAGTGTATTGTTGTTGAAGATTGGTTTTGCTTAATACCATACATGCAACGAATTTTCAGTTGTATCCATGCAACTGATTAGAACACAATAGAGAGAAATGTTGATTGAGCTTTGTGCTTCAGAGTAAAGAGGCATGCATTCCGTACATTGCATGATTATAGATTAACCTTTCCAAGGAGTGAAAAGAAAATTTTTTATTTTAGTTCTTCTTGATTTCTTAAATTCAATCTGACACAAATTAGTATTTCAATCTATATATTGAATTTTATAGTGTCAAGTTATTAATCCCCTTTTCTTTTTCCATACCATGGGTGATCTTTAGTGATCATCTTTACTAAACTAAAAAATTAATTTATAATTTTTTTATTATTTATGATATTAAAGACTGACAATATTGCCTGTTTTTTAAAAAAATTTTGTGTATGAAAATTAATATAGTTAAAAAAAGGTTAAAAGATTATATATTTATGACATTTACTTGTTTTATTTATTTGAAACAGAATTAAGATGAGAAAAAAAGAGTCCAAAATCTTCTTTTTTTTTCCTGAATTTCAATTCAAATCGATCAAATTAATCTTCACCCATTAACTTCAGATCAGATAATCCTTTTTGCCAAAGTCTAATTGGATGTGTGGAGTATCACAGTGTCAACACTATCCTCAAAACTTCATATAAGTTTGTGTTTGCATTAGTACATGGAGCTGCAAAGAATTTCTGATCATATATTCAACATTTATATTGACATATTGTACATCTTTCTTACATAACCAAGATTGGCCGAGGATTTACAGAACATAGCAGAAGCAATCACAAGATCTATAAATGAATCTCAGTAACTACTTCACAAAATTTTGATCACAGCAACAAAATGATCTATCCTACATGTGCTCTCTCCATTACTTGTGTCTCTAGCTTGCGCAATGAAGTTGAAGAAGACAAGAATCTCTCAAATTCTTCCACTAATGTACAACTCTCCCGATTCTTACATAATCCTACAGCTTCTTTAGAAGAGATCAAAAGGAAGGATTTGTGCCTCTCCAGTTTATCCTCTCAACAGTTTGTTCAGTACCATCAATCATAAGAATCAAACTTTCGTGCTCCTGCACCCAAAATAACACTATTTACCTCACATTAAAGGAAGGTAGGCACCACCGTGACCTTTCCTCAGTACAAGTGGCCCGGCATTGTCAGGCACCTTATCGAGCATCTTCGTGCACACCTCCATAATATCAGTAAATCCAGTGGCTATTGCAGCCAGTTGTAGTCTTAACCGCAAATCCCTGGTCCGCTTCAATAAACATCTAAATGATCTCCCAAGATACTTGGCCCATTCTGCAGGTAAGCCTCCTCCAGTCAGCCAAACCGAGAATTGTGATTGATCACCTCTGGCTACAAACTCAGCTCTGTAGAATCTTGCCAATTCAACAAGCATCGAAGGTTGAAGAGGAAGCACTGCTACAAATTCAGCGACAAACTCTTCAGTAAGTTCTGGTTTTAACATCTGATTCCAGAGGACCAATGCCCATTCGCTTGGCTGGTTAAGACCATAAGCTTCAGCAACGATTAGGGCCTCCTGGAAACGGGATTGCTCAACTAAGAGCCGCCTAGCATTTGTCTCCGACAAATTGAGCCATTTGGAATCTGGCATTCGAATTTGAAGAGAAACAAGGGAGGCCTGGGCACAAGCACCTCGAGTTTTATTACCCGCATCAATCGAAGAGTAGACTTCAGCTGCTTCAATATAAAACCGCATAGACTCAAGGAGGTCTTCATTCTGGTCTTTATCATAACGGTGAAACCACTGATCAGCAGACTGCCATGCCCGTGACTCCAAAAGAGCAGCTGTTTCATGTTTCATGTCAAAATGATTATAGACCTGAAAGAAGAAAAGCACGCATATCAAGATGTGGAAAATATATTCCCCAAATTCCTGATCACAACCCTATTTCCAAGAAAGTTTAAGCCAGTGTGGCACAGCTGTGAAGAAATCAAGCCAACTCATTGTTAACTGTTAAAACCTGAACAGTACATTTGATTGCATGGATGCTCAATAAATGGCCTTCAAGTAGGATGAAACTCTACTCAACCATACATAAGATCAAACCAACTTCAAACTAATTCAATTCTTTGTCTCCGTATTTTGACCAAATAGTTCATGAAGCATACTGATACTAAATTACATTTCAAAGCTGCAGCGTGGCCATTTTGAGGTCTATTGTTCCCTCCACTTTCCCCTAGTTAGTGCCCCTACTGACCAGATACTGATACAGACAAATAATCTCAAAATCATCCACAGCATAATCATCTGAAGATGACATCAAATGCCACCATGTGACGAAGTGAAATAATAACAGTTTAGGAGTTATTAATTTATAGCCAAATCATGTTAAATGTGTATATTCTACTCCCTTCCCTCTCTTCTTTGTCTCCAGTTTCACACGGCATCAAAGCTAACTTAACAGTTACAAATAATATATGTATTGTCAATACGAACCATGGCAAATGCATCAAGATCTCTGGCATTGAAATGCTTTAGTGACGTAAGAACAGCCATCCGAAATCCCCTAACAGCCTTTCCTGGGTCTGTGTCTGCTGCAGCTGAAAACTTCTGAAGAAGAAGGTCAAGCTGACCATTTTCTATGAGAATGCCGAGGATGAAGATAAGGGCGTGGAAATTTCCAACTCCAGTTATCAGTCTAGCTAAACAAGGAAAATCACCCTCAGACACATAAGCTTCAACCCTAGTTGCGGCAAGAGCTATAAGAACATCAACTCCATCAAGGCACGCTGATGATTTATAGAAGTGATGCGACAATATAAGAAGCTCAACCTGAGAGAGATTTTCCATTGAAAAGAAAGTTTCAGTCATTAAAAGCGTGATGATACAATCTCAAGACAGGACCAACTGTCAATAAAAAATTTCCCTCATTTATCTCCTCTTTACCAGAGAAAAAAAATCAAGAGTTCTGCATACAAAAATATTCCGTATATCAAACAAAACAGAACATGTATGCAAGGCATACAACTATATCACACAAAAACAAGTCATAACTAAGCAGAGTATATCACTCTCAAGGATGGTGACTAATCAGCCTTAAAGGTATCTATGTACTACCACCAGTATTACAACATAACAGTATGTAATGGAAATATAGCAGCCTAAATTATTTACTAGCAGTCTTTGATATACCTCACAGGCATGGGGTATTTCTTGTCCAGTAATAACCAAGCGCATTAACGCATGGCCAATTTCAGGTTCTGAAGGGCAAAGCTCTGCCCACTTCAAGAAATCTGAAAATCTCCACAGCAGAGGAGCAGGTCCTTCTTCTTTTTGAGAATCCATGTATCCCCCACGATGTGCAGCTAATAGACCCTGAAACACATTAGAAATGTAAATCAACCACAGTATGAGACTATTAGAAGGATTAACTGGCATCAAATTTAAGTGGCAGCTCCACAGACGGTAAGAAAAATGTCTGTGATACCAATATAGTCAACACAAATTATGACCCACATAATTCGCTTACTAATATTAGGTTTGTTATGCAAACTCCATATGGTTTAAGAAGCTGACATGGAGGATTTTGGATTTAAGATTTTTCAAGCCTTGTTCTTCAACACGCATCCAACTGGGCCTGAATGACAACTCTATTCACAATGCAGATGCAAGCAATGCAATCGAAGGACTAGATATGCCCAGCGAAATTAACAATTTACAAAAGAAATATAAGCACACCTTTAAAAACGATTCTGCAAGAATTTGAGCAATCTTGGCAGCTGGCATGGAATAAGTTTGCACTACAAGGGATGCTTCTTCAAATGATTCTTGAGCTTTAAGAGATAGCAGTTGAAGCAGTTCAATTGGCTGCTTATTAAAGGCCTCAGAAAATGAGAGACCTAAGACATTTGCAGCTTTCACAACAGCTATGATTCGTTTGCATAATCCACATCCACTACCCTCGGCGAACAAGTTGGTTAAACTCTCCAAGATCTTCATTTTGCATATTCAAGATGTGACGATAACATAATAGAATAGAAGGTAAAGTTAGAAGACAGTTAAAAAGGAAAAGAAGTTAAAATTATGTAATATAATATAAGATTTGTGCTTGCGTCCAAGCAAACAGAGAGTGATGCATATAGATTACTCTACAAGATTATAGAATGAAAGAAAAAGAGTTGGATGAATTACCTGCAAGGGCTTAATCAGAGGCTCGTCAATGGATATATTATATGATTTCATAACAGAAAGCACTTCCCCATCAAGCATTGACAATGACACTTCGCGAACAGGAGTTGACATAGCTGCAAGCTTGAGAGCAACATCAACAAGTTTGAATTCAGGAGGGGTATGTTCGGGAGAAAGTTTATGTTGAAGTTGCTTGGCAGCTGTTGTTTGTCCAAACTCCAGTAAAGAAAGAACAGCTCTTTCCAGCTCTGCAGGTCCAATCCTTTCCTCCCACTTGGAAAAAGTCATCTCCATTCTTACGTTTTCATCTTGTAACTGCAACTCATTTCTCAAACATTGAGTAGAAAAATCTTCAAGATCATTGCCTTTATCCACTGGGTCTAGCAATGCACGTCTTAAAGGCATATGTCCTTTAGCCCTCCTTTTTGTCTTTGCATTCCCACCTGATGTAGGAGAGCCAGAGTCTAACAAATGGTTTTTATGAAGGGAAAAATTATTTTCCCTTGAATCATGTTTCTCCAAATTTCTATTCCTCATTGCAATAATATGATTATCCATCTTAGAAATCAAACTTGCAGTACTGTCAATTATGCTGGATGTACTTCCACTACCAGGGCTTTGAGTGGAATTTGATGAAGTTACTTCCCCGTCACCTTTTAGCTGAGCTTCAGATTCAACTGCTAATAACCATACTCTAGTCTCAATTTCTCTCAGAAGATGCATTGGGTAAACCCTGTAAATCATCGCAAAGGTCAGAAGCGCTCTGATAATGCATCTTCATTTTGTATAATAGCAACACAAGCATCACAAAAATAGAACATGAGATAAACCACTTACGGACTGGTTACAGTCATAAGGCCGCTTAACCACTGAAGAGACAAAAATAGCAATTCCAGAAGCTCTTTTGCTGGAATATCTTTCTCCACAGCTTCGGCATGTTTAAGAAAAAAAGTTCCTGCCTGGCAACAGTAATTCAAGCAGTTATCAATATAGTAACAAAACATTAAAGAACACAAAAATTACCACTACTAAACAAACAAACCTGTAAAGGAGGGAAACCATATCGGATAAAAAGCGTTTGACAATGACCCCACAAAGCAACTCTCTCTTCAGGAACATCCCAGAGAAACTCCTTCCATTCAGCTACCATGGATTCAGCCTAAATGTTACATAAGAACAGTAGCATAAAGTGACCATCAAGAGATCTCTTTCTAGGAGATGACAATAATAAAATAAAGTACACTAAAGGAGCAAATTCATACAAAACTCAACCAAAACGAACTCAAGGCATCTGCAACAAAATCTCTGGTGAACAAAACAACAACTAAAACATTTCAAACAAAGATTAAAGGAACAATTTGTATAGCAAAATGGCACAAAACTATTATCATTTATCATCTGCAAGGCAACTTTTTCTTTTTTCATTTATTTTCAGGTAGATCTCAGTGATCACATTCATGCCCTAGGTGATGCAGGAACATCTAACTAGAGCTTTGTTTATGTGGGAGGAAAGAGGAAGTGAACTTGTTTCAGCCCATCTACTTATAACTATACCGTAACACGAGCTAATGGTCATTTTCCAAAATGAACAACTAACTAGACATACTAATAAACTATCAAAATGTTGATTAATATATTCCCTCAGTGCTTTTCCAGCTTCTTTCTATTTATTCTTTTGATTCCACAACTGTCACTTATTTCTTCTTCCTATGTTTGTGTTGTCTGTTGTCCTATATGAAGGGCTATTAGTGCTCTAATATTGCACTAAGAAATGCTCTATATGTTATTGTTATATGGTAATTAGTAAGCATATCCTTTGCAAATGTCCTGTCCACAATTAAACTAAAATATTGACCCGTTCAGAACCTGGATCAATTACTAGATTTTCTGAACCTGGATCAATTACTAGATTTTACTTTGAATAACTATATCATATTCATATTTTTGTAAAACTACATGATAAAATCTCCCAAAAAAAATAAATAATAAAATCTCAGAACAAGGATTTACTTTGATAATCATCCAACCACAAGGAAGTCTAAGATTAAATTCAAATTACAAGAGGTGTATACTTGTTTATATAGATACACATGTAACTCAAGTAAATGCCCGTATATTGAGTTAAAGAAGCCCCAAGCATAACATGTTAAATTAATATAAGCTAGGTTCCAAACTCTAGGTTCCAAACTCAGGAAGTTTCAGTAAAAGGGGATGACTGACAGCATGCAGAGTCAACCATAGGAATAAAGAATAGAATAAATGGATAAACCATCCAACAAAACGGTCAGTTATACATGTGACTAAACAATCAAAAATTTTCTTCAAATAACCATTGAGAAAATAAAGGTTAACAAGTTGCACAGGCAATCAAAACAGTGATAGAAGGGTTTTATGTTTGAAACATGTTAAAAGAAGTTTGAGCAAGAAAAATGTATGTCATGGTTCACTGTTTACAGCACTAATGCTATAAAAACTACCACCTCAATGGAAGTGTTATGTCTAGGTCCCCAGATCTACTTGCGGACTACCAAACATAAGGTCCCTATGCTGGTTTATTGACTCATCACACAAATTGAATAAGGTACAAGGAGGGAAGTAGCAAAAGCTACTTTGTGGTGGCATTTTCACAATCAGAAGCTCACTTTAAGAGCTTTACAGCTTTTAAGCTTATGACATCTTTAGCAAGTATCGTTATTCTCAATCTCTGAAAATGCTTTTGATATAAAAACATCATGAGAATTTTATTCTATATCAGTACAAACGTATGCACACACATCAACCACAAGATCTTGGAGATCTCCATCAGCTATTATGGATAAACAGCTAAGGAATGATTGGCATACATAGCACCTCGAGATCGTCTTTAATTCAGATGGAATCCAAGTAATCTAATGCCAAATTGAAAGCAAATGGGTGTCTATGAAGACAGAGCTGATAATTAAGAATGTTTTCATAAAATTTATGGGTACCAGAGGAATTGGAATGGCATATACAGACCTGAGTTTCCGTAACATGGTGAAAAGCAGATTTCCAAGATCCACCACTAGCCTCCAATTGTCTGGCCCAGTTGCGTGCTTCATCCCAGTGCCCATTCTTTTCCAGTGCTGTTAAAAGTGAAGCATCGTCCAGAGACTCATCTCCAAGATTTATAACTTCATCCTTGCGAAGTAAAGGCTCTGCCAAATTTATTTTCCAATAAAGTCTTCGATAATGTGCTGCTGCAGATCCTCCATCAGCAAAGTCAGTAGCAGCAAGAAGTTGTAGCAAGCATCTCTTTTCATAAGGAGATGGACAAGTTGAAAGTATTGCGTCAGCCGCTTTTACAGCGGTGGAACATATCCATGATGTTCTAGTCTGCGCTTCTCTTTCTACATTTGACTGTAGACCAGATGGTTCAGGCTTTATCCCATTAGCAAAGGAACCAAGGTGTGCTGAAGCTTCTGATAGTCGCATTTGTGAGAATGCCTAATATAGTAACAAACAAACAAGCTCCAAAGTCAACCAAAAATTTACAAGGTAAAAGTCAAATATGACAGCAAAGAAAAAACAAAAAAACTATAAAGTGGAGAAAGTAAAAATATTATACAACTTTAGCACAGGTGAACACTGCTTTCAGTTTCAGTTATATCCTCCTAGTGCCCTGATTACAAGCCCAACTTCACATATTTTAGCATAGATATTCAAATATGGACACTTTAGCATATACTTAACACAGATCAGAACTATCAAATTATCTGATTCTGAAATTCAATCCTTATTGAGCCCCACAATTATCATTTTGATTATATGACAATGTCACTGTTTGCAAAATATGGATAAGATGAAGGAGATGCCCTGAAGACAACAACTATAATATTATCTTCTAGATACCATTCAACTTAAAACTAATGTTCAGAACTTGCTAGTTAATTCTAATATTCCCTTCAAGAAAAGCAAATAATAGAATCTTTCAAGCAGTTGGTGGAAGAACAATTATCAGACTAAATAGTCTGAGGGAATTTTCCCGACGTGCATGTAAGGGTCTTCAGTGAATTTGCTTTACGTAAATCTACTATGCATTAAGTTAAACACTTGAGATAATAGATGAGCTTCAGGCACATCAAAATGGACAAAAGGATACATGCTAACCATGAAGTTATGGGACACAATAGACTGCTTCTAGCCAATTCAAAGTTACAAAACTTGAAGAATGTAGAGCTCGGAGCTCCTCATCCAAACAAAACTAGAAATGAACTATCACAGACCTGAAGTGCACGGATGAAAGGTAAGAGTGAACAAGAGGGAAGAAACACTTCAAAGGCCCTTAACAGAGGTAGAAACAACTTTTGCTCACAAAGCACTGCCACCATATTTGAGAGAGAAGCAGGTCCTTCACCAGGATCACTAGCAATATTTAAACCATGTGCACCAGTGTCTAACATTCCTTCCCTTTCACCAACTACACCATGAGCTGTAGGAACCTTGTCACCAGAAAAGGAGCTTGAAACATCAGCAGTAGAAACCAATGAATCCACAGAAATGGGCTCCATAAGCCGCCTACGTTTTGAATTTTGACGATTGTAATGGAATGTCAATCCCCTATTACCAGCTGTAATCGAATTGGTGGCTTCGACAGCTGCTCTGACATTATCTGCAATCTGGGATGCAATGTCATTCACCTTGATGGACGAAGTTTCCCTGGAAATATAGGAGTTACTTATGATTGATTACTGACTTGGAGAATATGGAAGTTCAATAAATTACATCAGAACTGATAAAAAAAAAAAAGAGGTTGCTCACTAACTTGCATATCACAATGCCAGACAAATGGAAATAAAGCAGCCAGAGTATAAGTTGGAAGCATCTAGAAACATGACAAGCACAACTTATAACCAAATACTTAGTTTAGGAGTTTGGGTCACCTTGCTGCTGTAATTTCCAACCAAACAGATAGACAGGACAATGGGGAAACATCTGGAAAGCATGATGCAATCACTGCCAAAATTGCCCATGACATCTCCTTTGCTTTCTTTAGGAGGGCCCCCCCAGGATTTTTTAGCTTCTCACAATCCGCTAAAATCTTGAAGAGCTCTGCTGGAATCATGATATTAGCATCCACACAGGAAGTTTCACTCCTTTTTTCTGCCATATCTGAGTTTGTTGTTGAACCAGCTTTCTTTTTTGAGTGCATGCTTTTCAAAACAGTAAGTATGTGAACTCTAAGGCGAGGATCACTGAACTCCCTGCTTGCCTGAACATAACATCAAAGTGATACCCATTGGTGAAACTCTAACAAATTTTCTGGTTTATCAAAAAATAATTATAGGTTGCGTCACACTTACTGTTTGCACCAGAGAATCAAAAGGATATCCTCCAACCTGAGCCTCAGATAGAAATCCAACCTTCAGAAGTAAATGAAAAAATAAAACTGGAGTTCTTGAATTTGCTCAAAATCAACTCAACTGATCAGAATATTAGTTCGGATGCATGTCTGCATCTAGTGAAATGCTCGAATCTCATGTTCAAAAGTATCAACTTGATCTTTTTTTCACAGATTATATATAAGTGCAATGCAGAGCAAGGAGCATGTAGTCATTGATTCAAGAGAGAGCAGAAACTCAGAAACCCTTCTCTATACATGACAACTTTCTGGACAGATAAAGAAGCTTACCCAATCATTATCTCTTGCTAGCAAAGCAAGATACTTAGTGCTTAGGGGAAGCTGATGCATTTGACAATAAATTGTGACTAAACTCCAATATTGGCTTTCAGCCTTTTGCTGGGCTCTTAATTCAGTTCCATCACCACAACCAGTTAACAGCCAGGATCCGCAAGTGTTTCCCTCTGTCATCACTGGGAGGCTAGCCTTTTCCAAATTCTGTAGGATTAGCATTAAAGCACGTGAAGATTGTTTGCTAGTAAGTGAATTCACAGATCTCTTCAGCTTAGCATCGTTTGGACGATCTGCATGCAGATATTCATCTGCTAATGATTGAGCTAAAGATTCCACCATTTCACCTTCATGGGACATCAGATGGAATGTAGAACCCTTAGGTGAAAATTGGCTGAACTTGTCATTTTTCTCTTTCAACTTATAGAAAGAAGATACTCTTCTTAAGGCAGCTACATCCACACGAAGCATACTGGCAGATAAACCACAAAGCTCCAGGAGAAAAGCACATGAAGCCACCAATACAGAATCTTCAAAATGAGTAACAGCCAGAGGAATGACCTGAAAAGTTGAATTACTATTTTAGTTTACTAGATTGTTCATTCTAGTACGATTAACCCCCAAAATGAAATACAAAGCACCATTCCAATCCTCATCTAATGTTGCTAGAGGCCACAATCTTTAACATCTTTACTATATTTGGTCTATATGGAATAGAATCTGAATTGAGAAATTTTAGAACAGGGGAGACCAAAAAAAGAAATTTAGAGAAAGAGAGGATTTGAGTCTTAAATCTATTCTAGAGTACATTAAAAGCTAGATGGTTATGAAAAAGGCAGTTAAATGAACCCATGCCCCCTGCCTGCAGTACCTTATAAGTTATCTATAGATCCAAATCCGTAATTGATAGTTTCCAACACAAGGTCAAAGCTGACGATTAAAAGTTATGAATAATATGAAGCCCAATAATTCAAAAATCATTAGCATATAGATATAGAAGAATATTGTATTTATAAGATATCTCTTATGTAAAGATAGACATGAGATTCAATAACTTTCTTATTCTGACAAACGAGTAGCTTAGTCGAACTTAAGAATAAATGTCAAAAGTTGGTGACACTTGAGACCAGAAATCTAACACGGCTACCCCCCATTTACAACTCTCCCTTTTAGTTTCTCTAATCTACGATAGCATCTAATAACTAAGGGACAGACGAATAATGTTATATAATTCATTCACCCGATTTTTCAAATGAAGAAAAAGGAAAAAACAAACTGGGGAAATCTCAAAATCAAAGTTGTCACTACAAAGGTGACTATTACAAAAGAATTGTGTACCTCCTATATCTATGTGAAAATAGTGGCATGTCCAGGCCAGACTATGCATAGACAAACAAAAGGATCATTCTGCCCAGAAGGCTTCTGATTCCTCTTACAGAGAACATAAACAAAAACAGAAAAGGCTGCAACAGAACATACTGCTTAATCTCATAAGGGCCATGCTTCTTTGGTCACCCTTATTTGCCTACAAAATCCTAGAACACAAGTATGTGAAGTATTCATAAGAAATTCTGCATTTACGAGCTCGTTTGAGTCCTAGAGAAGAAACTACCAGAAGTGAACATTTCAAGATCTTAAATGCCACATTCAGACTCTAATCACCTCTCATCGTGATTTCGTGGATAGATGTCAAAATGAAATATTGAGATTATAAATCGTGAAGCTGCCTATAGTTAAGTTAGCTCTTACAGAAGAAAGAAGAGCCTCTTCATTCTGCGTTAAAGGTGCAAGAAGTGTTTGCACATCAGATTGAACATTTGATTGTCCGTGTGAAGTACCAGACTTTCCTTCCAATTTCAACCTCTGAACTCTAACACCAAGAATGTGGTTAAAAGCTGCCAGTGCACGTCCACGATGCAAATGGTGCTCAATCCCAACTCCACTTTCCTGAAGTGAACGTAACAAAAGCCTCAGATTAAACATTTTATGCTGTGACATAGGGAATGACAGTACAAGTTATATACTAAGGTGCTGGATCTCGGATAGGAATGCATTTCCAATGCCAATTCTAGAAAAAATATAATTGCAATTTTCATGCACAAAATTTTGACAAATTTTTTACTAATTTGATGGTAATGCAGAAAGTAACTCCTTATTTCTATCCTAAGAAAAAGAATACTGAAAAAAATAATTACATTTGAATTCCTTGGGATCTGAATTTAGCAAGGAATTGGAATATAGTCATGCTTGATAATATTGGAATTTAATTGTGTCCTATGAAAACAGCATAACCACAACGGTTTTGAGAGCCCCAGATATAACGCCAGGTGTTCTTAAAAAGGAAAATGAAAAATACAACCAACAAATATAGAAATTGGAAAATAGTAAGTAAAAAGAAGAGAAACAGGTATCTAAGCATTGAATAGGTTTACATAGCGAAGAACACAGAAACATAAAGTGAGAGGTCTACAAAGCCAACAATACATAAACATAAACTAGGCCCTCCATTAAAACCTGAATTTGAAGATACTTCCATTTATCACAGCAGCCAAAATAATAATAACAATTACATTTGACTCCTAACCAGAATTTAAATTCTGTTTGAGATTGTTGTTGTGAATAGAACTACTATAATTAAAGTTCTTTTGGCGGAAGTGTTGTAGTTAAAAACAATAAATGTCTGCTAAGCGTACATAAAACCGCGATGACTTAATGAGAAATAAGGCTGGCTTGTCTGATAAAACTACAATTAAATAAGTAGCAGATGTATAATGGGTAAAAAAGAGAAAAGAAATTCCTCGCTATAAATACCAAGCCACGGAATGAGGTCACAGAAAATATCAATATAGGAAATTTATTATAATTTCGGTTAAAGCAATTCTCCCTCCAACCATAGTTTGAAAAAAGAAAGTAAAAAGTGTTTTAACCAAACAACTTAAAGATATCTTTTACGTGCATCCCTGCTTGTGGTGTTCCAAAAGGAATTACAAAAACCAGAGTCAACGGCTCACTAACATCGCATTAGCATAATTTGCAGTATAAAAAATTGTCTCAAAGAAATCATAATGACGACACAGAGTATCTTTTTCTTCTTATTTACAAGCATACTGGTTACTTTGACCATACAATGATCCCTGATCTAACCTCTCTTACGCATCAGGCAGAATTAAAACAGTTAACAATATCTTCAACCTCACTCTGTGCAATTCTAATTGGAATTAACAAATATAATCCCAGCAGCACAATGGAATGATTTAAACTAATCTCCACGAACTCACCAAAACGCCCTCTCATTGCATCATTTTTGGTTAACAACAAATTAATGGAACCCATAACTTAGCATGGAACAGACACTAAGTTCTTGGAAGAAAAAGAATCAAAACCTCAAGTGAAGAATCATAGAGTTCATCTTGAACATGTTTCTGGATTGTTGCTTCCCAGGAGACTGCACCTATCTCAGTTTGTTCATCAGCATGAATGCAAAAATCTATCTCCCTATGTAACAAAGAGTCTCCTGTAGGCAGACCTGAGAGTGATTGCCAGCCAAGAGGACCCTGCAGTATGGAGAAACCACCACACGTCAGAGCATTACAATAAAAACAGGACTTTCCCGTTTTGAAAGGATCAGGCCGACATAATATCTAAAGTTTTGATAATCTGAGAATTCAGGAACATTAAAACATTATTTGTTGAAGCAAAAGTTTTATACACCTATTGTACAAACAAAAATTTAAAGTAAAGAAAAGTTAAGATCAGAGAGGAATTCAAGGTGAAAAGCAGCAGAA
This sequence comes from Erythroxylum echinodendron, assembly GCA_027575705.1. Taxonomy (NCBI): domain Eukaryota; kingdom Viridiplantae; phylum Streptophyta; class Magnoliopsida; order Malpighiales; family Erythroxylaceae; genus Erythroxylum; species Erythroxylum echinodendron. Next base: position 34,044,844 of record JANZXR010000170.1, on the reverse strand, counting down.
GTAAACAAACCTGCATGTAAAGATGAATCAACCTCCTCACAGTCTTAGGAAACCAACATGGCAGCATCTGCAAAAGTGAAGTATCGCGTGCAGCAGAGTAGAAGATGTTGTCACGCCAATTCAGATAGTCCACCAGAGCTGATTTTCAAACACAAAAAACGATGTGAAAAAATAAGAATGAAGGGAACTATTATTAGTGTTGATGGTTAAGTATGCCAAATGAATATGAGCTCCAAACCAACCATTATCTGCTTTAGGTCTCAAATAATTGGAAGCTGTATCTTGCCCAAATCTTGCTGCCACAAGAGTGCGCCACAAAGTGGGAAAGCGCTGTAATGTAGGTCTAAGATTTTCCAAAGTACACTGGGCCGAAATGCTACCACGCCTATTTATACCTCCACTACTTAAACAATTCTGAATTGGACAAGGGGCATACATAAGAGTAGCTAAAGCTGCCAATTCACCACCTCCTTCAGCTATATCATCGACAGTACAAATTATATCACTGACTCGCAGGGCACTGAGGTTGCTCTCTGGAATTATGTTGCATGAAATGATTGACCGGGCATTACTAAATGATGCATCATATTCATACCCCTTAACCCTAGATAAAAGCAACCACTTTGCCCATTGGCAATCTCCCTGAATAAAATACCACTAGTTAGTGAATAAAGGCAATCTTCATAGAATTTCTACAAGTAACAATATATGATATATTTTGCAATGCAGTAATAAAAATTTGAAGAAAGAATACAATGATCAACAAAGATAAAAAATGTATTAGCATATTTTCACACAAGATTTAATTATCCAGTACATGAGAAGGAATACCAGTTGAATTAATAGGCAAAAGCTCAAAGAAAAAATCAATATGATAATTTTAAACTGTGATACAACAAAAAGATCGAGGGAGTTCCTCTGACATCATGATTGCCCTCTATTCAATTAGTGCAGCGTCAATTTTACAAATGTAAGAATGATAATTAATAAAGAACCAGTGCCCACAATGTCATCAAAATACAGAATAAGTTGAATACATGTGAACACACACATGCATATGCATTGAATTCAATCAAATACTCCAGTAAATATCTAGTTTGATCTGATAGACGACTTAGTTTACACATCATACAGGTTAAGAGAATACAGCTGCAAATGATAGGAAAAGATAGTGCAAATGCAGACATTAGTTGTAAACAAGAAAGGAAAACACAAAAACAGGGGATGAATAACACACTGAATGTAACAGAACTTACTGCAGCTTCCAGTAATGAATGAAGTGAATCGTTATCCATTCCCAGCTTGTGGTGATCCAGATAAAGGTCCAAAAGGTTTGGTAAGCCATATTGCACACAGTGATACACAAACAGTTTATGTAAAGCTTGCACAGCATCGACATGTGACCTTTCACCATCAAAATCATCCAGATCTAAAGAAGTCTCAACAGAAGAATGCTCAATTCGCATCTTATCGGATTTGGAAGTTACAAAGCCTGACCTAGCTAAAACAGTTACTATGCCTGCAGTGCCTTCCCAATATTCCTTCAAGAAAACAAATTTCTTTGCAAGCTCCTGCTCCAAGAGCACTCTTAGCCACACAGTACATGTCAAATTGACAGGACTCTTCAAGATTTTAATACCAGGAACATCCATGCAGACAACATCAAAATCATCAATTGAGCAAATAAGATTGCTCCGTTCACGAAAATCACTATCAAGTCCAACAGTTGGAGCACCTGACAAGCCAACCAGAGCAATCTGAAGGCTTCTGTTAGACAAGACAGATGCTGGAATATGGTCCACAAGTTTTGAAACTTCTTCCCAATCATTGTGGCATGCATAATACTCCAACTGAGATTCCCATAATACATGCACACCTAGAAGGAAAGGTTGATCTAAAACTATCTGCACAGCAAGATGTTGAGCAAAAAGATCAATAATGCCTGATAACTAAAACAAGTTAAAAGAGCAAAAAGGATATCCATACAACATACCAGCTTTGCATATAATTAACTTCAAAAAGAAGAAAATCATATAACATCATCAACCTTTGGCTATAATATATTTATAAAATAATGTTCTTGTATGCTTGAAGAACATTAATGAAAATTATATAATATGTAAAGGGCCATAGTTTTGCTTCTAACATGAGTTTCATCTAATTATTATAGAATTTGACATTGTTCGTGACTCAACTGAAAGGAACCTCGATTTTCCTACCCTCAAGAGGGGAAGATCCCTACTTTTTTGGCTGGTTGTGGGTGAGAAGGGATTCGAACTCAACCTGTTAGGAGATAATTAAAAGTCCCCTAATTAAAAGAAATAACATTTTAATCCTGATGGTTGCTGTTGGCCAATTGAAGATTGCATGCGCTTTGCATCTATCAAGTCAATTATATTTTCAACCAAGTAACCTGTTACTATAATTTTTCTATGTCAATAAGTTTAAATACACACACTGACGTCATTGTGGAAATTTTCTTTCTTTTTTTATGGAATAAAGGCAAGTTAATTTGGCAAATACCAGAACTTCACCATTTTCAAAGCAGGTTCACATCAAATAAGACCAACATCCAGGAGCCTCGCATGCTGTGATAGACCACCCAAAAACAAGAAAGCACGGATTTGAAAACCTACATAGGCAAATGATTTGAATGGAGATCTTAGGAACTAATGCGTCCCATATCATTGCCAACTACATATCTCCTCAATATAAATACAGAACAATTTGATGCTTTTCAAAGAGTTACAACACAAAGAAGAGTGAATTATGAGACTTACACGATCAATTGTTTGCTGATCCCAGGCATCAGACCACACTGCAGCTGCCACCCAGTATCCGACATGAGCAATATCTTCGTCCATATCAGAATCAGGAGGACTATCCTGAATACTGGCCCACGAACCTAATACAACTCCATCAAGCTCACCACAGTCAATGATAATATCATTCGGTGGATGTGAATGCATAATATGCAACTTCAACCCATTCGGTAACTTTTTAGTGAATGTATCTCCTCTCAGTGCCTTTTGGCGGCCAACATAAGTTTTCCAGAAGCTACTGCTAGGATACAGCCTCTTTCCAGGAAAAAAACATAACAGTAAAAATATATGAAATCAGAGATCAAATGGCGCACAATGATCAAAAGAAATAATTATTAAAGTTTCTTATACCTCAATAAGCAAAATCCTCTCCAAAATCTTGCCCTCATAAGGTCCTATGTAGCCATATCTCCTCATTTCCTCAGCAACTTGGATTCGGAGATGTCTTCTTACTGTACCAAATAATAACTGCCTAAGGCAGGCCTCAATATCTTCTCCAAGCCTTTGCAGTGTTGCTATGGCAAGTCCAGTTTCACCCTGTTGTCAAAGGTGATAAATATAGTGAGTAAATGGTATGAGTTCATGTGTATCTTAAAAATCAATAAAGTACCTTAAGAAACAGGTCATAAGCAATGGTTCTTCCAATATCGCGAACTTCAGTGAAGGTGTCTGGAGGCTCCTTATCTGTTTCTAAATCTCTTCTATGATAAAGATGCAATTGAAGGACTGCTAAAGGGAGACGACCAGTGTATAAGGCATCTTTAACCACAGTTTTCAGATCTAAATTGTCTAATTTCCATCTTGCAATCATCTCCTTTGGATTTTCCAAGGTAAAAACTTTCTCAAGATTCCCAACTTGTGGTATATGTGAAGACAATGTATTTGAATCATCCACTTCCAAAGAGGCTCCAGAAATTAGAGATTCCTTAGATAACAAAGCAAGCTTTTGACTTTTCAAGTGCATGGAAGATACGGAAGCCAGTGATTCCTGTTGACTCTGAGTCTCCAACAATAAATTATGAGCAGGAAGAAACTGAGATTCACCCTGTTCTAGATTGGCTGTCACCAAACTTAATGGCTCCTTACCATCCACCTATATCATTTATAAAAAAGAAGATCACAGTAAGCAAAAATAAGAAGCATGTAGTTTAACAACATGGATACAGCAAGGACGCGGTATATGTGGACGCGGTATATGTGCATACAATTCCTTGGCCTGGCTTCATGAATTTTGCAGTGAGTCGACATTGAAGATTTCGGATCATTTCCAGGAGATGTGCCATGTCACGAATCCTTCTTGAGTCCCCAATTTCAGTCTCTAATTTACATGGAAATTTTGGTGGAAGAGAAAGCAATTCAATTCTTTTAGGTCCTTGAAATGGGTAAAACCTTTTCTTACACTGTAGGATCCCATATCTACGAATCATTTGGGTTGCAAAGCATGTTGCCAATCCAAGAAGCCTGAAAAACAGAAAACATGATGAGAAATTGGAAAAGAAGCAAAATTTGGTGAATGAAAAAATCCCATTACTAAACATTTTCTCAAACAAAAACTATTTATTGCTTCCGCCAAGATAAAGTGGGATTTTTTTCATCAGCAAAGATTCTGGAATTATCTACCCAGAACAAGTTGGTGCAGCACTAATAAAGATAATTGAAAGAGGAAGAATCAGGTGATGAATGAACAGCTATACAGAGAGCAACAGACTAGTATTAATCAAATTTAGACTGCTAATGTCAACTTCTCTAATCACACTGAGAAAATAGCAACTAAAGAAACTTTCCCAACTTAAAAAGTTCTAATTATCAGGATGCAACTCTACTACACACTTCAGCAATGCAAGTTCAAGCAGCTACAGAGAAGAACTTGCTATCAGCATACAAAGCAGACTTCAAATTTGAAAAAATACCATATCCCTCAGAAGAACTGTTAAACCTATAAATGACAATTGGAAAATATGTGAAAAATACTCAACCTTTTGGCTGAAAGAGGTTAAGCAAACAACACTCACGAGTATCAAACATCATCTTCACGACAAGAAAGACGACATACATATCATTAACAATTCTTCTATGATCGCATATATGTAATTTCTTCACATGATAAAAGCAAACTTATATTTGAGATGAACAAATGATATAAAACTAGAGAAAAGAATTCTCCCTATTTCATGATGCGTGCAAAATAAAAACCAGATTTGGGATAAAAAAATATTACATATTGAGAGTTGCTTGAGAGGGAGGAGAACAGGATAGAGGAGGGGAGATAGAGAAAGAGATAAAAAGATCAAAAGTATATAAACATGAAACGAATCAATTTAAAACAAGTTTTACCTTGATGCAGCAGAAACCTCATTATCATTGCCATTTCTATGGACCATCAGATATACTGCAGCAAAAAGCAATCTCAAAATGCCTTCTTCGGCCAAATTCACATCCACAAGCATTTCAAGACAACTGTTAAAGCCACCACAAAAAAAAGTTTCCTCTGGTTAGCAACTTAACCAACTATAGGCAATAAATATATCAATGTCTTAAAGCAGCATAAAAGCAGAATCCAATAGATGCTGCATATGGATAGTGAAAACCCAAAAAAGAAGCTCTGCAAGGTGATCATGTTTACTATTATTCATACTAAGCAAAACCATCTTCATGAACGGCTCTGAATCAATTGAAAAAGAGACTGGAAAGTTACATGATGTAATTGGTAACAAGCACCAGATCATGGAATTACTAGCTTGAGAGAATATACTTCTGAATCCATCATAAAGTCTGTTAAGATTTTGACAAATTAATGAACTTCACTTGCTTTTATTTTATTAATTTGTAAGCTTTCTTAGTTCATCTAGATTGAACTGTAAAAACACAAACAATTTATGGAATCTCCACAACTGAAAAAAAAAATCTTCGAATTATAGGATTTCTATATTCCAGATTGTTTGATAATATTAACGAAATGGACTGATAAATCAAAGATTTTCACACAGATAAAAGGTTACACTGATACTTCCAATGTTAATTAGTAGACGATATTGGCATTTTTTAAGTTAATACACAGAAAACAAACGAGAGAAAAAAAGAAGACCAAGAAAATAAGGAAAGAATTACTTAGTGCCATAAAGTGAGAGATGGAGGGAGTAAAATTTAGCAATTATAATTGCAGTTTCAAAGGAAAGTCCATGTAATGGCTGTAGTCAAATAATTATAGGTAATCAAAAGCAACTAATTGAGAAAACATAAAAATATCAGCAAATACAGTAAAAATTAAATCATCAATTTGCAGCTAACAGCAATGTAAGCATAGTTATGGAATAGTGATATTTTATCATATATGAACTTACCTGAGGATATTAAATGGATATCTTTTCCATTTTTGGATATAAGGACACACTTTTTAATCAAGAATAACCGCATTTCCATAAGAACCCACCAAAACTTGGACTCAACTAAGAGAATCATGTTCCCAATAAAGTAGGAAAAACTCCATGCTCCACTGAGCTTTGAACATTTTCCCTCAGCATATGCATACTATAGGGAAATACTTCATTTATTTTTTAGAAATTGATGAGCATTTGATTGCTGATTATCACCAAGTTTCCAACACGACTCAACAGTTATGCTTATAATTTTGCAACTTTCATAACAACCACCATTCAGTATAATTACAAACCGACAATATCCAAAAAAGACATGAATACATATATCTACATACATATGCATGTTCATGTACAACTCATATGCGATAACCACATCTTTGCATATGCATTTATCAAAACTCAGAGACATACCCTAGGATCAACCTCTCAATTACACTTGTGTACCAAAACTATGGATGATAACTTCTGTCAAAATAGAGAAATAATGGAAAATTCCAAAAACCATAAGATCCTTACTGCTCAATTTCATCAAATTTTAGGTAATCCAATGCCAATTGTAGCCGACGCAACCTAGAAATTTTCAAGTCCCATCCTGACATGATAACAATTTACATGTAGTCAGAAAAAGTGCAGCAATATATTTATATGAAAAAGTCCACATTTTCCAACAACAGCTAAACAACAAGAAAAAATAAATCAATCCAGCACACAAATTGGACAAATTAGATAGCAGCAATAAGACAATAGTTCAATGAATGATTTGTGGCTCTTTGTATATGTTTGGACTTCCAAAATTTTAGTGTACTATGCTTAATCACAGGTAAAGTAATATTCCAATTTGTGGAGTCTTCTGGATCATCCCCAATACTAGTAATAAATAAGGTGACCCTCAACGTTCAATTCATCTAACGATGTAAAACTTGTAAACAACAAAATAGACAAATGTTACATATGTAATTTTCATTGTCTCTACAATGTTAATGTCTCCCTCTGAGAGGATTGGGATTGATACCATCTACGTCTAACCACAGATTTCGAGCTTGCATCTTGCATCCCTATCTCAGGCAATAACAAGGTATTCCGTAAGGGAAAAATGGGACTGAGCACCTCAGCAAAGTCATCTTACGATGAGAGTCATCAGATTCCTCAAAATTGTGACATCTTGACACAACAACCTAGCAAACACTAGGCTTACATTTGAAACAATGAATAGGTTATCAATTCAAGAAATCAGTAAATTATTCCATAAAGCATGTGATATCATAATTGGCAAACATCTGAAAGTCCACATCACTCGTTACCACCCCAAATCAATCTCCTTTCCCTATATCCTTATTCAAAAATAACCTTTTCCCTGATTAAAAAACAAGAAAAAGAAACAGTTTAAAAAAATTTTATCTAAAAAAGATACAAGTATGATAGAAAATATGCATGTAGCTAGAACTTTGCAAAGGTAATGCAGATACAGGAGCAACAACTAATACATCATAATGGAAAAGAAACCACTAGACACATACACAATGGAAATATTACAAGCTAAGCAACAAATGACAGATGATTCTTCTTACCATTCTGCAAAAACAACCAGTCTGCTCCTTCTGCCCCTTCATATATAAGAACTCGATCCAAAAGTTCAACTTTCCAAGGACAGAATGGTTTTTTCAACTCTTTTACATCCAGAATTGCTTCTAATTGCCACTTTACACCTTCATAATTAATGTGCTGACGATATCCAATCGTCTCAACAGGAAGAAAATTTGAAGAAATAGATATGGATGGAAGAACAACTGAAAGACCATCTTCAGAAACTAGATACAGACACCCCTGGAAAGTGCAACCAACTACTTCACCAACAGACCAATCTTCCTTTCCTCTGAGACAAACGTCTTCGCGGGTGGGATTCAAATGTCTGTCATCATGAACTGTTGAATCTTTGTGCAGCTTAAAATGAACAATCTGACTAGTTTTTTTATCATCAGTGTGCTTCTTAATGAAACAAGTGATACCAAGAGGTGAAAGACAAACACAGTCATCCTCAGTCAACCTCTCAGTCGGAATAAAAACATTTCGGATGAAGTGCAAATTTACCCCATTTGCATGAAATCTATCAGTTGTTATTCTCGATGCGGTAGAAAAACAAGAGAAGCTCAAGTCATCCCTGTCATCTCTTCCATGAATATTGGCTGCCTGACGCAAATTACAATTACCATAATCCCATAAGGGTGCACCCAAATGTCTAACAGATGGTTTATTTGGAAATACACTTTGGTGGCCAATGTCGGAGCCACCAATTCTCCAACCAATCAATGTTCCGAGCCCTAAATCCCGAGTATTCGAAAACCATTTCTCACATGGATAGTAATTTTCTGGCAAATAATCATCAGCAAAGAAGGTATATATTACACCACAATCATCAACAGCAGCTAACAACGAATTATGTGAAGCAACACGCAACTTCCTAAAGTTCCTTTTATAGAAGAATTTGCCCATAAGAGAAGTTTCCTGATCATGAATTTCATTTGCTTCCATAATATGTCTATCGGGAGCTACAGGAACCATCTCTTGTTGCCGCAGACCTGTGTGGGGGTTTACTCCACAAGCCTCTAGAATATTTACATGTGAAACAAAATTGCCAGATTTTGTACAGTAAAAATTAATTACTCCAGATGCATTTAGGCAAACAAGGAGGTTATCAGAAAAGCAAAAATCTACCCAATGTGACAGAAAGTCCTGATTTACAATATCCTCAAGCTTCACCAAAGAAACCCATTGGATTCCGTATCTGCATAACCTAGCCACAACAATTAGGTATTTAACCTCGCTTCTCCCATCCTTGTCTGTAGAATTAATAGAAGAGTCCACTAATGTTAAAACAAATCCTATTAAGCAATATGAATTGCTTGAGAACACTCTTGAACATCTGTATGAATCAACACAAAAATCCCCACACAAACAGTTTGGATTATTTTTCATAGAATCACTTCCTGCATCGAACAGATTTTTACTGCAATTCTCCTTATTTGAATTGCCACAAGAAAGGAAGTACATAACTGGAAGATTGGTGTCAAAAAGGCTAAATGAAACTACCTTTGCAGAGGAAGGAAAATATTGCTTTTCGGGAAACCTAGTCCAAATTCTACCATCAGATTGTACAGTTTCTGCTTTGGTGAAGAAAGAATGCAACCACCTTTTTGAAGAAAAATCCCTAGGCAATTCTTTGACTGCCGTTCCTTGACACATACTTTGTAGAAATTCTCTACTCCCATTCGCCTTAACATCATTACCAGACACATCAGAAAACTGGCCACAGGCTTCCTGCATCATCATACTTTCAGCTGATTCAGAAGAAGGGCCCCAATCAACCCACTTCCCTTGTCCAAACTGAGCCCCTAATGTAGAATGTGTTGACGAATTTGTTTTATCAGGCTCAAGGAAGGCATGCACTGTAACACCATGGCCATTAGATATGAAGAGAAGCTGCCTATATGCAGGGTCATTATGTTGGTCATAGGTGTCCCCACAAACACCCCAGGCCAGTGAGTTTACGTTGCTAATAAAAGAATAACATGGTTTTTCATGTTCACAAGAAAAACCATTATCAAAATCGACTACTGATGCAGAAGTGCATGGGGCACCATCCTTTGAATCTGAGCTAGTAGCTTCCACCACCAACTGTTCACATATAGCATCCGAAGATTGGTTTTCAGAACTATTACTGCAACGCCCAAATACATCACCATTTACAGACTCCGCTTCTGAGATTGAAGAAAAAAGAACGAAAAGAATGAATGTCAAAACACAAGCAACCAAGTAATAATGAAAAGGTACATATTGACAAAGCAAAAAGATTGAATTATCACATAAGCTCAGAAATAATCATATATAAGCACATCAAAGCAAAAGCTCATCAATTCATTTAATTATACAAGATGAGAACATAATGAGATAAGGACAATATAAATACTAACCTGAAACCAAAGGTAGCAGCAGTGCTTCACATTGGTATGAGAGTAACAATAGCAACTCTTTTGTAGGAGAAATAAAAGCCTCGCGAAATTCTGACGGGTTAAATTGGAATTGAGAGGGAGTCCATCTGTGCAACCGTAATAGAGGAAGATCCTCACCAGCAATCGCAAAATCCATTGACCCTATACAACTCAAACCAAAAGGAAAGACAGGAATTAAACCAGAATGATAACCAGAATCAAGATTCTAAGCAACAGATGGCAAGCACTGTATTTACTTTTAGGTGGAAAATATATGCCAATCTTAAGTTCACCAAAGAGAAGCTATTACCATCTACAGCATAAGCATGTAATAAAGTATTGATGGAGATAAGAAGCTCCAATTATTCCCTTCCACCAAAATGACACCACAGGGTAATTTATATGAAATCTTCATTACCATCAGATCAAACATGAAGTCAAGGTGCCATTACGCAGGATAAGCACAAGAATATTAACATAGATAAAGCATAAGGATAAGATGAGTTGGTTAGAGTTAACAATTGACAAGTCATAGCAGCAACAAATCTAATAGTGTCATCAAATTTCTTCATGTAGTTTTTAAGAATGCGACAAACCTTTGCAAGATAGCCTATCAAGTCTTTTAAGCATATGAGAAGTAATTGACAATCTTTCAACTTGGTTTTAACTTCTTTCACGTTGCCATAGCTTATCTTTCATCAGCAATGTGCCTAATCTCACAAACTCAACAAATTAAGCAGCCCTATTTACTTATTCCACCATATTGTTTCCAAAGAAATGTATTAGCAGACAATATGAACCTAAAATAGTGCAATTATTAACCTGAAAAATAGGTGAAAAGCTTCATCTATTTGATAAATTACTGCCACCATTAATCTTATGCGCTATCATCTAACCCAACACTTGAAATTCCATTTCTTTCTTCCTTTCCTTTATTATACAACCATAAAATTCCATCATGCAACCCATAATTTTCCCTTTCCAATCTGCAGTTCCATAGCAACCAATTCCTACCTCAATTAACAAGACAACATAACTAACAAAAGACAGTAAACTCAAACAACAAAGGCAGCCGAGCCTGATAGCTAGATAACACCAACATCAGAAAATGAAACGAAAAACGATAGTAAATGATCAATCAGAACGGCAACGTTAAAACAAACAATAATCGAGGAAAAAGAATTTCAATCGATACCCAAAAAGATCCCAAAGAAACGAAAAGAGAACTTGGAGACAACTTGGAAACCAGGAAGCGAATCGTTTATCAATCAAGACCGTCGCTGCACATCGAAGCCATCTCCAACCATCCCGTTAAACCCTTTTCGAATCTCTCCCTCCGTAGAATTGAGATTCTCTGCTAAATTATTTAAGAATTTCTTAAAAAACAGAAGTGCAGTGTCTGGACTATGTCTTGTCTTAGGAGAGGCAGAAGAGAATGAGGGGCTTTTGGTAAATTCGTCTCACCACCAAAATGGTTCGGACTTCGTACGGAGTGGGATGTGATAACCGCCAACGGTCCGAAGCGTATATAATACTGACCCGTTAAATGGGCCACGGACCTATGGGCCTGAATTTTAAATCAAAAGAAGCCCACATTTGAATTGGACTTTTGGAAATTTATTAAATATTTTAATTTTTATATTTTTCTATGAAATATAAAAATTATCCGCTCTTCATAATTCTCAAAAAAAATCCTTTCTAATTATCAATTTTATAAAAAAATTATTTATTTTAGATTACAGTTAAAAATAACAACAAAATACAAGTTGTATGAATAATTTAATTAATTTAATTTGAGAGCCACTTTGAATCATTATATAAATACCATTTGATTTATCTATGTTTATATGATTCATGGTTATTTTTTATCTGAAATATAAAAGAAAGGGTTCTTTGAAAATTTAAAGATTATAAAGAATTTTTTAATTTTATGGAGATTTTTTTAAATTTCTTGTATATTTTGCATTCTTTTCTATTTTGTTTGAGTATTTATAAAAATAAAAATAAATCAGATTAGATCGAGCGTAAAATTTTGCAATTTAATCAATACCTCATTAGAATCAAATCAATATTGTCTAAATTTATGATCAATTGGACATCTGACCGAGTTATACTTTATGTAAATATTTTAATTTGTTCTATATTTTTTTTATTTCACTTAGTTATGTCATATTTTGACCCAAAGAGACAAAATTTAAGGTAGGTAATTATAGGTTTGGTGTAAAAACAAATTCTTTTTGTGAACTACTTCATCAACATAACACAAAATGTCTCTAACATGATTTGAATAGTACTTTTCAAGTAAGTCATACGTACAACTATCCCTTTATGTTTCATAAGAGTAAAGAATATATGAATGGCGTATGATTATGCATTGCACTTCTTACCTTTATAATTTTTAACAAAAAAAATATACTAAGAGGTGAATAAGAATTATGAAATGGGCATTTCATGCAATTAAAAAAAATCAAATAATTCATAAGTATTTCTATTTGTAATCCACCCTTAGCGTGGTTCAAATAGTAAAACTAAAATTTCTTGGTAACTTTTCAATTTGAATGGTTAAAATTTGAAATTACAATTGATAAGTATAATAATTTCAAATTAATTTAATTTGATTTAAAATCAATAGATTGAATTCAAATTAATAGGCTTGAATTTGAGAAAATTCATTTAACTCGAACTTATTTGAGTAAAACAACATTATTTTGTTCAAACAATATCGTTTCACTTATAACACAAGCATGTCTTCATCTTTGACAATGACGAGAATATAGATTTTTCAATTTTTTAAATTTTTTTAAATTAAAAGCATAAAATAAAGTGTTTTTTTTTTTTACTGGTATGAGTTTGGGCTATTCAAACTCATACTTTAAGTCAGGGCTCAATTAAAAACACCTAAATCTGAGTCTATGGATCGTCCTATTGTCATCAAAATCTTAAAAATAATATTTAATTGGGTCTGAGTCTGGTCTATCCAAACTCATACTTTAAGTCTAGGCTCAATTTAAAACACCTAAATCTGGATCCATGGGTCGGCCTATTGTTATCATAATCTTAAAATAATGATTGATCATGAGTGAATACATATCAAATTACAAATGTTACTTAAATTGAATCAAACATTTATTTTATATTATTGACTTATCAAATAATTTATTTAAAAATATAATTTATAAATTTAAAAATATATACCAAAATCAAACATTTAACTTTATAATATTGATTTATTAAATAATTTATTTAAAATATTTAAAATGCGTAATTTACAAATTATTAATTATTGACTTACTTGACCCGAAAAAAAAAAAAGTAAACCTACCAATGTCTTCTAGGTGGCTTAGGTACTCTAAATGAGTGCAACCCACTTTGGCTAGTTGCTGAAAACTTGGAAGTATCCTAGGCATATAAACTAGTAAAGTACTATGTATATCACATGAGTAACTTCTAGTCACAAAATGTCATGATTTTGGATTACATGTGTTAATGTCAAAACCTTATTATATCAAATATAATTACATTGTTAGAAAACTTAGAGTATGGTAAGTTGTAATGGCAAACATTGGCAATAATGACACAGACTTTTAAGTCCTCAACTTAAGGTAGGCCCTCCCAAATCATAATCAAATACAAAACCCTAATCATGTCAATAAACCCAAAGGAAAAAGAGTTGGAGAGTTGATTTCTTGTTCCCCCCAATCATTTGTTTGTGACTTTACAATTGATAGTTAATCATCTCAACATATTGTGAACTAATTAATTAGAAAATGAGATAAAGTGTCAAGTTTCTCTTTTTTCCCCTTTTATAATGCAAAATTAGAAGTTATTTATTCTTAAATATGTATTAAATAAACTCTTAAATACATTTAATAAGTTTTATTAACTCAATTTAAAGCTAAATTGATCTCAAATATCTCCATTTTAAGAATGACAAGAAAAGTTCAGTCCAATTTGGTCAGTTCCGAAGTCAACAGTTAAAAGAAATTTGGGCTCTAAGCTAGGCTTAAGCTTGAGCTATACGACCTGACCTAGTCTGAAGTTTAAAATTTTCACATAAAATGATTTTATTTTGATTTAAAAAAAGATTAAATTTAATTGGGCTCAATCGAGATTCAACTCGAACCTGGGGCCTCGAGCCTAATAGAGCTTTAGGATAAGGTCGAGTCTAACTCATTGTTAACATGACTTGGTTCGTCCATTAACTCTTTGTAATTAGACATGGCCATAAATTAATGCCAATCTAGAAAATTAAAATATAAATGTAACATTTCCCTTTTTAGAAAATGTTCAATCTTATAAAATTAACACGAGGAACAAACTCACCAGAGTCACTAGACCATTAAGCAAAAAGTAAATATAATTAAGGGATTTTTCATCACTATTCTACAATAAACATATGACATAGTTTTATTTTAATTAAAAAATAAAATAAAACAAATTTCTTTTTTGGATGACTTGTTTTCTCTACCATAAAAGCATAAGGATATATTATATACTTAATAAAATTCAATGAAAAATAAATAGAAAGCACTCTATCTATTTGTTATTGATATACATTTTTAATTTTTTATAAAAGTAAAACCTGCATTTTTTATTCTCAAATAAATCATCAGATATATGTACATAATAATCTGTAAATTATATATTTTAAATAAATTATTTAATTTGTTAATAATTTGTAGTCAGATAATATATTTGGTATAACGAATGTTTATAAATATAACTCGATCTGAGATTTTCTAAATTATTAAAATGAAAAATAATTTTAAAAACATAAATTTTTTATATTTATATTTTTAAATAAATATAAAAATATAAATAAATTCTATCAATAGATAAATCTCATTTTCAGTTTCTCAATTTCTTTGAATGTAAAAATAAGGTTAATGATTTCAACATTGCTTGACTTCATAATCTGAGTTTAAATTTATAGGATTTTAAGCATGTTTGTATTTGAGAATTACTTCTAATAATGTGACACTCGACGTAAAGTAATATTGCATTCAAATTCAACTAAACATCGAACTCAGTATTAAGCGACCGTTTCACTACAATAGCTTAAGATATTGTGTACGGCCAACTCGATTAGTTTTATATATTTTCTAATACACCTCCTCAAGTGAAAGTTCTTTGGACTTGAAACTTGCACAGGCCTACTTTACCTTGTGCTTAATTTATTAAGTGGGTGGTAGGATTTGAACTCACGACCACTTAATTATAGAAGCTCTGATACCATATTAAACGATCGTTTCATTACAATAACTTAAGATATTGTGATGAAATAGTCACTTAATACTCAGTTTGGACCGTTTTGTGACACGACCATCGCATCCCTGCATAAAAACTTTAACCTGAAAAAGGCATGAGAAATCTGTACGTAATAGCAAGGGAGCCTGCAAGTTTACATAGAAAAGAAGAAAACCTGACCGGTAATGCAGGCTTGTTGATGCAGAAAGAGTACATTGGAATGGTACAGTCTGAACCCACGCGGCACCAATTTCGTCAGAAAGACACAAGTACGACATACCCATGTTATACATTACTTACATTACATGTACATGTGTCCGCTTCAGGTCAGGTTAGTGGTGCACTTCACGCATGTCAGCTATCTTTCTCTATCTATATGTATTCATATATACTGAAACCCACCTGATGATGAGGAGCCTGTCCGGAACCTGACACACCCACCAAACCTATCATATCCAGTCCTTTCCTCGACCGAGACCACCTCAAATCTCTTCCCAGATTCCCTCCTCAAATTTGTTTTTTAGTTCAGCAAGACCATGATTCTCTTTATGATGTGATGTGCTTTTTGTTTAAGGAGGAGAAAAAGAACGTCTTCGATAATGTAAATCTCTCTCCCCCTCCCAGAGTGTCTGAAGCCAACCAAGTTGTTTTCTGATATCAGTTCGGTTATAGTTTACCTGTATCCTTCTACATGAAATCTCTCTTGTTTGTTACTTTAATAGTTTAGTTTAGTAATCATTTTCCAAGTTCATTTATAGATATGAAAAATAATTCTTTCATCATTTCAATAAAAAAAAAAAACAACACTCATCAGCAAATTGAACAATATAAATTCGGGTAAAAAGCATCTACTGAGAATTTGTAATGTCTACTTGGAAATGGTTTCTTACTGAACTGGTGTTTTGGTTTGGCCATGGAAGAGAGAGGTCTCTGTTGGTCAGGGAGAACTACAAGAAAAGTGATGGACAAACTGTAAGCATATAGGAATCTACGCTCCTCAAATACACAACACAGGTCAGCAAGGCAGAGAAAGAATGAATGAAAAGGAGAGAGATATTGGAGATGCGTGGGGTAATCATTATGCACAGGTTAAAGATGATTTGATAACCATTGATATCTGGCAACATATTCTCTGCCCTTACCCAATTCTATTCCTGTTCCGTCTAATCTCAGCCACACATTGAAGTGTTGATACTTGATACTCGTCGTGTTATGGGTCTCCAATAAGTGTTGTTTTCTCCTTTTTTTTTTCTGGCTTTCGTGAAAATTCAATTTGTATTATTAGCGACATATATTTTGTACGTGTGGCAATAGGTAAACACCTTTATGAGGTTTAAGACAAGATCTTTATAATTCAGATTTTTTTTAAACTTACAAACTAAAACAATATTATATTAAATAGTGAGTTTAGAATGTTAAGTTTGAGTTTAGACTTAAATTTAATATAAAATTCAATCAAATCAGACATAATTTGTTAGCTTGATTGGAACGAGATAAATTTGTTATTCTTATTATTTTATTTTGATTTACTTGAAATATATGAGATCTGAAATAATACGTAAGTCTATCGAAAATAACATTTTTATTAAATAAGAGTAAGGATGTATACTATTGAATCTCTTTAGGCCATGTCTTAGCGAAACTTTAATTGAATATTGATGATGACGATGATAATGATGAAGTTTAAAAATTATAAAAATAAATATAATTAATTATTTTCAAATATAAAATTCTCCGAAGTCCATATTCTGAGGGGTTAATTCTCTCCTGCTCATATTCTACACTACCAAAAAAATATTGGAATTATTATCAAACTAATTTAAATATTACGTATTACAAATACTGTTACAAATACATCACTAGACTTAATATCAAATTAGATTCTGATAAAGTATTGTATCAATACCGGTCAATATAGATACTGTTTTGGGCATTTTTAAAATTTATAAAATAGTGCCTAAATTTTTAAAAATTGCAAAATAATCCTTCAATATTGTACTGTATAATTTAAACCAACCTTATCTAAAAAAATCATAATAATATAAATTTATAATAAAAACAATTTATTAATTTTCTTAATATTATTTTCACATATTTCACATATAAATAATAATCAAAATTAAGATGAAAAAGAATATTTTATCATCATAGAAATATAAAATTAAGAACAATACAAAGTATTTAAAATATTATAATTTTATCATATAAAATAATAATTACATCAAAATATCAAATAAAAAATAATTATTATCAATAATAAAATATATTTTTATCTTAATATTTAAGTTTTAATAATATAAAATATATACTTTACCTTAATATGTAATTGTTATTAATAATAAAATATTGTTTTATTTTTTCACCCAAAAAATATTGTTTTATTTATATCAACAATTTTAAAAAGAAATATAAAAATTTGAGGCCTCTTAATTTTCATTTTAACATATTTTTTATTATTCTTTATAGAAAAATATAACTAGTATTTACTATATGAATTTAAATATTATATTATTAATAATGGTGAAGGAGAGTGATACATTGATATTTTTATTGAATATTTGGTGGAAATTATGTTTATATCGCAAGATATTTTGATATTTTGATGGATTTATTTTATCTCTATTATTTTGGACAGTTAAGAGTTGCTGATTTGTCAGATATTTGGGCTTATTTGGAAAATTTTAAATGAACTGCAAGAGTTCAAAATCACAGGAGCTGTTCTGTCCTCTTTGAAGTCAATAACAACCATCTGTGAAAAAGAAAGCAACAGATCGGTGAAAAGCAACAGATCGGTGAAAATTTTCTTCTTTTTTGCGAAAATGTTCATGATATTTTTAAAATTTTCGGTATTAACTGATACATAGTTAGTATTCTAAATATCAGTAGTACCAATCGGTACCAAACAAAACAAGTTGATATAGCATAATATTTGAATTCGGTATCGAAACATCTCATTTTGTATCATTTTTAACCGATGCGGCACGTACCGTCCAATACAAACTGACACGAAATTTGTTACAATTATTACAATAAATGTTTAAAACATAATTTTGCTGAGGTGAAAAGACAAGTTGACATATTTTTAGTTTAAATTGAGTTTTCATGATAATATTAAAAGTTTAAGAAAAGACTTTAATATAGAGGTGGATATAGAGAGAGATACAAATTTTATAATTTTACAAATAATAATAATTTTTAACTAATTGATTTTTGAATTAAATTTATTAATTAAGAACATTGCATAAAGAATTGAATACTTAACCACGTTTTAAATAATGGGTTAAAACTCTTAATTCAAACTCCATATTTTACTTTGGTGCAATTCATTTCATATAAATTGAAAATAATATAGCTTAATTTATAATTTCAAATTGATAAAAAGATTTGGACTGTCTTTGTTATCCATCAAATTTAAGCAATTAATTACAATTTTATCCGATGTGAGAATCAATTGTAAGAAGTATCTAAATTTAGAGATCATATAGTGATGAAACCTATGATCGAAATATTTCATTTTATCAAAAAGAGAAATAATTAATAATTAGGCTTTACAAATTCAAATTTTACTTGATCAAAAATTAAAAAATTAAGTTTAATTTATTAAATTTTGAGTCAAATTTAAGTATAAATAGTTAGTTAGTTTGAACAACTTGAACTCTCCTTAAAATATTATCATTTTACTTTTATGTTACAAAAATTAAAATAATTTTATTTTTAAACATAATTAAATAATATCATTTTTGTGTGAACCGAATGAGTTTGAAAAAACCTAATAATAATAATGGCGCAGGATCTACAGTTCCTAATTTTAATTTGCCCTCTGTTTTAGTGTGATCTTAATTGTCTAATTTTTATAGATTTTATTTATTAAATAAATAAATTTCATAAAATAGAGTTGGAACATAATAACGTGGTACTGTAATAATGGAGACAAATCAGAGGTGGGAAAATGGGAAGAAAATCAAAGTGGCATTATGGCCACCTATAAACATAGAGACAAAATGAAATGATGAAGGTGACCTTACCCTTTAGGGGCCCAAAGTAGAAATATAAAATAACATTTAAACTATGATAGTAACTTTAGCCGATGGAAGACATTATTACCAATTATACGTACTGTTGTGACATCATGGCCACGCTATACTAACGCATAACGCATTCCTCTTTTTTTTGGTGATTTTCTCTAAAAGGAAGTCTTAAATTAAAAGCTACTCTCTTTTTTTTTTTACGGTAAGGACTATAGCTCTCTTTTATGAATTTTAAAACGATTTTATTTGTAAGACTCAAATTCGAGACTTTGGTTAAGAATAAAAAAGTCCGTGCTATTCCACCACAACTATGGAGGATAAGTTTGACTCTTTAGGACTTATTTCGATTTTAGTTAGGCTGAGTTTAAATTTACGGTACGGTGGGAATAAATATTTATTCACTGCAGTTTTTAAACGCAGTCATACGCTTGGATCTGCAGTGAACAACCGGAAGTTGGAGAAAACTGTAGTGCCACTGTAGAAATCAATAAGCAGAAAAAAATGTTGCGATAAGAAACTACTTCTGCGGTAGAAATTTTACTTTCTGTTAATAACCTTCACTACAATTATTATTTTCCATTATACTCTTAATTAATATGACTAATAATATATTTTTATAAAATATTTTATTTACTAAATTTATTTTATTTATATTTTCTTATTTTCTTATTTATAATTTTAAATTTATATGACTAATCATATATTTTTTAATTATTTATACAACAATTAATAGTTTATTAGATCAATGAACTTTTTAGTCATTTTATCTCTTTTTAGCAACTACAAGTCCACAACTGTATTTGCCAAATACTTATTTTCACGTTTCAACAGTTAACAAGGCAACAATTTCAAACATATAAGTACTTGTTGAGAATAAATACTTATCATTTCAGGAGGTTGTCAACTGTCACCACTCCATCAAACCAAGCCTTAATCATATACTTGTGCTGTAAATGACACTCGTATACATGATTTAGTTTGTTACATCTTATTTATATATAGAGGCATTAAACAAATAAAGAAATTAATAAAGTTGAAGTAGGAATTTTCGAATTATAAAATTTTAATAATCCCAAAAAATAGAGCCAAGTTACACTAAAAGTGATAATTTCTACTTAATTTTTGAGTTAAATTTTACCAACTTTAAAATTTATATTATTCATAATAAAAATGATAATCTTTATTTAATAAGTTTCAAAGTTAATAAATTAATTATTTGAGTTAATTGGGTTTATATTTTATGAATTATCACGATTTAACTGGTCCGATCAAATTCAATTCGGTACATTTTCATTTTTAATTCACATATTACTTTTGCAATCAAACTTAAAATAAAGTTAATAATTACCATTGGTCTATCACACTTTTTGTTGCATATTATAAGTCAATAATTATTGTAACCCTAAACATAGAGCAACTGTCTTGTGATTGCAATTAGTTGTTGGCATGCATGTAATGAAATTTAACAATCATATTCCACCGAACACATCTCAATTGCTAATTATTTTCTGATAAATGAATCTAATCATTTTATCTTTTAGGTTAAACCGTATTGAGACAAGAACAGCCAAAAAACACAATTAGTGAGTAAAAAAGAAATATAATCCTAACCGATGATCACTACGATAGAGCAAACAATATGCTGATGACACTATGACCCACAAAACAATTTAGTATGATACATTTTTTTAGTTCTAGAGAAGTTTAACCAAGGAGTATGATGGAGCCACAGACAAGCACTGTGATGGAGCCACAGACAATCCTATATCTTTAATCAAAATTTCAATTTCGAGTTTTGAGAATGAAATCACTTTAAAAACTTATGAGGGAGACTTTTGTTGCTCAAAAAAGTCCTACCCGAGTCAAATCCGGATTAATTGGTTGCCATATAGTACCAACTATCGGGTGATTTAACCAAAAATTTGAGCGGCTTAATTGGTTGAGTTTGTCTTTTATATTTTTCCTAATGTAAAAGTTATAAATTTGAGTTGTAATTAGAAAATTACTTTTTCATTTTAGTGATTTAGAGAAAAAGAATGGAAAATAGAAATAAGTTGAAGTTAAAAATAAAAATAAATTAAATTTATTATTTAATTTCTAATTTCTAATTTATTAAGTGATTTATTTGCAGCATGCAATTTACGAATACTAAATAATTTATTTAATATATATTTAAAAGTTAATTCAGTAAATGACTTCTTAACAATAATAACACTTAATAAGGATCTCATTAGAATGCAAGATTTAGACATGTCCAATAATATGCCACCTTACTCTTGCATGATAGAAGCAGTAAATGACTTATCAATGATAAGTAATTTATAAATATTTATTAATTTATTTAATGAACATCTAAACAATAATTTCTAATTAATTAATTAATTAATACTATATAATGTATTTAATATATATTCAAAAGTAAAAGATCCTCTTGTTATAAAAAATATGTTTATTTTTTAAGAGATGATAGCAACACATATGGATTGGTTTGGAATTTGTGAAATGATGTGGGCGTTCAAAGGAGTATATGGAGAGGCTTGTAATAAACTATTCATAGTTGTAGACTTGTAGCAGTAGTATAATTAAAAGTGAAATAAAAAAGGTGATAGGCTTTTTTCCTCTGCAAAAGGTCAAATAGGGCCTCTTTCACACCACTGATGCAGATTGAAAGATATGCACCCAAGATTCATCATCATTGCTCCTGCTAATGATATTTCTTTCTTTTAGGCTCCTTAGAGAAAACCCCAAAAATTTTAAAGGAAAAGAGGTTGAGATAAAGAAAGATAAAGAAAAGAACAAAACTTTTATTTTAATCTTTCTACCATATTTCTATAGATTTTTAGGGTTTTCATTTTTATTTCTTACATTTGACTAATTCAATCATAAAAATTTTAAATTAATTATTTTTTCATTTAATTTAAAATTTAAGATTTAAGATTTTAATTTATTTTAATAATTGTAAAAACTGACTTATTTATTAATTAACCGATCAGTTTGTAAATTAATTAATTAATTTTTATTTGTGAGTCTCTTTTAATCATATTTCGAAAATTTTAATTTTATTCAATCTTTAACTAATTTTTTAACGGTCTAATATCGGTTGAACCTTTTAAACCTTGAACTTCTTCTCTTACCGGTTTAACTTCTAGTTTGATTTTTAAAATATTAGTTTAAACGGTTATTTTTTGAAATGTTATACATACTAATGATATCGTAACGAACTGAATATTTAATTTTTAATATTTTTCACATTAAATTAGATAAAATAATAAAACTATGTTTTAATTTAACTAATAAAATATATTTGTATGTATTTACTAATTTAAAATTTTGAGTTATAGTAATAATTGAAGAATTGTTTCTTAATAAATAAGAGATAAAAATTCGTGAAATTTATAAATATCGATTAAATTAAGTATATTATTTAATTTTAAGTTATTGGTTCATTAGATAATTTACTCAAAATTATATAATTTTTTAATTATTACGTATATATATATATCTAAAAATTGATTTTACATGCATATAAAAATAATAAATTCCAAATTATTAATAAATACTTTTCAACAGTTTGTCGTCTAATGTTGACTTCCACATATAACAAAAGAGAGTTGATTAACGACTTTGAGAACCCAAAAATTCCATGCTTTTGAGTAAGAAACAGTAGCATGTGTTACACCAAATCAATTAGAAAGTTAGAACCTAACTTGAGTTGGATTTGTTAAAAAGCCATTCGACTTTATAACACATAAATCAAAGTCCAAAGACATACAGTCACATTCTTCTATGTTTTTTCATGTTTCCTCTCTACCTATCTGTCTATTTATATACCGATGAAGTTCTGTGAAGCATAAATTAATAGAATATATACCCTTTCACTTACTAAAGCAGATGTAGATGTTAAAAGGGATAGGGTTAAAAAGAGAAAATGGTTGGTGACCAAGTAAGGGATGTTGGATTCTCTTCCTCTTCCTCTTCCTCTTCCTCTTCTTCTTGAAAGTTTGAGATTGAACTTCCATGATTATCTACGGATCAAGCCCTAAGCAGAAAGGAACCAAAACTGCTCCCTCTAAACCTTTGACTTCCAGATACAGAGATTAATTAGAGAGATATGTCAGCAACATCACAAACTATGCTGAACCAGTGCTTGTTTGAGGATCAGGAGGTGTCTACACAAATGAGTTCCTTCTCTTTTCCTTCAAGCTTTACGTTTTCTCATCTGGGAAGTTCTCACCAAACTCTGAAAGGCTTCGCTTTACCTCCTTCGCTTTATACTAGCAGTCTCAACGAAACCCTATTCTCATCCACCACTTCGAAGCAAAGAGATGACTTCTCTCCCGATTTGGGAAGAACACACCTTCTTTCCTTGCAAAGATCTAGCGCAAATCTCTGGTAAACATCCCATACTTCTTAAGGAAACAATCGTCCACAACTTCAGCTGCTGTTTCTTCTTTTATTTATATGAACAAACCCAAGAAAAGAAAAAAATTATCAGCTCATCCCACTCAGTATAAAAGATAAGAATCTATAAGTTACGTGCAGGTTGTTCACACCCTCTGTGTCTTTCTTTAAATTCTGATCATGTCTTTTGAAATGGGTTTTCAGGGCATGGGGAGGAGAGAAAGGTGAGTGTTTGAGCAACAAAAGAGGTGGTGGAGATGATCATCTAGGCGTTTCTGCAATGAAGATGAAGAAGATGAAATCAAGAAGAAAAGTGAGAGAGCCTAGGTTTTGTTTCAAGACTATGAGCGACGTTGATGTGTTGGATGATGGTTACAAATGGAGGAAGTACGGTCAGAAAGTGGTTAAGAACACACAGCATCCCAGGTTAGACAATTTCAGTTCAAAGCTTTACATCTTCTTATCTGTATATAACCTGAAAAACCCAGTTTAATCTCATAAAGATGAACATATTTGCACATATCTTTAGCTCATACACATGATGCTCCATGTACCCTTCGTCCCCTCCATGCCACTTCAAGCTCTCACTATCTCAAACACACACACAGACACACTATCATCATTGTTGTTGACGATCTGATTATGAGCAACCCCAACATACAGTAGCAGCCAAAAAGAAGTAATTATTGTTAGCCTTTTAAAAGAGCAAGTAGTACTGTTAAGGAGCCAGCAATTAGAGGATGATTTTAGCAAATCCTAAAAGTTAGATATGATAAAACTCTCTTGGATTCATCCTAAATTTCTGGCTTGACTGTGGTTTTGTAGGCACAATAATTGGAAAAAGAAAGAGCTCATTACTAATTGCTTTTTTAAGGAAAAAATGCGGTTCTTCTGGTTAATAAACCTTAAAATGCACATTTCGAACGATTGCTAGTCATTTGTTTGATTGAGAAAAAGAACTATGAAGAGGCTTGATACTTAGAATGTGCCATTGCTCAAATTAGTTTAAGAATGACAAGAGAAACACCACCAAATTGGTAAAAAATTTATTTACAGGTAATATTTGAAGAAGTCCAATAGAATGCAGTATTATCTAACTAATAAAGAAGTTATTCTTAAACGACCCTTGTGAAAAAACGGTAATTTAAAAAAATTACGTATCTTAAACTTTATTTATTTGTTTAGATTTTTATAATTAGTTTCGACATTATAACACATGTAAGTCTTAATTCAACAATATATTTTTTTTCAATGTATTCATACAAAATTTCACTTCTCTTATCTTTTTTGATGTAAGATTTAATAAGGGAAGTCACAAGTATAGTTTCATCTCTCCTATAGATACTTTTAATTCACGTCAAATCCTCTTTTTTAATTATTCTATTGCAATTATGTTTAATTAGATCTTATTTATACATTCATATAAATATATGGATGAGATTTAATAAAACGTGATAAGAACACTATAACTGGAACGGGAGATCTGATCCCGTTTTAATCACGATAGAGAGATTAGTCTCTTAGATTAGCCAAGAACCATAGTTTATACAACTTTTTATTATTTGTTATTATAACATCGTAGAATATTAATAATGATGTGGAAAAATTCTACAGCAATGATTTCAGCCATGGAATTTTTTAATCAAGGAATAATTATTTTAGAAAACTTTGGCGTTGATTTTGTTATATACTCAACCAAAGTCAAAAATTAAGGCACCCTTTTTCAAGTGGAACCAAACATTCTTAGCTCCATCAACGATGACTGTCAGTCTCAACAGTTTGATTAAGGTCTTGACCTTACTTTAATCAGTAAATCGTATGAGTTTAATGGAAATTAATTAATTAATAAGCATTTTTAAGTATTAGATATGATGCAGTCGGGACCCAGTAATGTATTGATGTCCTAGTAATTATGTCTGTCCACATTTATAAATTGTTGTTTGGGAGCTTTATATTGAGATAGATCGTAGTTTGGGGCCTTGGAAGTTGTTTTGAAAACGTATCATTAGAAATAATATTTAAAGTCTAGATTGATTAATAATTTTAATTTTAATTTAGGATAATCATATATTAAAAAATTAGTTAGTAGTTAATTAATACTTAATTGGTTTTTTATAAATTAAAATAAATTATTAATTTTTATTTATCTGTTTTTTATTTAATTAAATTTCAAATTATTTGATATGGACAATTTTTAATTAACATATCTTATTTTAAAACATTAGAAAAAGGAGTTAGTAACAAAGCATGCATGCAATGCAGGAGTTACTATCGTTGTACACAAGACAACTGCCGAGTGAAGAAAAGGGTTGAAAGATTAGCGGAGGACCCGAGAATGGTAATAACAACCTACGAAGGAAGACATGCCCATTCACCTTCACATGATCTTGAAGATTCACAGCCTCCTTCACACCTCAACAATTTCTTCTTTTAATCACTGTACTACTTTGTTATTATATACTTAAGTTTCCTAGGCCTTTTTACTACAATGCTTGCTCTTTGTTATTGGGTATAGTTAATAAACAACTTGGATTTTGCAGTCCTGCATCCAATATAGATATATATATAAAAGGGATAATTATATCATACGGAGTTCTTGAATTTTATAAATTATTATTTATCTTCCAATATTTTTATTTTTATTTTTATTTTTTATTTTCCTTATACTTAACGTTATTTTCTGTTAAAAAT
The DNA here is from genome assembly GCA_027575705.1 of Erythroxylum echinodendron. Lineage (NCBI taxonomy): Eukaryota > Viridiplantae > Streptophyta > Magnoliopsida > Malpighiales > Erythroxylaceae > Erythroxylum > Erythroxylum echinodendron. The sequence goes on along the minus strand of JANZXR010000170.1, from coordinate 34,018,292 downwards.
TTAATAAATTGAATTTAATGAAAAAGGAGAAATCGTATTGAATAAATTGATTAAGTATTATATAACACAACACGATCATATAACAAATAATCCATTTAATTGTAGCTGTTTAATTTTTTTGTTTGATTTTCAATTTTTAGTTTAATTTATTTTTATAATTTTTGTTATTAAAAATTAATCAGTTTATTAATTAATTGGTCAAATTTTATAAATAATAAATTTTTAAAAATTAAAATTAATTAATTAATTTTTATTTAATAATATCTTTTTTCAATTAAACTTCAAATTCTTCGATCGTACATGTTTCTTATTTAGTCAAGAATTTGATATTAGTTCATAAATTTGCATGTGAGAATGATTGCTTCTTCGAATTTCATACATGGCGTTTCATTATAAAGAGTGCAAAGGATGGGAAGGAGGTTCTTTGTTGACCCAGTGACAGCCCATCTACCCCTGGTTTCCATCCTTACCAAGATCACATGGACCTCAGGCCTTGCTATCTTCTTCATCATCATTTGACATTTGGCATGCTTGTCTGGGTCATCAACATGCTAAAGCTCTTCAAGTCTTACAGCCTCAATTAGGCTTATCATTCAATAAAAGGGAACATAGCTTACATTGTTCAGCTTGTTTCGAGTCTAAAGCCTGTCATTTACCTTTTTTTTAGAACTACTTTTAGTATTTTTGTTTTTTGAAACTAATTCATTGTGACGTATTGACATCACCAATTTATTGTTACTGGCTATAAATGTTATGTTATGTTATATTATGTTTGTGGATGATTATTTTCGTTTCACATGGCTTTACCCGATGAGACGGAAATCTGATTCAATGATGTGCTTTGTTACATTTAAGCAACATATGGAAAACTTTTGTTATGCAATCTTGATTCATGTGACATTTTCTTCCAATCTTCATGCCCTCGTACACCATAGCAGAATGTTGTTACTGACAGAAAGCACCGCCATATAATAGAAATGGGCAGAACTATGCTTCAGTGTTCAGCTGCTTCCTTATCTCGGTGGGTCGAAGCTTTTGAAACTGCCATCTACACAATCAATCGTCTGCCAACACTTGTGCTGCAGAATAACTCTTCCTTCTCTGTTTTATTTGGAAGATCACTTGATTATTCATTTTTTAAAGTGTTGGGTTGCTTCTGTTTTCTATGTTACAGACAGGGCACAAGTTGGAGCAGTGGTCTACTCCCTGTGTTTTCTTAGGTTACAACCACATCAAAAGGGTTACAGATGTTTCAGTCTTGCCTCTGGTCATCTCATTATCAGTCGCCATGTAAGATTTGTTGAAACCTTCTTTCCCTACCTAGAAAAACAGCCTCCCTCCACCTCACAAATAGTCCCTAAATTATCTAAAAGACGAACTCCTCACTCTGGACCCATCATTATTACAACTGAGCTTCAGTTCCCTTTTCCTCCTCAAACACCCATACCTTTTCATCCGCAAACCACGACACCATTACTAGCAAATCCTCCCACCAATGCACCATCAACTCATCTGATGATCACAAGAGGCAAAGCAGGCATTTTTAAACCTACTCTTCTCAGCTCTGTGTCAAAACCGCATTTGCAAAACAGTGTAGCATCACCTGCATAGTGTTTTTCTGTGAATTCCAATGCTCAAGTGAAACACAACACTCTAACCTGCAACAATGTCGGTTGTACTTCGAGACTCCTTAAGTTCAGATTGTGGGATCGTGTGAGTGTTGGCGAGCCTTAGTTAATGCTTGGCACACAGGTCGGTACGAAGAAGGCGTGTTGACGAGGAAACAAGGCAAAATCTTGCGAGTTGGCGAACAAAACTCGAGAAACTTGCAAAGTAGGCGAGGGATGCAAGAAGTATCGGCAAAGATCTCGAGAGTATGTGAAATTCGATAAGCATGTGCACCATAGACGAGCATTTGTAAAAATCTTCAACGAGACATAAGATTTGGATGTAAGGTTGCGCAAAGTTGGCGAATTAAGTCATGAGAGACCCGAGAGTGTGCAAAGGTATGAGAGCGAGGAAAGAGGATACTTGTATCTTTTGTTAACATTTTGTTGAGAGTTAATGAAAGAGTAGCTTCGGCTACATATATATCTCTCACTGTTTTCTTTACTCTGTTATACACTTGTGTTATTTTGCGTGTGAGAGAAACACTTTAAACACTTGTGTGCGCATGAGGTGTTCGAGGGCTAATTGAATTGTTCAACGATATTCACGTGAGAAGGCTGAATCTTACTTTAGTGGACTGAAGCAGGACTGTCGCGAGAAGATGGAGGCGACTTGTTGTAAAAGTTTGAGTCCAAAGCAGACCTTTGTGACATGTACTATGTAGTTTCTTAGTAATCTCATTTCATTAAGAGCGTCGCCTCTAGATATGGCAACAATAGCCCAGCCTGTGTCTCTCTCATTTTTTCCGAAATGACGTCATTTTGAATTTTTTTCTTTTAAAAATCCAACTCGTCCATGGCCTAACGGGCCATAACCTGAGCCAAGGGCCGATCAGCCCACAAGTAGGCCAGGCTACGAACCGACCCATCCTAACCCATAGGATCATTGGCCACCTACGGGCCACCATAACTCGGCCCGATCTGACTCATTAACATGCCTAGTCACATCCTTCTCTGTGTGACATCATTTCGGTCATTAACTCTTCCCTCACCCCCACATGGGCCAATTGGTGTCATTTCAAGTCCCCAATCACTACCTTCATTTGACGCCGTTTTGGCTGAACCCACCACTGTTAAGAAAGCACTCTTCCACCTGAATTGGAAGACGACAATGTAAAGGAATTCAACACTGTAATCACCAACTCCACATAGACCTTGGTACCATAGAAACCAGATATGAACATTCTAAGCTGCAATGGATTTTTTTGCATCTAGCAAAAGGCGGATGTTAACATCGAGCGATATAAGGCTCGATTGGATGTAAAAGGCTATAATCAACGCAAAAGGAATCAACTTTTCATAAACTTTCCGTCTAGTTGTGCGTCTGGCCACTATGTGGCTTTTTCTCGCAAATGCCTTAACCAATAATTGGCTTATTAAACAGGTAGATGTTAAGAATGTGTTTCTAAATGGGGTCTTAACTGAAGAAGTCTATATGCTATAGCTTGTTGGATTTCGTCACTCTCGTTTTCCAAACCATGTGTGCAAACTCAAGAAGGCTTTCTACCGTTTGAAATAGGCTCCAAAAGCATGGTTTCAGAGGTTTAGTCAGTTCCTAATCTATTGCAATATAACAGTGACTGAAGAGAAAGGAGGTCAGAGAAGAAGAGAATAAGGGTAGAAAGAACAGAGATGATTGGGGAATAATATCCGTTGCCCCTTGTCAGATCATTCATCTATTATTTATAATTGTTCCATTACATAACAGATTTCCACTTTCTATGATAAACCGCATATTCTTTTAAACATTACAAATCATTCTCCTGTGATACGTACTACTCATGGGACCACAAAATCCTTGAGCCAAAACGGTTTCTTGTGAGTGCATGCTGCTCTGCCCAAGGAGTCTTCTGTTGGGGTGTCTTGGTAGTGCGTAGTGCCTGCAACAATTGTCCCGTCTTCAGGAAGCACCTTGTCCTCAAGGTCAAGTTCTGGATAATCTTGACGCATGTCTTGTAAGGACTCCCAAGTGGCATGCTCTGGAAGTTGATGTGCCCATTGAACCAAAACTTGAGGATGAGCTTGCCCTTGTTGCATAATCTTACGATATCCCAGAATTGTTACAGGTGTTAAAATTGGATGAACATTCTTGAAGTCACTCGGTAGAGGAAATTGCTCAGTAGTGGGATCTCCAATGAACTTCTTTAAGTTAGAGACATGAAAAACATCATGGACTTGGGCATGAGATGGCAATTCCAACATATAAGCTACCTTTCCAATGCGAGCTGCTATCTTGTATGGCCCATAGAACCTTTTCGAGAGCTTGTTGTTCTTACGATGTGCTAGAGTCGACTGACGATAGGCTGTAATTTCAACAAAACCCAGTCTCCAACTGAAAAAGAAATGTCAGTCCTTTTGGTGTTAACCTGATTTGTCATCCGTGTTTGAGCACGCAACAAATTCTCTCGAAATAGAGTTAGGATATCAGTTCGTGTCTGCAGCAAAGTATCCACAGCATCCACAGTTGTGACAGGACTAAGATAATCGATAAGAGAAGGTGGAACTCGCCCAAATACAGCCTCAAAAAGGGTCATCTTTCTAGAGGAATGCCATGAAGTATTATAGTGCCACTCAGCCCAATATAAGAATTTCAGCCACTGTTTGGGTTATTCTGATGTAAAACAACGCAAATAATCTTCAAAACAACGATTCAGCACTTCAGTTTGCCCGTCCGTTTGTGGATGATAGGCGCTACTTGTGGCAAGTGTGGTACCTTGGAGTTTAAACAACTCCTGCCAAAAAGTGCTCATAAAAATTGGGTCTCGATCAGAGACGATGCAGGTGGGCATCCCATGAAGACGAATAATCTCTTTGGTGAAGATTTCAGCAACCATTGGTGCTGTAAAATGAGCTCCTAAGGCCATGAAATGGGCATGTTTAGATAACCTGTCCACAACAACAAATATAGTGGCTTTCCCACCAGAGCTAGGCAAGTGTGTGATGAAATCTATGGATATAGAATCTCATACTTTTCCTGAAATCGGTAGGGGTTGAAGGAGACCCTGTGGTGCTTTGTTAAAAGGCTTTATCATCTGACAGACTTGGCATTTGGAAACATAATCTCTTACGTGCTGCCGCATTTTGGGCCAATAGAACATGCTAGACAAACGTGCCAAGGTACGTTGATTTCTAGCATGACCCCCGATTGGTGAATTGTGAAATTCACTTAAGAGTAGTGGCTGAAAAGCTAAGTCAGGGGGTACATATACCCGCTCTCGATACCACACTAGCCCATCTTTGACTGAATACCCAGGAAATTCAGTTAGATTGGTAGTAATGGAGGCAAGTAAGTTGACGGATTTTATGTTGCTTTTGTAAAATTCCTTGAGAGCATCCCATATGGATATTACGGGCTTTGAAGCTGTTTGAAACGTCAAGTAAGTGGATGATGCATGAACCCGAGATAAGGCATCTGCGGGTTTGTTTTCGGACCCCGGTTTATACACTATCTCAAAATCATAACCAAGCAACTTCATAAGCCATTGTTGTTGTTCAGGGGTTTGTATAACCTGATTGTGGAGCGCTCATAAGCTTTGATGATCTGTTTGAACCACAAAATGTCGTCCAAGCAAATATTGTCGCCACCGCTTGATCGCCTCCGTGATTGCAAACATCTCTCGGCAATATGTGGAGGCCGTGCACATGTGAGGTGGCAATTCCTTGCTAAAGTAGGCAATGGGGTGCCCCTGTTAACTGAGAACCACACCGATCCCTGTTCCCGAAGCATCAGTCTGAATTATGAAAGCGTCGCCAAAGTTAGGTAACCGCAATACTGGCGTGGTAGAAAGGGCCAATTTTAATGCTTCAAAGGCTGCTGTAGTTGAAGCCGTCCAAACAAATGCAATTTTACATAATAGTTTTGTTAATGGAGCCGCCAGCGAAGCATAACGCGCCACAAATTTGCGGTAGTAACCAGTAATGCCCAAGAACCCTCTTAATCCCTTAATATCTTTTGGCAAAGGCCAATTCTGAATAGCTATAATTTTTTTTGGATCAACACCCACTCCTTTTGCTGATATGACATGGCCTAAATAACCTACTTTTGAACAGCCAAAAGCACAATGGAGATCTTTACCAAAAGAGAATTAGCTTCTAGAACCTTGAAAACTTCTCTTAAATGTGTCAAGTGTGTCTCCCACTTAGGACTATATACCAAGATATCATTAAAAAAAACAAGAACATAGTGACGGAGTTTTTCTCGGAAGATGGAGTTCATTAGGGCCTGAAATGTGGACGGGACATTGGAAAGCCCAAAGGGCATTACTGTAAACTCATAATGGCCGTTATGAGTTCGGAAAGCTGTTTTTTGAAGTGGGTGTATGCGAACTTGATGATATCCAGCCCTCAAGTCAAGTTTGGAGAAAACCGTGGCACCGTGTAACTCGTCTAATAATTCATCTACCGTTGGAACCGGAAATCAATCTTTGACAGTCACCGCGTTTAAGGCCTGATAATCAACACAAAAATGCCAAGAGCTATCTTTATTTTTGACTAAGAGAACAGGGAGGAAAAGGGGCTTATGCTGGGACGTATGACTCGTCTCGAAGCATCTCATTGACCAACTTCTCAATTTCAATTTTTTGGAAATGAAGATACTGGTATGGTTTAACATTAACTGGGGTAGTGTTAGGTTTGAGTGGAATACGGTGGTCAAAAGTTCGTGGTGGTGGTAAGTGAGTGGGGTTAGAGAGAACCTTTTGAAATTGGTGGAGTAATAGGTTTAAGGAATCCATAAACGTTTTAGGTGCAGTTGAGTCTATGTGAGGTGTGAGGTTTTGTTTAATGGGTTCAATGGATAGATGTAGGTATTGGGCGGTGGTGTCAGTGGATTGTAGACGTTTTAATGGGTGTAGGGAAATGTGAGCTAGGGAAGGTTGTTGGAGTCCAGCTAATTTAATGTTGGTGCCCTTATAAGTAAATTGCATCCACAAATCTTTATAATCAAAGAGAATCGGCCTTAGCTCTGACAGCCGTTGAATTCCCAAGACAATATCAGCACCATAGATAGGTAACAGTAAAAGATCTACCATAAATGTAGCTTCTCCCAATTGGATAGTAGTGGCCACACATGTGCCTCCACAACCAAGAGTTTCACCGTTCCCTACAGTGACTTTCAAGTTGGGTGACGTCTGAACCATGAGACCTAAATGAGTGGCGAGGCGCATTTGAATGAAGTTGTTGGTACTCTCACCGTCAATGAGAACCACCACTTGTTGCCCATTCACGAGACCCGCCAGCTTCAAAGTCGAAGGAACGAGTTGTCCTGTGAGAGCATGAAACGAAATCTGAGGGGTTTCTTCACCAGGTGTTTGTTGTGAGTTCCCAGTAGCATCCATAGAAGGATCTGTAACCCCAAGGTCCTCGGAATCTTCCTCTGCTAGAAGATACAAGAATTGGACGGGTTCGCACCGATGGCCAGGGATAAATTGTTCATCACAATTGAAGCAAAGACCCTTTTCCCTTCGAGCAGCCATCTCAGCTGGCGTAAGACGTTTAATGGGTAGTGTTTTTGGTTTATATGGGATGATTTTGTTTGGGTTTGTGGTTTGTGGAGTGGGTACGGTGGTTGGTTGAGGTTTGGAATTGTTGGTACGGTTATAAGAAGTTTTGGCAGCATTACACTTATCTTCAAGGAGTTTGGCAAGGCCCATGGCATCGTGTAAAGTCTGGGGGTTGAGGATACTGAGTTCACTTTGTATGTCCTCTCGGAGTCCCGAAAGGAAACAGTTCAGGAGGTTTGAATGGTTAAGACCTGTAGTACGGGTCGAAATAGCCTTAAAAGCTGCTAGATAATCAGTGACGGAGGATGTTTGTCTGAGTTTGTAGAGTTGTGCCTCATGGTTAACAAACTTGGAAGGTCCGAAACGAATATCCATTTGTTGGACAAAGGCGTCCCAGGTTGATAACTGATAAGTGGAATGCATCCATTGATACCATTGAAGTGCAGTGCCAGACATATGAAAAGCGACAATGGTGAGTTTTTGATCATCAGGGGTGTGATGGTAGGTGAAAAATCGTTCAATCTGAAAAACCCACCCCTGAACATTGTCACCTTTGAACAAAGGGATCTCAAGTTTTGGTAGTCGGGGTGTATGGATTGGAGTTGTTTCAGGTGGGGTATGTGTTTGTTGGAATTGTGAGTTGGGTCGTGAAGATGAAGCTGTTGATGGTAAGTGTATGATGGGGAGGTAGGGGTAGTAAGGGAGTTGGTTGGGAATGGAAAGATTGGAAATCTTGGAGAGTATATCTTTGAGGACAGTGGTTTGAGAGGCGATGGATGTGTCGAGTTTGGCTAAGGTGAGGGTGTGTTGGTGGCCCATGGTGTTGAGGTTGGTGATGAGGGATTCATGTTCTTTGCTTTTGTCAGATAATTGTGTGAGTTGATCATCGACGGCTTTGGCACAGGTTATCGCCCCTTCGGTCGTCATCAACGACAGCACCAAATATTGCAATATAACAGTGATCGAAGAGAAAGGAGGTCAGAGAAGAAGAGAATAAGGGTAGAAAGAACAGAGATGATTGGGGAATAATATTCGTTGCCCCTTGTCAGATCATTCCTCTATTATTTATAGTTGTTCCATTACATAACAGATTTCCACTTTCTATGATAAACCGCATATTCTTTTAATCATTACAAATCATTCTCCTGTGATACGTACTACTCATGGGACCACGAAATCCTTGAGCCAAAACGGTTTCTTGTGAGTGCGTGCTGCTCTGCCCAAGGAGTCTTCTGTTGGGGTGTCTTGGTAGTGCGTAGTGCCTGCAACATAATCACCATGGGATTCTCCACCTGCAAGTTGGATACCTTAATGTTCGTCTACAATCACAATAGAGTAACGTTAAATCTTCTTGGTTATGTAGACGATATAATTATCACAGGTCCTTATAATGGGTTACTGCAATCATTCATTGATCAGCTTAAACAACAATTTGCTATGACAGACATGGGCAATCTTCATTACTTTCTCGGCATTCAGGTCACTCGATCTTCAAATGGAATTTTCCTCAACCAGGGGCGTTATGTGTAACAACTGTTAGCCAGACTGAATATGTTGGATTGCAGACTTGTTACCACACTGATAACCAGGTGCAAATTATCCACTGCAAATGGAGAACCTCTCTCAAATCCTTCTGATTTTCGCAGTATTGTTGGGACTCTATAGTACCTGACCATTACTTGTCCAGACGTGGCATTTGCCGTCAATTCAATCTGCCAATTCATGTATAACCCAACCAACTCTCACTTGAAAGCAGCAAAACGTATCCTTCAGTATGTAAAGGGAACAACATAATATGACCTCCATCTTCCTAGGTTAACTAATCATGATCTCATTGCCTATGTCAACGCAGATTGGGCAGGCTGCCCAGATACAAGACGGTCAACATCTGGCATAACTATATTCTGTGGTAATGCCCTGATCTTAAGGTTTTCCAAGAGGCAATGGACAGTTTCACGGAGCAGTATTGAGGTTGAATACCGAGCGGTTGCTCAAACTGTCGTTGAGTTACAGTGGATCCAAAACATACAACAAGAGCTAGGTATACCGCTGCAAAATCCTCCATCCCTACTTTGTGATAATGTTAGTACCATTTACCTCACGAGAAACCCTCTCTACCATGGGTGCAACAAACATCTGGGGTTAGATTTCCACTTTGTTAGGGAGAAGGTTTCAACTGGAGCACTGCAGGTTCATTACATCCCCACTGAACTTCAAATTGTTGATACTTTAACCAAGCCTTTAAGCTCTTCCTAGTTCATATTATTAAGAGAAAAGCTCAACATTAGTACGCAAGTTGAGCTTGCAGGAGGCATGTTAAGGATAAGTATATCACTTAGTTGTAATTACGTCTAGCTACTCTTATCTATCAACTAAGGCTTATCATCATTGTTCATATCTCATTGTAACATAATTTAAACATATTTTATAGTAACAAAATTGTAACATAATGCATTATATATACAAACTCTACCCAGGTGGGCACGTTGACTAAACTTAGAGTAAGGATAATTTTTTTTAATAATTTTTCAAAATTTTTAATTTTATTCAATTTTTAAATTGATTTTATGATAGTCTAATACTGATTGAACTTTTAAAAAGTATCAAGCAATATATAACTGGATAATTAAAGTCCTTTATTATTTCTAATTTTGAAAAAAATGAACTGATGAATTATTAGTTTAATGATTTTAAATAGGAAATTATTAAGAAATTTGAAGTTCTTGTTATATTAATAAAAGCAAATTTATATTTCATCTCATAAAATTCATTATGCTTTTTTATTATTAAAAACTAATTATTAATTTATTTGGATAGAAGCATATATATATATTATCGGTGAAATAAGAAATTATGAATTTTCCAACTTAGGCTTCAATGGTCCTGAGTCTGTCATCTAACCTTGAAGAGGCCCAGCCATTGAAAAGGTTGAGTTTTTAACAATTTAATATTATATTTGACTCAAACTTGACTAACAGGACTTGTACATTTTAAAAAGATTGAAGTTCAAACAATTTATTTTAAAGATTATTGACTCAATATTCAATAAGAAAAATGACTGGTCGGACTTATTATTTTTGTAAAAAATTCAAAACGGCCATGTTTTAACAAAGTGTTGTCATTTTGTCATTACGCGAGGCTATGTAAGCTCGAGCCTGGCCTGTAGACTTTGAGTCGGCCCGAGCCGAGCCAGCCCATGCCTAATTGCCTATGCTGCAAATTACTATTAAAATTAATGTTTTAAAATAAATTGTTAAGTTTTTAAAAAGTTAATCAATCAAAAAATTTAAAATCACGGAGCAATGAATTAAAAAATTTTAAAAATTTAACACTTTAAAATTAAAATATTAATATTTATTTTAAAGATCAATCAATTAATAATTTTTATAAATTTTTTAAATATCGGTGAAGAATTTAAATTTTAAAAAATTTATTATTAAAATTAACAAAACAAATTAAGTGACAACCGATAATAAAGTAACCGAAGCCAATAAATTAAATTAAGTTTGATAAACCTCAAAATTTAAGATACTCGAACCGAAACCGACTCATTGTCATTAAATTGTTCTCTAATTAAGTTCCTTATGTATAATACTATAACTTAATACTGAGTTTTCCAGGATTGTACACCGTATGATACATACATTAAAGGGTATATATACAAGAGGTAGTTAAAGAAGTTGGGAGATTTTCTTCTTCAATGGACATGTCTGCCATTTCAACTGGATTAAAACCTTCATCTTCGTTAACAATGGTGGATTCCGAGCTGGGTCCTGACCCTGCTTGGACTTCTTTAAACATTGCCATGATTTGCAACATTGTGGGCCGTCTGCAAGGTTGATCATTTAAACACAGACAGGCTATCTTCAAGTGTTGTAGAAGCTCAACCTCAAGGTTTGGATCTTCTTTCATGAGGACTGGATCAAAAACATCAGTTATCTTCAATTTAGCATGCAGCTTCACCCACCCCACAAGATTGTTGTTGTCTCCGAAATCAGATGAGTCCGTTGGTTTTTTCCCAGTTAGCAACTCTAGCAGAACTACGCCATAACTGTAGACATCACCTTTAGTGGAGCATCTAAAGCTTAGGCAGTATTCGGGAGGGACATAGCCTGGTGTGCCTGCTAATGTGCTAACACTCAAATGCGTGTCCATGGCGCTCATAAGCCTTGCCATTCCAAAATCTGATACTCTGGCCTCCAAGTTGTCATCAAGCAAGATGTTGCTCAACTTCATGTCCCTGTGAATTATATGTGGGTTGCAACTATGGTGAAGAAAAGCCAATCCTCTAGCAGCACCAATTGCTATCTTTCTCCTTGAATCCCAGTTTAGTTTGATCCGAGCTTTCTTCTGATCGTGGAGAACATCTTCTAAGCTTCCAAACTTCATGTACTCATACACGAGTAGCCGTTCTTCTCCAGCCTTGCAGTAGCCAAGAAGAGGAACAAGATTCCTATGCTTGATTTTCCCAATAGTTTCCATTTCTGCGATAAATTCCCTGTCACCCTGTCCGCTGATGTGCTTCAGTTTCTTGATTGCCACAACACTTCCATCCTTAAGTTGGGCCCTGTACACAAAACCAAAACCTCCAGAGCCGATAAGGGTGTCTTCATGGAAGCCATTTGTAGCTTGAAAAAGATCTGCAAAAGTAAGATTCCACAGGGGCTTGTCAAATGTGGCAAGATTGATGCTGCTTAAAGCTTCACGAGCACCCGTCAGCTTCCAGTCAGTATTTGCACTGCCCGAGTGCGAGTAACTATCTATATATACATCAAGGGCTGAATCCTTCCTTTTCTTTCTTTTCTTCATTTCCAGGAAAACAATGATGAAGCCAAAGACGCAGAGAAGGGAAAACAGTCCCATTACTACACTCGCCACTAGAGATGCTTGTTGTTGATGAGATTTCTCATGCCCTGGAATTGAGCTAGACCCTGAACCTGACCCACAAGAAGGAAGAGGAATCCCACAAAGGCCTGAGTTATTGGCAAAACTAGTAGCTGAAAACGTTTCCAACTGACCCGTTCCAGGAATCATCCCGGTAAGGTCATTGTTCGACATATCGATTTCAGTGAGCAATGAAAGGTCTGTCAAAGACTGAGGAATCATGCCTTCAAGCCTATTGTTGGAGAGGTCAAGAATGCCAAGACCCTTCAAGTTCCCAAGCTCTTCAGGAATGTTTCCAGAGATATTGTTGTGACCCAAATTCAAGATATAGAGATAGTACATGCTCCCAACTTGCTTGGGAATACTGCCAGACAGCAAGTTGTATGAAAGATCAAGAAAGATCATCGATCCATTATCATTAAACATAGTTTGGGTGTCATCATTATACACTCGAATGAAGTTGCAGGGGTGTCTGGTGGAGATTCTTTTTAACTCTTCAGACCTGATTCCTGCAAACTCTAGCAAATTACCTGCTCCATGACACAGTTCACTCTTCTGATTCTTTAGATACACATACCTCTTTCCAGTGATAGAATTGACGATAATGTTGCCAGACTGCTTAAACAGCTCAGGTGGGATTGTGCCATTTAAGTAATTGGTATTGAGATCCAACCAAATCAAGCTATGACAATCTCCAAGCTGCTGTGGGATTCTACCAAAGAGTGAATTGTTGCTTAGCTTGAGAATGGCCAGATTGGAAAGACGCCCAATTGATGCTGGAATCTCACCACTCAATCGGTTGTTCGACAATGAGATCCAGTTCAGGTTGGTGCAATTGCTTATACCAGAGGGTATCACTCCGGTCAATTCGTTGAAATCTAGGATCAAGGTTTCCAATGTCTTTATGTTCATTATCTCCAGTGGGATTTCTCCATGAAAATTATTAAACCAAAGCTTTATGTCTCGAAGCTTAGTAAGGGATCCAAGGCTTGCAGGAATAGATCCAGTGAGGTAATTGAAGCTCAAATGGAGAGCAGTAAGCTGTGAACAGTTGCTTAGAGTTGCAGGAATATACCCAGAAAGCAAATTGTTTTGAAGATAGAGCTCTTCCAAGTTGTTACCTGGATCCTGGCATAAACGAGCAGGAATCGACCCAGATAGATAATTAGAGCTCAAATCAAGGGTCTTCAAACTGGTGAGCATTGACAAAGAATCAGGCAAATCACCAATGAAACCATTACTTGACAAATCAAGATTTCGCAAGCTACTCATTCTCAGGAAAGTAGAAACAGGCAATTCACCAGTGAAGTTGTTAACGGAAATATCAAAAGAACCCAATGAAATGCAAGAAGCAAAACCAGGAGGAACGGAACCAGAAAGATTATTTGAGGAGAGATCAAGCACAACAAGACCGGGACATGCATATTCAAGATGTAGAGGAATTTCTCCATGAAAATGGTTGCCACCAAGTGAAAGGAATTGCAAATTTCCCGTTGGAAGAGCAGGAATTGGACCTGAAAACTGGTTGGTAGAGACATTCAAGAAGTTAAGCTGTGCACATGAGCCTACCGCATGACCAAGATCGCCGGAAAACTTATTAGTAGAGATATCAAGATGCTCCAAAGCCAAGCAATCACCAAATGAAGGAACAATCGACGAGAAATTGTTTGAAGAGACATCAAGGTGCTGCAGAGTCTTGCAAGTAGAAACATCCATGCCTCCACTAACTTTATTTCCCTTCAAAGATAAGAACTTTAAATTGCAACCTCCATATAGTATAAAGGGCAACACGTCTGAACCAGAAATCCTGTTTAGAGAAAGATCAAGGAGCTCCAAGCTGAGCGTTAACCCACTTGATTTCTCTTTCACTGAAAAGTGAAGAACGTTGCTTGAAAGATTCAAGGACTTCAAAGCTGGACAAGAACCAAAACTAGTTAACTGAGAGATAGGACCTGAAAGAGCATTAACAGATAGATCTAAGCTACTTAAAACCGAGCTGCACTTGGATTCAGAAGGGAACGAAATGGAGCCGGAAATGTTGGTAGAGATCAAGGAAAGGCTCCGTAGATTGTCAAGAGTCAAAAGAAACGTAGCAACAGAGTGAAAATCAGTGCTTAAAGGAACGAAATTGAGGTCTATAGACGACACCCTGTTTGTTTCCTGGCATTTAACTCCAATGAAAGTACATGGGTTTTGGCTTGGCAGCCAGTTTTGAAGAAGAGATGAATTAGATATAGTGGCTTTGAAGTTGATAAGATTTTGAGTTTCTTTGTCGATGGAGGTAAAATGTGGCGCCAATGGCGAAGCTTGTAGAGAGAGAGTGGTTAGATAAAGAAGCAAAAAAGAGAAGTGGGGATTCATAATTAGCTCTTTTCCTTCCTGGGTTTATGAAAGAAACACAAAAGGTGTAACCTTTAGTTTAAGGTCTGAGAACTGCCATTAGAAATGAAGCTCTAACCTCTCTGGTTTCTGGGAGAGAAAATGGTGAGACTCAGAGAGGCCCTCCAAAAATAGACCAAGAAGGGAAGGTAAGTGCAGTATATCATGCCAGGGGTCACTCTCTCTACAAAAACCTTGTGCTCAACACAACTCTCCAGTTCAACTTTGTTTTCTGTCTCTGAGCTCTCTCAGTGCTTGCCTAACCTGCAAGATTATCTCTTTGTCTCTCTAAGCTAAAGTGTTAAAGTGCTTCTTCTTCTCCATAGCTGCAAAAGTTTGTCTTTGTCTCTAGTCAACTATTGCCATGTCTCATAATTTAATTGTAATCATAAGCAACCTTTTAGTTTACACACATTACTAACCTTTTCTAAAACACTCATTTATCTTTTTACTAAGAATCACTCCTTTTCTTAAAAAAACTCAAATTTAAATAAAATTATGTATCAATTCGTAAGGTCCATTTGTAATTACTAATCTTTTCATTCTATCTTCCTCTTAATTTGTGCCATAACTTACAATTGACACCTAAGAGAGTCATCAGTTCATGTCCCCCCCTTGGTCCTACTTCAATTATATGTTCAATTATATGGATCAGTCCTATGCTTAGTGAATTGAAGGAGTGGAGATAAAGTTAAAGCTGCAAACATCCATAAAACAATAAATATTATATAATTTTTAATAATTTATTAGAATCTAATTTAAATCTTGGTAAGATGTTTTATTCGTATTTTTATTAAAATATTTTATAAAATTTTTAAATTCTCAAACTTAAACCTTATTTGAGAAGGAAAAAAGAAATGAATGTATAATACAATTGAGTTTATTAATTAGTTTGGCTTGCTAATCTCTTTATATTTTTCTTTTAAATGAAAATTGTAATTATTAGATTAAATAATCTATTAAATTATTTAGTCTAAAAATTATTATATCTATTTAAAAATTTATAATAAATATTTAATTATTTAATCTATAAATTATTATATGTATTAAAAATTTATAAAATAATAATTACAAATTTCATTTAAAAGAAAATTTTAAAGAATTGAGTATAAACTCTATTTTAAAGTAGAGTTGAAATTTTAATTTTAATTTAATTCAATTCAATATGTAAAGTTTAAATTTAACCGATTAAACTAAACCTTAAAATTAAAAAAAATTAAACTTTTAAGTTCAAAAGAGACAAAAAAAAATTGTTATTTAATTTTTTCAAAAATTAAAAAACAAACAAAATCAATCTATGAAGATTACTTAGAAAATTTAAGAATATGAGTATAGTTTGAAGCATTAGGAAGAGTTCACCAATCCATGTGAGATCTTCTGCTCCCATAACTCTGCAATGAATGAATGGATGTGCTTGAAAACAGGAGGGAATAGAATAGTAGGTACAGAATATCTGTTCCCCAATCCATGAACCCATCTTTTACTACTTTGGCAATCTGTTAAGTAAAATGATGGCCAATCCCTGAATTTTGCTTCCAAATCATAACCTAATGAATCACTCACCCTAACCACCTAGGGAATGGTTATGTGCAGACAAATTTCAGTATACGATGGTCTTAGAATTTTCCAGGAATCCAAACAAAGCCAAGAGAAAAAAGGTGGACCTATCAACTGCAATTACCTTTTCTGGGGAGCACATGCACGTGTGCAGAAGGTATACAACACCCATCAATGATGTTTCTTAACTCACCATTGTAGAGCTTTCGTTAATCCAACGTCGCCCATGTCTTGGTATAAGGCTAATTGCCAGCTCTTGTTGTTGCTCCACTGTTTCTTGTACCATTTGGGACCACAAACGTTGTCTATCTCGCATGATAATGATGGGATGAAGAATAATAAGAAAAGATAAAATTGAACAACCGTACAGGCATTATCTTCCAACTCATTCCGGCAGGAGATCCGGACCGGTCATTAGCTGACTGGTCGTAGAAAAAATAGACTTATGTAGAGCGCAATTACTCAGGGTTAAGGAGAGAAGAAAGAAGAGAAGAGTCCAAAAGGAAGAGAGAAGAGCAGAGACCTAGAGAGAGAGAGAGAGAGAGACACATAAGGTAATCTATATTCATTCTTTCACGAAACGCTTACAAATATTGTTATACTATTCACCCATGCCACGGTATAATGGCTATTATTTTTATACGTAACAATTCTTTCTTCTTTAGAAAACCTTGTACTCAAGGTTGCGGAAGATTATGGAATGGACAAAAACAAAATATTTTTTTTTCTTTTTATCACCCATCTCCTTCACAATACTATTAGCAGTAGCTCCTTCTAACATTGTTGAGGAAGGAGACAAGAGTATCAGCATGTAGATTTGCATTCCTAGGTGCACCATACTTTTTACCAACCGGGTTGAAATGCGGTTCAATTGGCTATGCATCTAATTTTATTTTAATAAAAAGAGAAACAAATACAAATTACACGACGAGTCTTGGGAAATAAATCCCCACGTATCCTCTAAAAGGAGAACATGATACCCAGTGGGTGGAGTAGCAAAATAAGTGGTTCCTACAGTAAAATGCTCAGCATGGTTCGCGAGCCAGTCAACACATCTATTACTCTCGCGGTAGATATGACGATGTACAACAGTCCAGTTCCGAGTAAAAGTTCTTGAATACCCTGAACGATAGGGTTGAGAGTCCGTGAGCGACTTGCCGAAGACGAAATGAGGTTGATTGCTGCTGTCGTGTCTACTTTGAGTTCTATCTGGCGATAGCCTAGGCTTCAAGCGAGCATGAGCCCGGTATACACGCCCCAGAGTTCAGCAGACACCGATGAGCACCAGCCGAAGTTTTGAACGAAACCTCCAATCCAATTGCCTGTGCGATCACGGAGAAGGCCTCCTGCTGTGGCTGAAAATGCGGAATGTTTGCAAACGCCATCCGTGTTTAACTTAACCCAAAACTATTTGTTATGTCTCTAAGAGCATGCAGAGATAACTCCAGTTACAATAGTTTTCCCATCTTTTTCTTCATTATTACTGAGAACAGCAGCTACCTGCATCATTAGTTTTGTGATCTCAAAGTATCCTGAGAGAGAAAGATTTTATGTAGTTTTTTGCTATAGATGCCAGAGTAGTTAGAATGGTAGCTCTTGATTCCACTCCTTATTGCTGCATGAATTGTGCCATCATAGTTTTACATCATAGTTTTAAGCTGCAACAGGTCATTATCGATTTTTTTTTGTTCTGTTCAGAGCTTCCATAAACATTTTCTCACTCCTGCTTTGTAATTCCAAAAACATTTTCTCTCTTCTTATCTATGCTTGCATCACGTTTTTCATGTTTTCTTCGATTCTACACAGAACCAACTTCTCTTATATCATTTGTTGCGAATAAAAATGAAGAACTGAAGAAAGAAGGAGAGAAGGAGAGGAGGGAAGAGTCCAGAAAGAAGAGAGAACAACATAAAACTATAGAGAGAGAGAGACACACACACACATACACATCAACTAATCCATATTCATTTTACAAGTATTGTTATACTATCCACCCATGCCAGCACAGCTGTTTAATGACTATATTTTTTTTATACGTAACACTTACATGCAGAAGGGCAAGACCAATCCACCAAATGGCTTCCATCTCAAGGTCTAGTCAAGAAATCACATGAATCTATATTAATTGATACCTTACAAGGAGAAAGGTATACAGAGGACTTTAAGAATATGGAAAGGAACAAAGGAATTGGATATCAAATGGGAAAATGAATTACTATAGAACGTGTCTTTTGAAAAATGTTTCTTGTATGGGGACATTGCATCCCACTCTAGCATCCTTATACCTGAATAAATTAACCACATATTGAGAAAACAAATAAAAAATCTGTTGGGGAAAAAATAATGGCAATGAAGGATTATGACCTCCCAGCTCCAAAGTTACTTGTAAATCAGCTGATCTAAGATACTGAACTCTACACCTTTTCATCCCCTTCACTGGATTCTGATAACCCATCATGCTTTTGTGATTGTCTGTTGTTCATTGAAAGGCTACGACGCTCTTTCCCTCCGGGCTTAGATGATGCATTACTATACCACACCATTCCTGCTACAGCAATGACCATACCAACAACAACTTGAACATTGAGGCCTTCTTTCCCAAAGAAAACAAATCCTAGGATGAGCACCAGAATTGTCTTCATGTGACCAAGTACTTGGAATGTCACAGCAGTGAATCTGCCTATACAGATAAATTGGCTGAGGTTTGTTCCAACAGCTATACTGCATGATAGGATTATGAACAACTGCAGAAAACAAATGGTAGCTCAATGAACTTCGTAAAATGGAATAATTTCTAAAAGCACGCAGTGTAAGATGTTACATAATATGCCCACTCATAAGAACTAGTAAACATTGCCAAGCCTTCGATTTGATTGTTGCAGCACAAAATGAAGACCACATCAAGCACTTGGCGTCTTAACTTTTAAGGAAGAACGTACAAAGGACATGTATGATTCAACTAAACCACAGTACAGAACTACTTGCCACTAATGGTGACCAATAAATTGTCAATGAAAAATTAAAAGAAAAAAGAAGACAACCATCATGTATACGGTGCAAAGTATCTTGATAACCACATATGATTTGAGACAACAAAAACATGTAAAATAAAGACGAGCAGTTAAGCTGGCTAGATTCTCCATTTATGTACATTCATGTTAAAAAAATGAAAACTAAATTTCGTATTACAAGTAGGAACTTACAGCGGACGTAAAACCAAGGGGGTATGCATCGATTCGCTTATTTGTCAACCAATAATCCAAAAAGGGGCCTGCAACCAACAAAGATGCAGCTTGTGCTGGAGCAGTGTGTCCCAGCAAATTGAAAGACCCAAGAGAATACCTTCGTTGGAGATAGTGTACATACTGCAGTGATAAATAGATCCCTCAACGTCATAAAACGTATGGTAAAATAAAAGACTAGGAAAAAGAGTCAAAGAGTAGCTCAATGCAGCAGTGTAAAGAAAACCAACAAGATTCACAAGAAAATATGGTAGAGTTGAATCAAATGTCCTTATTAATGATTAGCTATTGAGTTAACGAGTGAACTTTACACTTCAAGATTAAATTTAATTGCAATTCAGAACCTGAACTAATTTTTTTTTTTTTACCACAATAGCAAAATCTATCACCAAATCTTTGATGGGTGTCATTTCTTTTCAAGACTATGGTTGCAATATAGAATCACTTACATACTGCTGAATAGAAGTGCTCCAAACCGCCACTAGCGCTGCCAGAAATCCTTTTAAATTCACACTCACATCTGTGACTGTACACACTGCAACACCAAGGAGAACCACTATTATGCTAAGCTTTGTGTCCCTCGAATATCGCACATTGTCCAAGACCACTTCGAGAAAACATGATACTGGAATCATACTTAGCTTTGCAATCTGACAAGAGATTCTAAAAGACATCAGAAAATGCCTTCCAGAATGTTCTCCACACAGCAAAGAAAGAGCTAGAGCTTAGAGTATAAAACTGACCTGATAAAATCCAACCGAATTCCACATCAAACTCACATTCATTCCAACAATGGAGAAGTTTGCAAACAGAACAAACTTCAGAAGATCAAGGAGCGGTAAATGAGAAGACTGAATATAACCCAGCCACCGAAGAATCAAAGTTAACAAGGTGGTGGTGGCAAAATGTAGACCAGTTAAAGTTGTCGCTGCATGAACCATCAGTTTGAACACAAAATCAGGGTAGATGCAGGATAAAATTGTTCAACCTTCAACGAAAAACTCAATTTCAAATTAAGCTTTAAAAAGAACTTCCACCCTGTGCAAAACGCTGCATTGCTCTGCCACAACAGACTGACTCCCACATATAACTTCTATTTCCTCTTTTTATTTTACCGACAGGTCCGTCTCAAGATAAAGATAAAACAGAAATTCGGATTTCAATTGCCATTAGGAGGAAAAAAGCAGGATGCAAAACTTTGAAGTTTCACATGTAATTAAAAGACAGATTTAACTCATATGCCAATTCTACAAGTATCTCCCCTGGTCCGCAATCCAGAAAATTGTAATTAATGTTAGAGGCGATCAGATTGGGAAGGTTTGCTAGCAGAACTGTAAATGGCAAGTTAAAGAACCTAACTTGATTGAGGAGGTGGTGCACATGAAAATCATGATAGAGAAGACTAAGATGACACAAACCTAACTAAATGATCTTAGAGTGTCCATTTGCCACTTTTCAAAGTTAATTACAGGCAACTAGATGTCTTTGCTACTTTTCAACCTTAACCCTTTCATAAAGTAGAGACACTTTCAAGGCACAAAAGGAAGTGGAAGGCTTAACAAAGTTAAGAATTTAAACCAAGAAGTCAAAATATGATCACCAACTGCTATATTAGTTAGCCACCATATACTTTTATGAACAAAGGTGAGATGGAGCATCCCTCTGCTTTTGTTTTTATGCACTATGACCAAAACTCATAACTGTTACCATTATTAGCATATTGATATCGATTGTAACTCAATAAAATCCTAGGAAGGGGAGAACAGAAAATCCTGACAAAGTGCAAAATCTCATATGCTACGATGAAAATCGATCCTTTGTAATTTCCCTTTACTCAGTCAGTCACACAGAGAAATCAACATATCTAATGCTCAAATGCAGATATGGATTCAAGTACTTTGACTGACTATGATAGAGAACATACCAAAACTAAAACCGTAGTTAGCCATCAAGGCTTTGTTAACAAGGATTATTCCAACAGATGTGACAACATTGAACAACCATGATGCTGCATCAAGTGCTGCCTTCCTATCTCCCACGTTTGCCTTGGACATTTTCTTCTACTACTTTACAGTTATCACCAGAATCTTCAAAGGTTGCTAATCATGAGCGTAGAAAGTACGGCTAAATTTCGAAAGAAACGTTGTCTCTATAATCACAGCTAACCTGAAATAAAAAGCACAGTTCAAATCCAAGATCAATTCTTACCTGTTTAAACAAACAATTGACTAGCATCAAAGCAAGTCTTTTTTGTTTTCTTTTTTTTTTTTTAAAGTAAGAATCCAACACAATAAAAAAGGTATCTATATTCAAAGAACAACATAAACCAGAAATCATGCTAAAAGTAGATCAAAAGAAATCTAAAACCATCAAGTAGAACATGAAGAAGAGCTCCAGTACTGACACTATCTCTCAAAAGCCAAAAACACACGATCGTTGACGCCAACCAACGAGTAAAAAAAGTCAGACATTATTAGATCTCCAAAACTCAAACCAAAGTTCACAACTTTTCAAACAGATCCAGTACAATTCCACGCTTAAAACACACCAAAAAAAAAACCTACTGCAGATCACGTTCATCATAGATCACGAGCCCGAAATCAGACGCACTAGCGAACCTCGACGGTACCTGAAACGGCCTTCACGTAGTCTTTCTCTTGTCGCTTGAGCTCAATCTTATTTCCGGGAAACCAAAAAAAACTGCCGGCAAACAAACAGAACAACAGAAACACAATTCAATGCCTCTTCGAAGGGTTTTCGATGTTAATAAGGAATTGGTCTTAGAAACGTCAATTATTATTATTATTATTATTTTAATCTTAGAAGAAAAATAAAAAATTCGGAGAAATCATAATAATAATAATAATAAAAGAAAAAGAAACTAAAGTTTCAATTTTGGTTGATGCATTTAAAGATACTTTTCTTTTTAAAATTAAATTATAATTAAAAATATTTTATTTACAAGATAAAAAGAGAGTATATGATATTATTTAGTATATTAAAAATCACTTTATAAAATTTTTATTCGTGTGTATTTTATTATTAATTAATATTATATGACACTAATCAGTTTTTAATTAATTAATTTGATTTGTACTATTTATTTATTTTGACCTTCATTTTTAAATTGATTTGTATTTTATATACTTTTTTATGATGTTATTATTTATTACATCGTGAGATTAATTAGTTGTGTTTGTCTTCATCCGAAGGAACATGACACCTTGACCTCTTGCGGCTGTTCATTGTTGACTTTTACACGAAGTTGACCTCCCAACGACAACTTAGGAGCCACATTTGACCTTTCGCTTTGACTACCCATTAAGCTAGGACAACAGAAACTTCCCAATTTTTGTAGAAATTTTTAAATTTTAAATTTATAAAAAAGGTGTTCTAGAAAAGAATTAGGGAAAAAGGTCAAAAGAATGAAGGAAAATATCTAAGAATTTTATATGGGTTTTTTTAATAAGACTTAAGTGTAAATATATAAAGGAATCGATAATTTTATATATGACTAAAGAGAGATATTAGATCTAAAGTTTGGAAAAAGAGAAAATAATAAAATATCAATATGTGACATAAAAATAATAACAATAACAACCCAGTAAAAATTTTGTTAAACGTGAATTTAGAGAGGCATATGTTCCGTAAAGAATTACTTGAAATTTTCAATAAAATAACTCAAAATTTTTAATTGGGCATAACAATGAATCAGGTCAGGAGAGGTCGAATTTGTTCAAACTCAAGCTTATTGTGAAATTTTATTTTTAAGTCTAGATTTGATTTGAGATGTAGGCTTGAGTCAAAAATTTTAAGCTCTAAGTTGGGCAATTCGAACTTGGGCTCAATCGGAATTCTAAAATTAAAAGAAAAAAACACAAGTCCAATCAACTCAAATTAAATCCAATCGACTTTGGACTGGCCAGGCTAGATTAGGCATTTTTTGTCACGAGGTCAGTAGACCAAGTCAAGTCAGTTTTGGTTAGTTCCAGAGGTTTTGTTAGTCTATTTCATTTGTTATCAGAAGTGCTAGCAAGTTTTTAGTAGTTAGGGATGTTAATGAATCAGGTCGGACTCAAGTTGCTTGCTAAGATAGGCCAACTTATAGTCAGTTTGTCTAAATTTTTTAATTAGAAAAAGACAAAATGACGTTGTTTTGTTCAAAATGTCTGGACTATAAATCAGGCTGGGTCAATCATAATCGGCCCATAACTTACCCATAATTCATCAAATTCAGGCTAAAAATAGGGCATATCGGACCAGAATTAACATCCCAATTAGCAGTGAATCATTTTGGTTACAATTCTATTTCGTTTGTTTTCTCCTTTCATGCTTTTGACCATTTGGTCAATGCTCTATCTAAAGAGCATTGATTTGTACTCCTCGGGATGGTGAAAAGGCAATAAAGTATGCACTCTTTCTCAAACGCGTCTTTTTCACGTGTTTGATTATCAGTAGTATCAGAGCAGTCTTTTTCGTTTGAAGCGGCAAACTAATGGCATCCGAAGCTTTTGTTCAAGCAGCGATTCCACGCTTTGATGGCCACTATAACCATTGGAGTATGCTGATGGAAAATTTTCTACGATCCAAGGAGTATTGGTCCATCATTGAAGATGGAGTTGGAGAACCAAGAGAAGACTCTGTCCTGACCGATACTTAAAAAACAACTCTTGAAGCCAGAAGGCTGAAAATTACATATTCCAAGCCATTGATCACCCAATCTTGGAGACTATTCTTTGCAAAGAAACCTCCAAGGATATATGGAATTCTTTGAAGAAAAAGTACCAAGGCTCTACCAGAATAAAGTGTGCACAACTTCAAGCCTTACGGAAGGATTTTGAGACACTAGTGATGAAAGATGGTGAGTATGTCAAGAGCTACTGTGCCAAAACCATGGAAATTTGCAACAAGATGCGTTGCCACGGTGAGAAGATGCAGGATGTTGCCATCGTAGAGAAGATTTTGCGCTCCTTGACTCCAAAATTTGACTACATTGTCTGTGCAATTGAGGAGTCAAAATATATAGACTCACTTTCTCTTGACGAGCTGCAAAGTTCTCTTCTTGTACATGAACAGAAGATGAACAGAAGTTCAACAATTGAGGAGTAGGCCCTAAAAGCTTATACAAATTCCAACAACGCAAAGGGACGAGGTAGGGACAGAGGCCGAGGTCGAGGAAGGGGAGAATGTGGAAACAGAGATGATAACAGGAATTTCAGGGCTGATCAAAGCCAAGGTAGAGGACGCGGTTTTGACAAATCCAAGGTAGAATGCTTCAAATGCCATAATTTTGGTCATTTTCGTTCTGAATATCGTACAAGGCTACCTAATGACAAGGCAGAATGTTCAAATTTTGTTGAAAAAGAGGAAACAGAAACATTATTCATGGCTGTGTAAGGAGATAAAGCACATGAGTCAGAAATCTGGTATGTGGACACGGGTTGTAACAACCATATGAGTGGAAGTAAGTCCTCTTTTTCACATCTGAATGAAGAATTTCGTTCTACTATGTCTTTCGGTGATTCTTCTAAAATTGAAGTGATGGGTAAAGGTGATATTAAGATACGAACCAAGAATGGTTTCGTGGAGACAATTTCTATTGTACTGTATGTTTCTAGCCTGAAAAGTAATTTATTAAGTGTCGGTCAATTGCAAGAGAAGGGTTATGTTATTACCACTAAGAATTGTGCTTGTGAAATTTATGATTCTGTGAGAGGTGCTATTGCAGTTGTTCAGATGAGTTCAAACAGGTTGTTCCCTTTGATGATTGAAAGTATTCAGTCTTGTTTAGTGGCTGAGATGAAAGAACCCTCTTGGTTATGGCATTTTCGTTATGGCCACCTGAGTTTTTGCGGGTTGAAGACTCTCCAACAGAAAGGTATGGTGACTAGTCTTCCTCAAATTATGGTTCCCTCCAAAGCCTGTGAAAAGTGTCATTAGCAAATAACACTGATCACTGAAATTCCTGAGTTATGAAAATTTCGCAGACTTCCTAAAATTGTTTTACACACAACTAAAGTGAAAAATTTTACGG
>JANZXR010000170.1:33957687-33970379 GCA_027575705.1 Erythroxylum echinodendron | reverse complement strand
ATTAATGAACCATTGGCATTCACAGATAGACGAGTTAACTTCTTTCTGCATTAAAATTCAAAGAAAATAAAATGTTTGAAAAACTTCAACATCTTAACATTAGAAAATATTCAAGAGAGAAACCAGGAAAAGAGAGGCACTTAAGCAGCATACAAAGAAAATATTTTTGGATGCCGATAGACCAATGAAAGGTGATACCTAAATTGGCAAGATGCCAGGCTGCACGTCAAACCGACGACATGTTCTGCAAGTTCTGCTTCATCTCTGCACAGCCTATAATGTACCCCATTGAAATGAGTAGTTAATCTTGCCAGCACCTGAAGCAAGAAGTTGTCGACAATTGAAAATCATGTCAAACCCTTAGAAATCTCATGATTAAACTTTTAAAAACTTGTATGCAGTTTCAGTTAGCAATTTTACCTCTTCAACAGGTGGACGTCTCCAACCATTCTCATCTTCTGGATTCTTGTATTGTTCTTTTTCCCTAGTTGTAATATCAACATTTCAATTCATGCTGCATAAACAGATATAAACACAAGAATTGTACCAGAGAAAACTATGAAGAGAGGACAGCTTTTTTGTCTTAAAATTGCATCTAAATACTTATTGCATAAACAAATAAAAAAACAAGAGGAATTTTCGTAGACAATAGGGATCGTGTCCGCATGGAGAATAGAATTCATTTGGTCCATAGGGTATCAAGAGGAATTTTCAAGCCAGTAGCTGCCCAATTCAAGAATATATCTTTATTGCACTGGAAAGAAAGATATACTGCAGTTGAAAAGACCGAGTTCAACCATTGAATGGAAAAATGACCACAAGATAATATAGGGGACCAGATCTCCTGTTCCGGTTTTTGTGTTCCTATTATATTCCATTAAATCTCAACCATTGAATGGATCAGAGTAATTAGAACAGAAAATTTGATAGGCAATATCAAAACCAATTTTAATTTGTTCCCGCTCAATTTTAAGTGCTCCAACTGATTTTATTTCTCAATCAAGGTCGTCAATTGGATTTAGAATAAGAAAGGAAACACTAAGAAGAGAAAGAAAAAAACAAAGAAAAATGTAAAAGATGAAGAAGAAGAACGTTGAATATGCACGCTCATCTTAAAACCATAATAGACAATAAGATGCTAAAAGAATTGTTTCTCTTGTGGCAATTCCTACTTGAATAGACAAAATTTTAATATAAAATAACAGATTTAAAAAAAAAACAATTTTCATTACCCAAACGTTATAAGCCATTCTTATTCCTAGATGAAGATAAATGAGGGCTGAAACAGGTAACAAAATCTAAAATCAGTATATAATTTCAACCACTCAAACAACACTGTAGTTAAAATCCAAGTGTAACGGCGGGCATGAATCACCTTTTATTGATGTATGCCATCAGCCTGTTTGTCAGGCAGCAAACAGTATAAGATGGATAATGACTCTGCACCTTTGCAACGTGATCTAGAAGCGCTTCACTGGTAACAAGACTGCAGAATTCCTCAGCTTCATAAACAAGTGCAACATATCGAATCTCAGTTCCTTCAGAAGAAAGCTGCGACAAAGTAAGAGGAGAATGTATATGAAGATTCAAAAATGGGAGATGAGTTCTGCCTACAAACAGCCTAACAGCACTCTCACATACAAAATGACATTGCAACCTCAAAAATAAAAACTAAATAAGAATTGCCTTTTCTAAAAACTTATGAACAAACACTGGTAAGAAACTTTATAAAGCATTAAGTACCTGGGAGATATGATCGGGAACATTCATGGTCCATAAGATAGATTTTTTAATAGGATTCGATGTCACGCGGTACGTAAGACCTTTATCCGCAAATCTAGTAAGCAAATGACCTATGCGAAGATAAACAAATTAATCAGAATAGATAAGTCCCACAAATCTACTCAAAAAGGAAAGAGGAGAATTCACCAAAAACCTTACCTCCAATTGCTCCCTGTTCAACTACCTTAGCATCAAACTCAGCTACAATAGATTTCAAGGCAAACTTCCCTTTCTCCCACTTCTGCTTTTCTTTCTCCATTTTTTTTAACTCAGCAGCCTGGGCCTTCAGAGCTGCTTTTTGCAACTTCTCTTGCTGCAAAATAAAAAATAAAAAAATTGATCAGTTAATATAATGGTATATGCTACCGAAGGCTTCATAATATTAACATAATACTCACTTCTTTTTTCAGCTTCTTTTCTTCCATCAACCGAAGTTTTTCCTCTTTCGATATCCTCTTCTTTACAACAGCTTCATCAGAACTATTTTTCTTGACAGAATTAACTTTAGCTCTTCTTTTCTCAGAAAAGTAGTCCATGGTAAAATTTTCTTTGTCCGAATAATCATGTACCTGATTTTAGTAAATTTAGATCATCAAAGAGGTGGAAATTGGTAGGGATATCAAAAAAGGCCCGGCCTGATTTTGGCCTGGGTTAACCGAGCCACGGGCCAATCGTTACTTAAAAAACGAAGTCATTTTTTACGGTTTTTTCTTTTGAAAAAATGGGCCCGGCCCATTAGAAATTGGAAAGTTAAAAGAAATAGCTTCAATTTTCATGTAATCACCAAGTTAAGAAAAATCAAGGAACTTCAAGCATCAAAATTCTATGTTAGCCACGCCAAAGAGGGATAAGCTTCGCGTTCATTAGCCAGAGCATCAGCTAAGGCCCCTAATTCAATAAAGAATAGATTCTATTTGTACCTACAAACAAATTATTTTCGTAGGAAAAACATTATAATTTTATATCCCTCACTCTCTTTTATTTTTTGCACATTAAAGAAACTTAGTCAGCTTTCTTTTCGCACAGTAAAGCGAAAAAAATGATGAAAACTTGGTTGAAACGAGCTATATGTAAACTTCACATGGTATTGTCTCCATGATGCTTCTTATTCGCGCTTTGAAAATGCCAACAGTGTAAGGCTCACTCAGAAAGTTCATCCTTGGATAACTAAGAAATGGAAAGAGATATCAATCAGGAAGAGTTACCTGATTCATCCTATCTTGAACAAACGCTTGTTCTGCCGCAGAACTTTCCTCGGAAAATATTTGCGTTAGATTAACACTCCCTTCTAAAACACACAGATATCAAAAAACAATACCCTGAATTGGGATCAAAAAACAATCAACAGAAGTTTGCGATTCAGTAACAAGCATACCAACCAAATCCACAGAGCTACTAAATCTAAAACTCCAATGAATCTCCTGCGCACCATCATTACCACCACCAGAAGCTGCTCTATTCTCTTTATACTCGCAGTCAATTTCCCGCTCGTCGTTTTCAGAGTCCACACACACCAATCGATCACTCTCTTTAAACAAAACCAAACAGAAAAAGGACACATCAGACAATCGTAGAATATTAACATTTTACACTCTCCAATTAAAAATGAAAGCAAAATCTTAATAGTAGAGTCGGCAGAAATTAACTAACCAAAGAACCGCTTGTCTGGAATGGAAACCCTAACATCAGGAATAGAAGCAGCATGTGTGCATTTAACGATGGAAGGGTCAGAAAGTGGGGTTTCTGGGACGACGGAAGGTAGAGAAGAGGGGGAGGAGTCGGCCACGGTGGTCGGAGGATGTTTCTGAGGAATAGGATCATCGTCGATGATGAAAACAGTGGGGATCGCTGCAGGATCGGAGCGGAGTTTCTTAGAGACAGGTATCCGGTGATAGTCGTCAGCGTATCCTTCTTCGTCGGAGACTATGATCGGGTCAGTTGACATTGAAAGATCTGACTTTGGGTGCGCCGTGCGCGGGAGGGTTATGCAATTTACATTTAAGTAATTGAAGTATGCAAATTTTTACCTTAATTTACATTTAAGTAATTGAAGTATGCAAATTTTTATGTCATTTAAAGTTTAGTTTAATTAAAAATATTCTCAAATTTGACTTTGAATTTAATTGACTTTTACCTTAATTTACATTTAAGTAATTGGATAATAAAATTTCAGAGTTTTAACCTTTTCAAATTTTTATGTCATACGTAAGAGATTAAATATTATTTTTATTTCATAATTTATTATTAGTTGCTTAAATTAAAATTTTTATTTAACTTAAATTATCAAATTACTTAAAATACAAATTATTACATATTTCTAATTGTCTTTCTAATATTCATTCTAAACTTTTTTTAATATAAAAAAGGGAGGAAGAAAAATCAAACCTTTGAAGACAAATAAAATCTCTCGGCCGCGGTTGCTTCTATTGCCAATCTAACTTTGTCAATATATCAAAGAAGATTGGATAAGCAACACAGACATGTGATCTTGCACCCGTTTGTAACATTTTGAATTGTCTCTTACAGGTTAGAGATATATAATCACTCGAATTATTTATCTCATATATTAAATATAAATTACTAATTATATAATTATCTTTAATTAAATTATACATGAAATTAATTCATTTAATTTTTAAACAATAAACTCTCTTAAAATAAAATAAAAAATTTAATTATTTAATCTTACAAGTTTATATTTTTTTTTCAGAAATTCATTTAACTAAATTTTGTAATTAGTTGTATAAAATTTTGTTGCAAATGATGGTGATTTCGGTTAGTAGTCAAGAACACCAAAGTATACCATACTAGTCTTAAGAAAAATTTTGTCTTTTCTTCCCAAACTATTCAAAGTCTTCCAAGGCATTAGTTTGGGGGTCTCACATGTTTCAATTATTTTTTGTTTTCTTCTCAAATTTTCAAGTCTTTCTTGTTTTTATGGATCAAATTGATCGACATAAACGTCTAAGATCACGTACTATATTGTTTTCTTTAGCAAAAAACTTTTTTTAATTATTTGTTTTCATCTAAAGAGATAGAATGACAGATTGTATTATTATGTTTTCTGACTTGATACAATGATTATATAATGGGTGGTAACAACAGAAGCCACGTGGGTAATGGAAGTTTGTTACAACAGAATAAATCAGAGCAAAGAATTTGTTATAACAGAAGATGGCGCCTCAAGTTGTACGTTGCTGTTGCAGCCCATTATGCCCCCACAAGATGATGTTGCGACAGACGACATTCATCTTGGTGCGAAAGTGCTCAAGTTTCTGTCTGGATAAAGCTTTGGTTAGAGCATCAGCAACTTGATCATGAGTGGAGATATGAGAGACGGAGAGGATTTTGGACTGAATATGTTGGCGAACAAAGTGATAATCCAGAGCAAGGTGTTTCATGCGTGAGTGAAATTTAGGATTAGAACAAACATAGGTGGCTCCAAGATTGTCACTAAAAAGATGTGGTGGAGTGGGGAGAGGTACATGAAGTTCGAGTAGAAGATTCCGGATCCACATAACTTCCGAAGCAGCGGAGCCGAGAGCACGATATTCTGCTTCAGTGGAGGACCTAGCAACGGTGCGTTGTCGTTTGGAACTCCAAGACACAGGATTACCGCCGAAGAAAATGATATAGCCAGAGGTAGAGGTGCGAGTATCAGGATCACCGCCCCAGTCAGCATCAGTAAACGCATGTAAGCGTAAAATTTTAGGACGATAGAGTTGGAGACCAAAATCGTGTGTATGTTTGAGGTAACGAAGCATACGCTTGAGTTGTTGAAAATGAAGGGCAGTCGGCTTGTGCATGAATTGAGATAGTTTGTTGACCGCAAAACTGAGATCAGGTCTGGTGATGGTCACATATTGGAGAGCCCCTAAGATACTTCGAAATTTGACGTCATCCGTAGTGGCAGTACCATCATGTAGGGTTAAAGTAGCAGTGGTGCTCAATGGAGTGGTGCAGGGATTACAATCGGCCATATCAAACTTGGTAAGGAGATCATGAATGTACCGTTGTTGCGAGAGAAAGAGGCCATGATTGTTGGGGATGAGTTCAATACCGAGAAAATATGTAGGAGTACCTATGTTTTTCAGGGAGAACCTTTTGGAGATGTCAGCGATGAAGTTATTTAGGGCTTGTGAGGAGTTCCCTGTGAGTAGCAGATCGTCAACGTAGACAAGAAAATATAAGATCGTGGAGCCTCGATGAAGTATAAACAAAGAGGAATCACACGTACTGTTGATAAAACCATAGTCAAGTAGGAAGCGACCAAGTTCGTGATACCATGTGCGAGGGGCTTGTTTGAGCCCATAAATGGCTTTTCGCAATTTACAGACATGGGTTGGTTGTGTAGGATCAACAAACCCTGGTGGTTGCTTCATGTAAACTGTTTCAGATAGGTGGCCTTGAAGAAAGGCATTGTTGATGTCCAAGTGATGAAGAGACCAGGAATGCGCAAGAGCCAGCGTAAGAATGATTTTGATGGTCTAATGCTTAGCAACGGGGGAGAAGGTTTCCTTGTAGTCAATTCCAGGACACTGACTAAAACCTTTGGCAACAAGACGTGATTTGTAGCGTGACACTGAGCCATCTGGATTGCGTTTGACCCGAAACAGCCACATACAATTAACCACATTCGGTGCTTCTGCAGCCGGAACTAAGTTCCAGGTGCCATTGTTGAGGAGAGCATTATACTCTGCATGGACGGAGTCACGCCAGTGAGGTATTTGTAATGCCTGATGGATAGTACGAGGTTCATCACTGAGAGACAATGGGTGTTTGGAGACAGTATAGGATTTTGGTTTGTGGATGTTATTTTTGGCCCTTGTGATCATGGGGTGACAGTTGACAGGTGGAGGTGGAGGTGGAGATGGTGTAGGGGAAGAGTTGGAGTCTTGTAGCAAGGTAGGAGAGGGGGTGGGATGTAAGGAAGGGGGCCTAGAAGGGGATGAGGAATCAACAGAAGCAGTCGGTACTAGTGACGGAGAGTGTGTCACAGGAAGGAAGTGATGCGAAATACTGGAAGGAGAAGGGGAGGTATCAGTCGTGTGAGAGGAGGACATGAGGGACAAATACGGAAACTGGTCATCGACAAAGGTGACATGACGAGAGACATGAAGTTTGTTTGTGGTAGGATCTAGACAAAGGTAGGCAAATTGAGAACGAGAGTAGCCGAGAAAAAGGCAGGGAGTGGAGCGGTTCTGAAGTTTATTTGTAGTGTAAGGTCGAAGCCATGGGAAACAGAGACAGCCAAATGAGTGGAGATGACTATAGGAAGAAGGTTGATGGAAAAGTAGTTCATGAGGAGTTTTCATGGATAATATGGGAGTTGGCATCCGATTGATGAGATAGACAGAGGTGAGTACAGCGTAAGACCAGAAGGTAGGGGGGAGTTGACTCTGATGAAGGAGGGCTCGAGTGGTTTCAATTATATGACGATGGCGACTTTCAGAGGTGCCATTTAGTTCAGGTGTATATGGTGGGGTGGTTTGAAAGGTTATACCTTGAGTTTGGAGATATGGTTTTAGCTTAAGATATTCGCCGCCGTTATCAGTGTAAAGGGTAAGTATGGGTGTTTGAAAAAAATTTTCAACAAGTGTTTTGAATTTTGGAAAAATAATGGAGACATCAGATTTGTATTGGAGAGGATAGAGCCATGTATATTTCGTGAAGTGATTGACAAATATTACATAATATCTGAACCCATCAATGGAGGACACCGGAGCTGGTCCCCAAACATCTGAGAAAATAATTTCTAAAGGTTTATTGCTACACAAATGTTGATGAGAAAATGGAAGTTTGTGGCTCTTAGCACATTGACATGAGACGCAAACAGAAGGAAAAGAAGAACTAGAAGAAATTTTATTGTGTGACTTGAGATACTGAAATGTTTTCTGGGATGGATGACCGAGGATATGATGTAGTGTCGCAGGGCTTGAGACTCTAGAATGACAAGCTTGAGGTTTGAGGACTGAAGAGGTGAAGTCATAGAGATCATTGTGACACACTCCCGTAAACAGTACCGATTGCGTCTGAAGATCCTTCACCTGAAAAGAGTGAGGGAAGAGTTCAATAGAGACGTTATTATCAGTGCAGAGTCGTTTGGCAGAAATCAAGTTTTTATCAATCATAGGTACGTGAAGCACATTACTACACAGGAGAGGTTTTGAGGTGGTAGATAAATGAAAGCTACCGGTGTTATCAATGGGAAGAGAATAGCCATCGCCAACATGCAAACCATCATCACCAGTATAGGGAGTATGGACTGTCAGATTTTGTAGTTGATTCGTGACATGATGTGTAGTGCCAGAATCAAGGATCCACTGTGGAGATGTGGCGGACTGAGAACCATTGCGCGTGAAATGAGCAGTAGGTGCACGGCGAAACCTAGCAGGACGTCCATGCAAATCCCAGCAAGTTTTGGCCGAGTGACCAGGTTTCTCACAGTATTGGCAGATCAAAGAGCCTTGGCTACTGTCGGAGTGATGATGAGTAACAGGGCTAGAGCGATGAGTATGTGGGACAGCACCAGTTCCTTGGCGAGAGCTGGAGTTGTGTGTGCGTGGGCCACGACCAGGTGTGAAGCGTCCTCGGCCACGATGAGGAAGAGACTGTCGAGGGTGGTGATTGAGAGGTCTATGATGGGAAACAAAGGCACTTGGTGGTCCCTGTAGATCAGAAGTTAGAGAGCTGCGGGTTAAAAATGATTCAAAATCAACCAGTTTCTCATATAATTCATCAAAAGCTATTGGAGTATCTCGGGCTCGTAAGGTAGCACTGAGCTCCTTGAAGTCTGGCGACAAGCCATTGAGTGTGTGGAGGACAAGATCAGTGTCGTCAACTGGGGAGGAAATGACAGCAATCTCTTCAGCAAGTTCACGTATTTTCTTCAGGTATTCTGTCACAGTCGACTCACCCTTGCTGATAGTGAGTAACCGTTCTTTGAGTGACAGGAGACGAGATCTTGACCTGCCAGCAAATGTTTTAGCAAGGAGATCCCATCCCTTCTTGGATGTTTGCACGGCACGAAGTAATGGAGCCACAGAGGGGGACACTGAAGACATGAGTGCATGGAGCAGAAGCTTATCTTGCCTGATCCAGACTTTCCATTCTGCAGTTGTAGCGACAGGACAAGAAGTAGAACCGTCGAGGAATCCTTCAACACCATATCCGATGAACAGAGATTCCATCATTGCTTTCCAT
This sequence comes from Erythroxylum echinodendron, assembly GCA_027575705.1. Taxonomy (NCBI): domain Eukaryota; kingdom Viridiplantae; phylum Streptophyta; class Magnoliopsida; order Malpighiales; family Erythroxylaceae; genus Erythroxylum; species Erythroxylum echinodendron. Next base: position 33,961,394 of record JANZXR010000170.1, on the reverse strand, counting down.
GATGGATAGTTAGCACCAGAAAGTTTGGCTTCAGAGGAGAGGCCAGGATTGATGATGACGACTGTTGTGGAATGAGTGGTGTCAATAGTAGTAGAAGAAGATGAGTGATCGTGTGCCATTTCAAGTAGAAGAGTGTAACAGTATATAGAGTAGTTGGACACAGTTCTGTCTAAGTAGAAAACATTCTCGGTAATGGAGCCGGCAACGATCTCGAGCAGAGAGCTCGGCACAGGAAGAAAATAGAAAAATGGAGCTGTGAGCTTTAATGCTCTGATACCATAAAGAGATAGAATGACAGATTGTATTATTATGTTTTCTGACTTGATACAATGATTATATAATGGGTGGTAACAACAGAAGCCACGTGGGTAATGGAAGTTTGTTACAACAGAATAAATCAGAGCAAAGAATTTGTTATAACAGAAGATGGCGCCTCAAGTTGTACGTTGCTGTTGCAGCCCATTATCATCTACATATAAATCCTTACCCCACCTTATACTTAGTTTTGTAAGTCTTCCTTTCACGGTCGGTGTATGTCTTATGAACCCTTTACCTCAACATTTATAACTGAAGTGGTGAATACCGTAAATCTTTTTTTTATTAGGAGATCGTTAGAAATATGTTAAATATATTTATTTTATTTATTTTAGCATATTTTTCTAAATTGACGTATTTCTTATTATCTTTGATTTGAAAACTTAATTGGATAATGTTTTAGATAAATAAAATTTTATCTTAAATAGATGTGTATTTATTGAAAAATATTGCAGAAAATTCTATCTTTGAATACAACTGAATTACTTGTATGGAGTAAAAAGGGCAGGGTTGAAAAGCTGTGGCTGAAGGGATAAAGGTATTATGGTAAATTTCATTGTGAATTAACTCACTTTTCTATAAACACACAAGAAGGTGTGTTGTTGCCGTAGGTGAAGAAAAGTCAAGCAATTAAATTTATCTTACAAGGCGGATTGCGTAAGAAGTTGCAGAATTAATTGCCATGCTGTGATTGGAGTTGTGGCATGCGTGGGTTTTTGTGGTGCGTGTTTTTGTTGCTGAGTTTCTGTCTTGATTTCATTGTGATAGTCGTCATGTCTCCGTCTTGATGAAAAGGTGAATAAGGTGGTCTGTGTGAATTTGGTGGTCGGCGTAACGGTGAATTGATTTTGAGGGTAAGAAGATTGGTGAGTAAGTGGGCTGAACGGTAGTATGTGAAATTTGTAGTTAACGTTAACAATGCAATATGCGTATTTTGAATTTTTGAAATATAGCGGAAGAAGTTTTTGTGAGTTGACGTTGGAGTTTTCAAAAATCAGTTTGATGTTGGAGTTTACAAAAATCAGTTCATAGTTTGCTACAACACTTTTCAAATTTATTTTAGTGGAGCTAGACTTTTCAGGAAATTGTTTTTCACTGTTATTTGAAGTGTTTTATTTTTCTGTTATTAGTTAATTGATCACTTGAGTTATTTGTTTAATTATTTTCTATTAAAAATTGTTTAAAAAAAATCATCTGTCAAGGTTAATACGAGTTAGTTGTATTATTGGGTATGAAATTCTTTCACAAAAAGTGATATTGAGAGATAGTGTCAAGGATCGAGTGGTGTCGGTTCTATAAAGTCTTGGATAAATCTATTATATTTTAGTGAAAAAATTAATCTGAGTGAGGGCTCTGCAGAGGACTCTTTAATTCAAAAGTGGCTAGAGCAAAGGCAAGAGTGTTAGCTCTTTTCTTTGTTCTATAGAGAGCAAATTTGTAGAGAGGATGAATAAGAAGAAGATGAGAAAGATGATTTTCTACTTCATTTCTGAATTGTTTGAACTTTCAGATGCATCAGATTTGAATCTCATCATATACAAATACCCATAGAATAGTCATCGATAAAAGTAATGACGCAAAGAAAACCACTTCTGGCCGCTAGAATTGGACATTTAGATAGATAATCGAAAAATTAATAATCTGGACTAAACTTGTTCTGATACTATATTAGATTTTTTAATATGGACAGACTATAGAGCTCACTAATAATAATTAAGCTTGGATCAACCATTGTCAAAATTACTAGAACTAGTCATTTGAATTTTGGATAGTTAATCCTTACTACTTATAAACCCTTTAATATTTTTACGTTTAATTAATATGAGATTCATTTTTTAATTTAAAATCTTGAAGAAAATGAATAATTGCCTCCTTATTCTTTAATTCTCTTTCATACATGTAAATAACAAAACAAAAGAATAAAATATAAACAAAATTATTAAAAATAAATGTAATTACCTACACTTATAATTAAACCAGATAATAAAATATAAATTTAATCTTTAAAAAGTGTAACGGCAAAAATATAAAATTATTTAAAATTAACTAAATAAAAAATAGATCATATATCTATATATATATATATATATAGACACAATTGGTGAAATCCATGAGCCGTCGAGAACATTTGTGAACCTTCCCCTACCATTTACTCATTTTTCCAAGTCTACAATAGGTGAAATCCGTGAGCCGTCGAGAACATTTGTGAACCTTCCCCTACCATTTACTCATTTTTCCAAGTCTTCTTTATCAGGTCAATCCATGTCTTTATGAATCCTTACCCTACCGTTTACTACTGAAGTCATGGAATACACCAAGTCCTTTGCGTGTTCATATATATATATTTGGAACAGAGGAACGCTATCCGTTAGATTATCAGGTCAGTCCATGTCTTTATGAATCCTTACCCTACCGCTTACTACCGAAGTCATGGAATATGACAAGTCCTTTGTCGTGTTATATATATACTTCAGTATACGGCAAGTCTTTAAAATTTTTTAAATTGAAACAATAATCTGTAAATTATATTAGTCAGGTATTCCGTATTAAGCAAACCTTATATGACAATAAAAATATACAATAAGAATATGCTTTAAAATTTTCATACAATTTTAATTTCTAAAAGATTTTTTAGTTTTTTAATTTTTTTAAGTATTTCTTTTCCTCTTTTGTAAATTAATTATTTTCTTATATATATATATTTAAAATCTTTCTTTTCCTGTTAATCCATATATATATACACTGTTTCTCCTATTAATTATTAGCAAAGTGCTCAATATGGAGTCAGATAAGTAATTTGATTGAAGAATAATTCGTATATATATATACATATTATTTGACTTTTTATCTCATAAATTATAAAAAGATTAATTAGTTTTATTTCTTGAAATTTTAGTAATTAGTATTTCGAAAGCTCTCTCACGATAAATGACACTCTTTATATTGCTTAATATTAATACTAACAATTTTTTATTGATGACATCATATGCTTTGGATATATAATTTTGAAAATTGATATCATATTTTTAAATTTAATTTTTTCTTCGTATAATAGTAATAAGTCTCTTGTATTTAGTAGTTTTATTTATTTCAAATTGAAAATTCAAAAGAGCCCATAAAACTGATAATTATGGACTTTTTTAATTTCAAAATTTCTTCATATAATGCATAGTTGCCATGAAAATAAACATAGTGGTAATCGGATTATGCCACTGGGACTGAAAACTCAGATAGACAACCGAAAAATTAATAATCCGGATTAAACTTGTTCTGATACTATATTAGATTTTTTAATATGGGCAAACTGTATTGTTTACTAGTTATTTCTCAATGGTAGGGTAAGCGTTAAGGACTTGCCGTGTTCGTGACTTCGGTAGTAAACGGTAGTCTTT
>JANZXR010000170.1:33944306-33957587 GCA_027575705.1 Erythroxylum echinodendron | reverse complement strand
GCATTAAAATTCAAAGAAAATAAAATGTTTCAGAAACTTCACCATCTTAGCATTAGAAAATATTCAAGAGAGAAACCCAGGAAAAGAGAGGCACTTAAGCAGCGTACAAAGAAAATGTTTTTGGATGCCGATAGACCAATGAAAGGTGATACCTAAATTGGCAAGATGCCAGGCTGCACGTCAAACCAACGACATGATCTGCAAGTTCTGCTTCATCTCTGCACTGCCTATAATGTACCCCAATGGAATGAGTAGTTAATTTTGCAAGCACCTGAAGCAAGAAGTTGTCGACAAATGAAAATCATGTCAAACCCTAAGAAATTTCATGATTAAACTTTTAAAAACTTGTATGCAGTTTCAGTTAGCAATTTTACCTCTTCAACAGGTGGACATCTCCAACCATTCTCATCTTCTCGATCGTGTATTGTTCTTTTTCACTAGTTGCAATATCAACATTTCAATTCATGCTGCATAAACATATATATACACAAGAAGAATTGTAGCAGAGAAAACTATGAAGAGAAGACAGCTTTTTTGGTCTTAAAATTGCACATAAATACTTAGTGCATAAACAAATAAAAAAACAAGGAATTTTCGCAGACGATAGGGGATCGTGTCCGCAGAGGAATTTTCAAGATAGTAGCTACCCAACTCAAGAATATATATTTATTGCATTGGGAAGAAAGATAGGCTGCAGTTGAAAAGACCCGAGTTCAACCATTGAATGTAAAAGTGACTACGTCAATATCAAGACCAATTTTAATTTGTTCCTGTTCAATTTTAAGTGTTCCAACTGATTTTATTTCTCAATCGAGGTCGTCAATTGGATTTAGAATACGAAAGGAAACACTAAGAAGAGAAAAAAAAAGAAAAATGTAAAAGAACGTTGAATATGCACGCTGATATTTAAACCATAATAGAAAATAAGATGCTAAAAGAATTGATTCTCTTGGGGCAATTCGTACTTGAATAGACAAAATTTTAAAATAAAATAACAGATTAAAAAAAACAATTTTCATCACCCAAATCTTATAAGCCATTCTTATTCCTAGATGAAGATAAATGAGGGCTGAAACAGGGAACAAAATCTAAAATCGGTATATAATTTCAACCACTAAAAGAACACTATAGTTAAAATCCAAGTGTAGCTGCGGGCATGAATCACCTTTTATTGATGTATGCCATCAGCCTGTTTGTCAGGCAGCAAACAGTATATATAAGATGGATAATGACTCTGCACCTTTGCAACATGATCTAGAATTGCTTCACTGGTAACAAGACTGCAGAATTCCTCAGCTTCATAAACAAGTACAGCATATCGAATCTCAGTTCCTTCAGAAGAAAGCTGCGACAAAGTAAGAGGAGAATCTATATGAAGATTCAAAAATGGGAGATGAGTTCTGTCCACAAGCAGCCTAACAGCACTCTCACATACAAAATGACATTGCAACCTCAAAAATAAAAACTAAATAAGAATTGCCTTTTCTAAAAACTTATGAACAAACACTGGTACGAAACTTTATAAAGCATCAAGTACCTGGGAGATAAGATTTGGAACATTCATGGTCCATAAGATAGACTTTTTAATAGGATTCGATGTCATGCAGTATGTAAGACCTTTATCCGCAAATCTAGTAAGCAAATGACCTATGCTAAAATAAACAAATTAATCAGAAATAGACAAGTCCCACAAATCTACTCAAAAAGGAAAGAGGAGAATTCACCAAAAACCTTACCTCCAACTGCTCCCTGTTCAACTATCTTAGCATCAAACTCAGCTACATTAGATTTCAAGGCAAACTTCCCTTTCTCCCACTTCTGCTTTTCTTTCTCCATTTTTTTTAACTCAGCAGCCTGGGCCTTCAGAGCTGCTTTCTGCAACTTCTCTTGCTGCAAAATAAAAAATAAAAAAATTGATCAGATAACATAAAGCTATATGCTAACTAAGGCTTCATAATATTAACATAATACTCACTTCTTTTTTCAGCTTCTTTTCTTCCATCAACTGAAATTTTTCCTCTTTCGATATCCCCTTCTTTACAACAGCTTCATCAGAACTACTTTTCTTGACAGAATTAACTTTAGCTCTTCTTTTCTGCTTTTCTTTGTCAGAAAAGTAGTCCCTGGTAAAATTTTCTTTGTCCGAATAATCACGTACCTGATTACTGCTATAAATCCTTGAACCACTATAAATAAATAAAATTTTAAAAGGTGATAAGTGATTAAGGAAATTTTTTAAATTAATGTTACTGCACATCTTATTTATAATTAATTTTAAGTTTTAATTTGATTAAACTATTAAATTTATTTTTACTCATCAATTTTAAATTAAATCAACTAATTTTTTATAATTTCGAAACTAAAAACAATCTTTTAAAAATTGGACTAGAAGTTAAATCGAGAAAATAAGATATTTAACGTTTAAAAGGTTTAATTAGCATTAGACTGTCATAAAACCAGCCTAAATTTTATAAATTAAAAGGTTTAGTTTATAAGAACTTATTAATTTACGAAAATTAACCAATTAATTAACAAATTGATCAATTTTTAACAATAAGAGTTATTAAAGTAAATTGAACAAACTAAAGTAAAAAGTTGGTTCAAAATTTTACTGTTAAACCGACCGAATCAATTAAGTATTTTTAATCATTACTAAAAATACTCTTAAATTTGACTTTGAATCTAATTTACTTTGAGCTTAATTTACATTTAAGTAATTTTTTTGGAACGGAGGAACCCGCAGTCACTATCCTTTAGATGCGCACCAGGTAAACCTCCGAATTGATACAATAACCTACAAATCAAGCCAACCGGGTACTCCGCACTAGGTAAGCTCTGTATTATAGGCTCGATCGAGAGAGTGTAAGTAGGGGATTCGAACACAGGACCTTTTGACCCCATGTCTCCCTACTCCATCATCTCGACCACCTCTAAGGGACTTTTCAAATTGTTATGTCATACGGGAGAAATTAAATATTCTTTTTATTTCATAATTTATTATTAATTACTTAAATTAAAAAAATTTTGACTTAACTTATCAAATTATTTAAAATACTTGATCGACAAATTATTACATATTTCTAATTATCTGTCTAATATGCGTTCTAAACTTTTTTTTAATATAAAAAAAGGAGATAGGAAAATCAAACCTTTGAAGACAGATAAATCTCTTGGCCATGGTTGCTTCTATTGGCAATCTGACTTTGTCAATATCAAAGCAGAGTAGATAAGCAACACAGACATGTTATCTTAGCACCTTTTTGTAACATTCTAAATTGTCTCTTACAGGCTAGAGATGTACTCATTTATAAACAAATGTGAACAAGGAAGAGGGTCAGAAAATGACCACAAACTAGAACCCGACAATGGCCCAAGGACTCGAGAACATATTGTGATGGCCCTGATTGCTTAGCCTAATGAGTCCAAAAAGACCTTACAAAATTGCCAGCCCTGGTCCTTGGATAGTGTCGGACCCAACATAATCCGAGCCACGTTGCGTGGCACGTGATGGACCCTTGGCTACAACATCCATGGGTTAAGTCCATACTATGACAAAACAGTACTCACGTATCGACTGCCCGTCGAAGGATTTGTTTACCCTTTCTTTTTTATTTTTTCTTTCGAGAGAGTAATTCAAGTCAGGCTTGGCAAATTACAAATTAATCCGAGTTTATCTAACCAAAGTCAACGAGTCTAACTCTGTTCAGCCTAGGTTTAGACTTAGATTGTCCTGTCTAGCTTGACCCAATTTGGCAGGTCTAACCTAAAGCGTGAAATTGTTAATAAAAATGAATATAAAATAACGTTGTTTTTAAATTTAAAATTTTTAAAAATTAAGTCATATAGGATTTTAGATGCAAGCCTAATTGAACTAGAGTTGTGGCCATGCATTCTTGGCATTATCAAGCTTCAAATTTTTGGACTATTATAAGCTTGCATAGACTCAGCCTAACCTGACTCGACTTTACTTGATTTATTATCATTTTTGCTTTAATTATTAGAATTTGTTTTTTTTTATGAATTCACTAATTCAAAGGTTTCAAGATTGATTCGCTCAAGCTTAAGATTTGGGTCTAACTCGATTATTTTATTTTTAAATTTTAAATTAAAAAATAACGTTACTGACGTTTTTCCTAAAACTTTCAAACTTCAAAATAATTTCCTAAAACTTTGAAAAATCAGTATTTTTCAAAAACGTATTGAGAAAATATATGAATGTACATAATAATTTGTTAATTTGATGTTTTGAATTATTTAGTAAGCCAGCAATTAAAATTTAAATAATATATTGAATTTAATTGACTAGTAACAAACTTTACCACATAACCTACTTACACAAACTAACATGTAGTCCATAAATGAGATTAGTGTGTGTATTTTTAGTATTATACTCTTCATTAATATGTATTAGTTGGATGAAAATAATTTGACTAAAATTTAGCTTTTATGATTTGACATGATCAATGAAGTTATTAAAGGTCAAATAATTTTAAGTTTAATAAAAATATTATGATAAATTTGATTCACATTAAAAAGAATTATGACTCAATTAAAATTAAAAATGTTTAATCAAAATAAATACTTTAGAATATGAAAATAATAATTAGATTAAATTGTTATCTAATTTTTAGTTATTAATTTATTAAATAATTTTAAAATAATTACACTCTCAGTTCATCTGAAAGATTCGTTAGAATAAATTCATATCCCTCTTTAGAACATAAGAATCATTTTCTACTTATACAGGCCATTGGTAGATGAAAATCATAATAACATCTTCTTAAACCTGTAGAAAGATTTGATGTCATGCTCCTAATCCTAAGATATGACATGGAATTAGTTGCACTGTCATGTCTTTCGATTGATACATAATTGAGTAGGCCAATCACGAACACTACAAGTGTAAGAGTGATCCTAGTCCTGTCAAACCAGATATTGTATAACTTAGTTAAATAAAGGTGAGGCTAAGATGACGCCTCAACGCTTATGCACCGATAGTGAGACCTTACGGGAAGGTCCCGATATGAAATTATTTCAAATGAAACCTAAAAACCATTATAAAAAAGTTATAATCAAATGAAAAATTTTGAAAACATTTGCAAGTAATTCTCACATAATTTGACATTGTGTATCGATTCTTGTGCTAATAATTGATTTATACTACACAAACATCCCTGTCCAAAGCGTCAATTGTGAAGTTTAATCATGTTAGTGAGTGTTGGGTTAGAGGACAAATTACAAAGGGAGGGGCCATTAAACAAGTAAACCATAGTGGATGTCACGTGATTATTCCGTGCATTACACTGTTCTTGCATCACTCTGCTTTATATGAAAATGATTGCAGCTTCCATCCTTGTCGGTTTTTCTCCTTTCATCCTTTAATGCCTTGCTTTTTGGATGATTAGTTCCATTTTAGTAATAATCCAAACCCTAATTAGTCATTATATAGTTATACCTATGACATATGTTTAATTTTATTGTTACAAAATACTCATTTCATTACAATTTATTAATTTTCTATATATTTTAAAATGATATCATACTATAATTTTTCAATTATAATATAATACTATTTTAGAGATATAAATAAATAAAAATTAAAAAACATGACTAAATAACTTATATTATAATTAAATAAATTTATAAAGAAGTAAACAATAAATTATAAAATACTGACATTATCATATATTTTAAATTTATTGTTATAAAATACTCCTTTCATCATATTTTATTAATTTTCTATTTATCTTTTAAAATGAATATAATACTAAAAATTTTAAATTCTAATATACTACCGTTTTAGAAATATAAATAAATAAAAAATTAAAAAATATTAAATAAGAACTTTTATGATAATTAAATAAATTTATAAAAAGTAAATTATAAAAATAAAAAATCAAATATCAATAAAATTCACTGCAATTAACCCTAATTTATACATAAAAAGCTCAAAATTTACCAACTCAAAATTTTAGATAAAATATAATGTTTTGTATTTGTAGTGTGGATGCAATTCAACAAATCTAATATTAAGTTACCGATTTTTAAATTATTGTTCATACAATTGAATTATTGCAATTTTTGATAATTTTCATTTAAGGGGTCTTCAACCATAACTTATGCTAATATAAACTAAAAAAAATCAATAATGTCATTTAAAAGTAAATATACTAATTATGGAATTAGTATTCTATATAAAGAGAAGCCCTAATTTTAGATTTGCAAGATTGTGTTACTATTCTAAAGACATCGAATAGATAGGACAAACCAAATCATCTCATCTCATGTATACAATATAATAAGATGTCCTATTAAACAAAGGGGAAAAAAACATAATTCCAAGTATATAAAATGGTGAATCTAAAGCCCTAATTTTAGTTTGATATAAATTTCATATTTATTAGGTTTTATTTTAAATTTTAGTCTAAAAGAAAGACAAAAAAATAACACAAGTTTCAATCTCAAGAATGGTTATAAACACAAGTTCCAAGTGACCAAGTCTTCTTTCTCTATGTTTGTCCAAGTCTTTGTGGACAATTTTGCCGCCGAGTTATCTTTAAAGTGGTCAAAAAGTAAGGTGTAGTTTGATTGGTATTCCTTGCAGTTTTTGTTCTCGTTTCATTATTATATAATCATAATATAACTACATTTTGTAACTTAATATCCACCCATTTAACTTTGTCTTATTTATTTGTTGTTAAATGTGTGGATGCTGTGTAAGGGAACAGGATGGGAATAGGAACAACGGAACAGATGATCTTGTTCCTGTGATTTATGAATTTATGATGGATGGGATACGTAATCTAGATCAGGGAGCAAATATTTTTATTTTACTCTTTCAACGGCCCAGATTCGTTTCGCGTGTCAATTTGTTTGGGGAGTTGAATCCTGGGAAAGATTCGGAGACCGGGAAAGAAAAGCAAAGTGAAATGGAAAAGAAAGGTGATTTGCGTTCGGTAAATGATTAAAAATACAGAGGAGATTGAATTGGCTTCTACTTTTTGTCGGGTAACGTTGACTTTCAAAGCCAAATGTGTTAGAGAGTGTGGAACTGGTAGATGCTTAATAAAAGGGAAAGCAAAGAAAAAGTGCGGAAGTAGAAAATGCTCACATACTCTTCATTAGTCCAAACAAAAGCTAACCGTAGGATCATATCTAACATAGCCACATTTGGGGCTAATAATTGAAAAATTAGACTGAAAATTAACTTTTGTTTAAACAAAGTTTTTTTTAGTTAGATTTTAAAATTTTCGATAAATAAAAACAATCTTTTTAAATAATAGTTTAAATTCTTTAATTTTATTTAATTTTAATTATTTTATGATTAAATAAAATTAAATAATATATATACATAAAGAGAAAGATGTATAATCACTTGAATGGTTTATCTCATAAATTAAATATGAATTACTAGTTATATAATTATTATTTCAAAATTAAACCAGAAAATAAAATATGAATCTAATATTTAAATATTTAAATTCATCTAAATCATTCAAAATTTATTAAAATACGAAAATATTTTAAATTCATATGACTCGACTCGAAATATTAGATTTTAAATTTAAAAAAATATAAATATTTATTTTAATAAATTTTTATAACTTATTTTTATTTATTAGTGAATATTAAATGTGACGTTGCTATATGTTTAGTTCCAAAAATTTCTTCATGAGATGGGACCACCACCAATACCATAAACCCATTGGATGAGAGTCTCCTATTCCTATAAAAGGATTGTCGCAGCTCATGATTTATTCAATACGATACCACACAAGAAATCTTCTCTTATAATACAAAAGTAGAAATGGAAGCATGATAAACTATCAACTGAGTTCAGTAGTAGTAAAATAGTAATGATGGTGCTGAAATCGTTTTTATTACTACTGCAAGACTGGGGCTTTAATGATAAAATTTGAAGTCTTTGGTGGTTGTCAATCTCTCGAATCTCATTCTCTTTAATATACATTTACGCTTATGCCACTTCAAAAATTTTCGGATGCTCGATCTTTCTCCCAATAATTTAAGTGGTAATTTGCCCAATTGTTTGGTGAATTTGACACTTTTTAAAAACTAGATCTCTCCAATAATTACTTAATGGGAAAAATATCTCAATCTCTATTAAAATTCTTCACGTCTGACACATCCTTAGCACTGAGTGATAATCAATTTGAAATTCCAAGTTCACTTTCTCCATTCTTCAACCACTTTAAACTCAAGTACTTTCATGCTTATGGAAATGAAGTTTATGGAGAAAAAAAGGTTGTCTATTGTAATTTGACACCCAAGTTTCAATTGGAGAGTCTTTTGTTAAATTCCACTTTTAAAGGAGGATCATTTCCTGAATTTTTGTGCCATTAACATGATTTGTACGATCTCGACATTTCTGGCATTCTAATGATAGGATTGGACTTTCCAAGTTAGTTACTAGAAAATAATACAAAATTGGAAGGTCTTCTTCTCTCCAATTGCTCTCTTTCGAGATCTTTGGATTTTCCAACACAAATCCTAATGCAACTTTAGGCTATTTGGACATCTCCAAAAATCATCTTTACAGTCGCATTTCAACTGAGATGTGTGCATATTTTCCAAGATTAGACTGGTTAGATCTATTAGAAAATAAGTTTATCGGAAGCATTTCGGAAAGTTTGTTAAATTGTTCTTTCTTACTGAGATTTGTCGTGCGTGATAATAAACTATTTAACAAAGTTTCGAAGTGGATTGGAATAATGGATGCTCTTCAAGTACTAGATCTTTCAAAAAACATGCTTTTTGGAAGCATATCTGCAATATTGGAAACTTCACAGTTGCAACAAGTTTATTTGTCGGGAAATAGATTGGAAGGACCTTTTTTCAATTTAATTTTCCGTTCTAACAATTTGAAAGTTCTGGATCTCATTCATAATTGTTTAATTGGTATCATCCCAAAGTGGATTGAAAAGTTTTATAGGTTATTGTACCTTCTCTTAAGTCATAATAATTTTATAAGAGAGATTTCAATTAGTTTGTAGAAGATGACAAATGAGTTAATCTTTTACATAATAAGCTCTCTGTACTCTCTACCAATTATTTGTATAAGTATAAAACGAAACTTTTGGTGGTGGATCAAATCTTATTTTTATATATTTATTAAAAGGAACCTAAATTTTTATATATGATTATTATAATTACATGTTTATAATGAAAAATCATATTCTAAAAGCTGTTACTTTTACTCAAAATCATTAAAAAACAATTTGATGAATAATTTATATTATAATTTTTAAAATTGAAAATAATTCAACAACTTCAATTTTAAATATGAAATTCCGCATGCATTATATGAAGATTTTTATTTTGAAATATTTAATTCTACAAATATTTAAATTAAAACATGAGAAAATTTTTATTTTGAAATTAGAGTAAAAAAAACTAAAAGGTAAATCCTAATTATTGTGCTTTTTTCTTTAATTATTATTTTGCTTTGTCTCACCAACACAATAATAAAAATTGTGTCATAAGACCTAAAGTAAGAATATATATATATATATATAATAATAACTTGAATTGTTTATCTCATAAATTAAATATGAATTACCAATTATATATTTATCTTTAAATAAATTATACAATAAATTAATTAATTTAATTTTTTAAACAATAAGTTCTCTCTTAAAATAAAATAAAAATTTTAATTATTTAATCTTTTTCAAAAAATTCATTTAATTAAATTTTGGTAATTAGTTGTATAAAATTCTGTTGCAAATGATGGTGATAAGTAGTCAAGAACACCAAAGTATACCGTACTCTAAAGAAAAATTTTGTCTTTTGTTCCCAAACTATTCAAAGTCTTCCTCTTTTCTGTACTCTACTCTCCAACCAATGCATTAGTTGAAGGGTCTCACAGGTTTCAATCATTTTCTGTTTTCTTCTCAAATTTCCAAGTCTTTCTTATTTTTATAGATCAAATTGATTCACAGGGTGACGTCAAAGATCACATACCTCTACAACTTTTTATGGCTTTAACCTATATTAATTGACTTACTTGGCAAAGGAAATATGTTTTCTTCTCAAACTGTTCAAAGTCTTCCTCTTTTCTGGTATTCTACTCTCCAACCAATGCGTTAGTTGGAGGGTCTCACACGTTTCAATTATTTTCTGTTTTCTTCTCAAAATTTTAAGATGATTCCTCACGTCAGAATAATATTTTATTTTTTTATATAAACCCTTACTTTACTATTTACTTATTTTTTCAAATCTTCTTTCTCCAGCTAGTCCATGTCTTTTATGAACTCCCTAACCTACCATTTATTACCACTATTTATTACCGAAACGATGAACACGACAAGTCAATAGGTCAGCCAACTATATACCTACCATTTGCTTTTTTTTCAAGTCTTCTTTTTCGTGTTAGTCCATGTCATTATAAACCCTTTATCCTACTATTTACAACCAAAGCGATGAACATCATAAGTCAATAGGTCAGCTAATTATATATAAACCCTTACCTTACAATTTGTTTATTTTTTCAAGGCTTCTTTTTCCTTGTCGCGACAATTCAAGCTCGATTATGAGTTTTTGGTCAAAGAAGTTAAACATAGCAATTGGAGGGTCAAAGACAGCGCAACCATCTGCTCTCTCCTTAACTTTTCCAAGTCTTATTTTTTGACATTGTGAAACGGTTTGTTTACTAGTTATTTCTAAAGTGATTAATAAGGTAAGGTGTAATTTGATTGGAAAATAGTATGATATATATATATATATATATAGTTTTTGGTCAAAGAAGTTAAACATAGCAATTGGAGGGTCAAAGATAGTACAACCGTCTGCTTTCTCTCCTTAACTTTTCCAAGTCATCTTTTTCGACATTAGTCCATGTCATTGTGAAAAGGTTGTTTACTAGTTATTTCTAAAGTGATTTGAAAAATCGAAGCGGTAATAGTTTCGAAAATTTTCCAATTTTACCATGGATGTCTTTAGTAGAAACGAAAATAAAATCAATCAAAAGCAAAATAATAAAAACAGTAAAAATTTGGTAACGCAATTAGGCACTCTTTGCCTACGTCTGTAAGGCCCTCACCTAGCTTAATTACTTTCACCGAAGTACAATATATTTATCCAAGGCTTTATTGAGCCGACACCACTCAACCCTTGACACTATCTCTCAACCTCACTTTTCCAAAAAGATTTTCATACTCAATAATACAACCGACTCGTGTTAATCTCGTCAGAGGATTTTTCTCTACTATTCTTAATGAAAGACAATTAATAAAAATAATTAATGAACAACTCAAGTGATTAAAATAACTAGAAACAAAAACGATAATACACTTGAGATAAAATAGAAGAACAACTTCCCAAAAAGTTAAACTCCATTGAAATAAATTTGAAAGTCGTCGCAATAACAATGGACTGATTCACGCAGAACTCATAATCAAGTCACGAAAACTTCTGCAGAAATCACAGCTGCAAGAATACCCAACCAACGACAACACAACAAAGAAAACGCAGCACAAAACCTTTCAGCCCAATTGACGTGATCCACGTAAATTCCAGCACAAAAATAACCAGGCAGCTTCAGCTGTTTTTCAAAATTCCAATTGACACATACTGCGCCGTTGACGCAAAAATCAGATTCACTTTTTGTCACTTAATAGAGATTTACTCGATGCTTCCCTTTAAAGAGCCAAACATCTAAAATTTTCAGCAGTACACACCTACCCACACACTCAAAGCATTCACGCTACTCCCATAGACATTAGCTGTACGTGTTTTCACAACAGCTCTCAACCAAAAATCAAACAACTGTCTATTATCATAAACCCGAAAACCACAACAAGAACTTCAGCTATTTTCACAAAAAAAACAAAAGCAGTTGACGCCACCCACACACAATGCTACTCACACATAGTCGTAGGTTTTTTTTGACTCATCAACTAACAGTAAAACATCGTATCTTTCTTTTGAAGTTCACTTAATTCACTAACGAAGTTTTACAGCCATAGAGCATTCACGTACGCCCTTTACAAAATATACAAATTACTAATATATAATTATCATTAAAAATATATAAAAATAAATTAGTTTAATTTTTCGAACTCTAAATTTTCTATTAATATATTTAAAATTATTTTAAAAATATATTTAAAATTATAAATTTTCTATTAATATATTCGCTTCTAATATTATCACTAATAAATTCCGAATCATAGAAGCAAATAAGTCTGATACTATTCGTAATAAATTCTCAATGGTAAAAGCATACACAAGGTTACATATTATTTTACAATTTTTTATAACTTTATAGCTACATAAGTAACTTGCTAGGTAAAGGAGAATTTTCTAAGCAATTTAGAGTTAGTCTCTCATCTTTTGATGATTTATACATACAAACTTAAAAATATTTAAATTAAAATATGAAAAATAAATTTTAAGAAGATTTTAATTCTATAACATTTCAAAAAAGTATTTTAATAATTTTTAGAATTATCTGTATTTATTTTGTTAATAAAAAAAGTGAATATAAGATGGGACCACCACCACAAATACGTTGAAGCACCCATTGGATGAGGATCTACTATAAAAGGATTATCGCTGGTCATCATGATTTATTCAATACGAAACTACACTGGAATTCTTCTTGAATACATCTGTAGAAACGGCAAGGATGATAAACTATCAACTGCGTTTAGTAGTGGTAACGATGATGCTGAAATCATTGTTATTACTACTGCAAGGCTGGGGCTCTAACGCGTGTTTGGAGGAAGAGAGAGTTGCTCTCTTGCAGCTCAAAGCTTCTTTTAATTGCCCGTATTGTAGCTATCGTGACAATGGAATGGTTAAATGGGGGAAAGACGTTGACTGTTGTCGGTGGGATGGTGTTGGGTGTAACGCCACAACAGGTCGAGTCTACGATCTCAGGCTTGACTATTTTAGATGGGGAAGAACTGTGGATAATTGGTACTTCAACGCCTCGATGTTTCTTCCTTTTCAAGAACTCCGAAGCCTTAGTTTAGGAAGCAATCAAATGGTTTGCTGCGCGGAGAATGAAGGTTCTTAACACTTTTATTTTCTTATCAAATCACTCATAAATGCTGATTATGTCTTAAACTTGTGATATTCTTGATATGCAGGTTTTGAAAAATTGACGAATGAGATCAATTTGGAATATCTTGATTTGAGTTATAATAAATTGGGGAACACTTTCTTACCTTCCGTGGCGAGTTTTTCATCATTGAAGTCTTTAATATTGAGAGGAATTGGATTAAAAGAAATAAGCGGTAAATTTGGGTTCATATATAT
>JANZXR010000170.1:33898053-33936825 GCA_027575705.1 Erythroxylum echinodendron | reverse complement strand
TACTTAAATACTATTGGCAAAAACTTCCTTCTATTAATTAAGTAAGGATATAATGGAAAATACTAAAATATCATGAGGTTATTATTGGAAGGTAAAATTTCCACCGCATAAGCAGTTTCCTACCGCACCCTCCTTTCTGCTTATCTATTTCTGCGGTGGCACCGCAGTTTTTTCCAACCTGCGGTTGTCAGCCACAAATCCAAACGCATAACTGCGTTTGAAAACTGCGGTGGATAAGTATTTATCTCTACCGCACCGCAGATCCAAACGCACCCCTAATTAGATACCTATGATTAGAGATAACTTGAGTATCACCTTTATTGACATAAATTTGAATTAGAGACTTTAATTCGACTTGATTGCAGTGTTTTGAAAACCGAACCGAATCGGCCGGTTGGACCGGTGAACCAGAGTATGAAACGGTCCGATTTAGCTCTTATTTTTTGTGAGTGATTGACTCGTTCATTTTACCGTCGGACCGGTAAAAATTGCTGAACCGCAAAGAAAAAACCGGCCGGTTCATTTAAAATGAAAAATTTTCCTTTAAAAATCAAAACTTTTACAAAACTTTTGATGAAATATGACTAATGAGCTTTGTTATCTTATTTTGTATTGTGTTAGTGAACTTAAAAAAAAACTTGTATATTTTGAAGTTTGAAGGTTTAAGTTAAATAAATAATTAAAAAGTATGTTTAAAAATTATCTTATATATATAATATATAAAATAAAATTTTATATATTTATTAGTCACCGGTTCGATCACTGGTAAATTCTGAATGAACCATTGACTCTTGAATCAGTTACTTCTCTGGTTCAATCATCGGTTCGACTTTTAAAACATTGCTTGATTGTACTCGATATTAATGATTAGAGGGCGATGCACAAGGTGAGTATCTACTTGATGATCCTCTCTCTCAATCTTGGCAAAATATGGAGCTTGTATACAAGGGTTTGCCCTTCTTCAGTATTTAGTAACCTAATTAGAAACAATGGTGTCGAGAAGGATTAAAGTGCATTGAAGTTCAAATTAGGTTCATGTAGCTTTTGGTGTTTAAATTAGTTGGGCCTTTGACCAAGCTTTTGGGCAGTATGGATTAAACATAAATTCAACCACTGTTGCCTCCAAGAGTGGCCAAAAACAACTGTTCAGCTAATACAAAGCGACATTCCACTGAAATAAAAACTAAAAACTGTTATGCTCTGAGCATATTTCAGGCATCGAAGGATAAGGGAATCAAGACTTCATCTTGTCATCATCACATACTGCAATGCACGAGGTGAGTTGTACAGACCGATGGAGACAGGGCTTACTCTTAGTTCAGATTGGAGCAATCATATCTCTTTCAAGAGCCAGGAGGTTAGGAGAATCTCCCCAGAAATATGAGTGCTGTAGATCGGATCCGTTTCTTTATTCAACCATGTATTGATATCAAAAGTATGTTATACACAAGAAAATACAAAATAAACCAGCTCGAATGGAGTGAGAGACTAAATAGACATCAAGCACAGAGGTTGCAATCATCCATGGAATGTTTTGAGAAACAGGGGCTCTCACTTATCGTTAATGAAACAAAAACATAGGTCACTACAAACAAATATACACCTAGATATGCCAAACCTAAGAACAGGAAATACACAGAAAACTATCCTGAAACTGAAGATTATCCTTCTATTTCTCAGACATCCAAGGAATGATTAGAGCAGCAAAAGCTCTCAAGCCTGGTGAAAGGCAAAAGGCGAAAGCTTTTGGAAGAAAGGCAAAAGCTCTGTGAATCTTTTGAGAAACAAGAACTCTCAATTTTGCCCCTGAATCACTTTACAACCCTAACCAAAAACCTGTGTGAAATAGAACCAAAAGCACTCAGAATGAAAAGGACTAGAAATTAATATCATATTCCATGGATCCATAGATCTCAAGTGATATAAATCCTCATCGTGCTATGGTAATGTTAAATTCAAATTGCAGAAGGTAAGGAACTCTCACCGCAAATGCTCAAGTTGAAAATTAAATAGCATTACTTAAAAAAGAAAAAAAAAAACAAAACCATACTTGGCGAGGAGCATTCAGTATGAGTAGGAGGTTTTATCCTGTCATGAAATCTATCGGACAGATTCTATCATCATGATGCTCTGCCATCACCAGTAGGGAGCATTTACAGGAACTAACACAAATATGAATGACAATACAAAAGGAGCAAGTATACTCAGATAATCCATGGTTAAGATCTGGCAACTCACCATCGCTCATGACCATGAGTCAAGGAGATACAGAGATACAAGAAGTCAGATTTATATGACAGTGCAAAAGAGGACACCACTACAACACACATCCTGTACGTCTATATATATATATGCATCCATTGACAGATAAGTATTGTATAAAAAGTGGAAACCATGAGAAACATTGAATCACTGCATCAAAGCAAACACTTGACGTGTCTCAAATGACCATCGTGAGGATGTTCTATCGAAATTCATGATTTTACTTCAAAAATCCGCAAAACAAACAATTTAAACAAACACTTAACCAATAAGGAATTGAAAAGTTAATATTGCTACAGTATTGAACCAAAACAAACAAGGACAGACAGGGAATCACAATAAATCTGCAAGTTCGGGTCTTAAATAAGATGACAGCGACAACAGGAAGATATTATTATGACTGGTCAAAGGCATATCTTTCAATTATGGCAAGCAAAAGCCTTCCAACGCAAACTACACCCATTGAGACATGTAACATCAACATCCAATTGATAAATAGAAAAGCATACTCAACAAAATAAAATTTTGGTATGGATTACATCTCCAAAGTTAGACAAACAAAGAATAATGATCATCCTTCAAGACTACACTTCATGAATAATCAAGTGAAAGCAATAGTCATGAACACTTGAAATACGAAGGTCTCAGACATCCAAGGAAGGATGAAAACAGCACAAGCTCTCAAGCCTGGCGAAGGCGAAAGCTCTTGGGCGGCCACTGCGAATGTTTTGAGAAACAAGCCTTAAAATTTATCATCCCTGACCTTCCACTCTACATTATCAATAAATCAACAATACATTTGATAGACATATAATAGTATCCTTCGTACCACAAAATTCCCCAAGAGGGAACTTTTCTGGACACAAAATAGTTACTTGTTCATCTATAAAGCACTACAATCCCTGAAAAAGGAGCTGACTTTTAGTCAAACACTTAACGATTAAGAAAGCACCAATATGATTAACCCAGATACATAACTATAATCCACAATCAAACCAACCCATGTTTCAAAATCAAACAACTCAACGAGATATTCATAGAATAAAACGATTACGGATCAACATAACAAGAAAAGTGGAACCTCGGCAGTCAAATGAAACAATTAAGACCAAATCAGGGTCATAGGTATGTATATATAGATACGCACGCACGGGAATTGGATGGGAATTAGGGTTTCTCTGCTCTGATGTACGGCTGAATCCAGAAATTTTGTTCGCCCACTTGGGCTTGGACAACATTCTTATGGGCTCTCATCTCTTGATGTCGCACCATACAATGGACCAGTACTTGTGTTTCGAGTCTATTTTTTCAAGATTTTACAAAATTCAAGAAATGAATTTTAAAAATTCCATGCAATTGGACCGGACTGGGCTTTTTGTGGGAGTGAATAAGTGAACCGGGCTCGTAGCTCTGTTTATATTCATCTCTAATCTGTCTGTACATATTTAAAGGACAAAAAGAGCTTCGTCTCTCCTTTCACTCGCCTTGCTCAAGTTTCTTTACTTCTTACACACTCCTTAGGGTTCTTCTATATCAATCCTCTCTACAACTACGGTCGACATAGTTCATGGTGAGTCTTTGCAATTTCTCTCATCTTTCGTGTTCGAATGATTTTAATATTGTTGTGTTTTTAAAATTAGGATGGGAAATCGAATTTGGAGACTGCGATCGAGCAGTTACAGAATGTGGAAAAGCAAATGAGGCTTGCCGGCGACGTCGTCGGGACCAAAAAGGCCGTAACAGAAATACTTCAGCTGTGCTTCGATGCCAGAGATTGGAAGACTCTTAACGACCAGATCCTTCTTCTCTCTAAAAAACGCGGTCAACTCAAACAGGTCGTGTTTTGGTTTCGCTATTAATATATCATGAAATTTGTCTCAACCTATGGTTTTATGTGCTTGGAAAGGATCTTTTGGGGAGAGTGTCTCTGTTGATCTTGTTAATTGGGGTGTCTGGTTCCTGTACAGGCTGTAACTGCAATGGTGCAGCAAGCAATGCAGTATATCGATCAGACTCCGGATCTTGAGACGCGCATTGAATTAATCAAGACACTTAACAATGTCTCTGCTGGAAAGGTGATAACGCTGATAACGTTTTGAGTTTGTTTCATTGAACATAGAAAAACATGCTTCTTGTTCATATCTAGTGGTAATAATATTGGATTTGGTGTAGATATATGTTGAGATCGAGAGGGCACGGTTGATCAAAAAATTGGCAAAGATCAAGGAAGAACAGGGACTTATTGCTGAAGCTGCAGAACTGATGCAAGAAGTTGCTGTAAGTTTGTGGCGATTAGTAATTTTATTTACCTGCCTTTGTTATGTTTATTTTGATGTACAGTTATTCACACACTAATTTACTGATTTTTTTTTTTTACCACAGGTGGAAACTTTTGGTGCTATGGCAAAAACAGAGAAAATTGCTTTTATTCTTGAACAAGTATGTAACTCCTTTTCTAAAACTTTGGGCCTTTTAAATTTCACTGAGTAGGGGCATTTGTGCAGTCGTACAAGCATTGACTGGCAAGCAAGTTTGAAGGTTTGGCACTTGAGATAACCACTCTATGGAAAATCCTAACAATCTGGATCTTGTTATGGGTCCAGAACAATGTGGTTGCCTGGTTGACCTTTTAGGATTAAGCGTTTGTTGTATGCATATTAATGAAATGGGACTTTGTGGGCAATGTTTGGCAGGTAAGACTTTGCCTAGATCGCCAAGATTATGTTCGTGGGCAAATTCTTTCAAGGAAGATCAGTCCTAGAGTCTTTGATGTTGATACTTCCAAAGAAAAGAAGAAGCCAAAGGAAGGTGACAATGTCGTCGAAGAAGCTCCAGCTGACATACCATCAATTTTGGAGTTAAAACGAATCTACTATGAATTGATGATCCGGTATGTGGTTTCCCAGTTTATTTCTTATTTTCATATTGCTTATTATAATTTTTCGTTGTGTTAATGAACTTCCTGTGTTACTTGTAAGTATTTGTGTGGGGCATAACAATATTCTGCATTTTGAGTAACTTTGCCACTGGATCTTTCAGCAGTTCATCTATTCATACGTGTTGATTCTGTAATTGCGTTACTACTCATCCTCTTGTTACAAAGGGAATTAGCATGTTTGGATGTTTAGAATTGTGAGTCCAGTGTGTTTGTAAATATTGTTCTGTGTAGTGGCCTAGGTTTTGTGACCCAACGGTATGTGTTTGAACTCCTTGGACATTTGAAGAATGAGTTGGTGTTTTACTTGGTGTTCTGAGCACAGCAAAGATTTGTTTATGGCAACTATAAAAATTTTGATGAATGATAGACAAGTATTTGCATTTCATGATAATGCTTTTCTAATCTTTTGGGGTGCATATGAAAAAAGGGATAGATTCCATTTACCCTTGAATGCTTTTAGCTCCTTGGTTATGGATGATGAGGGGTCATATATGAAGATTAATAGTTCCCTTTGAAGCTCATCCCCTGGCGTAAGTACCTTTGCCTTAAGTTGGAGTGTACACTGTGTATGTCCTTAGAAAAAAAAGTTTTGAGCTTTAAAGTTTGCTAATATTTGTCTGATGGGATACCCAGGTGATTTCACGTTTTCTGATTCTGCAAACTAAAAGGAATTAAAATATATGCATATGTGATCCATGTATATTTACTTTTGAGATTTTGTTGGCACACTTCTTTTATAGATTGATTTTCTCTTCAATTATCATTCTGTGTGTAATGAAATTTCTATTCAGGTAATTCCTAACAAGCCAAGGTCCCTCTTTTATTTTCTTCCAAAGGAATCATATGTTCTCTTATCACAACTTTGGGAAACTTCCTGGGGCTTAACTGTGCTGTGGACTGTAAATTTAACTGCTGTGCTTAGTGGTCGTGATATTGTTTTTGTTGGTGTATCTTAATGTTGTACTTTGTCTTTTTATTCTAGATATTACACCCATAGCAATGACTACCTTGAAATTTCCCGATGCTACAAGGCAATTTATGAGATTCCATCTGTCAAAGAGAATCCAGCACAATGGATTCCGGTAATAATTTATCTTCTATTATTCCTGCTATGATTCTATGGATTCTACTTGAGTGCTCTAATTTCTTATAATATATAGGTGTTGAGGAAAATTTGTTGGTATTTGGTACTGTCGCCACATGACCCAATGCAGTCAAGCCTTCTAAATTCCACCTTGGAAGATAAGAATCTTTCTGAACTTCCAAAGTTCAAGTATGTGTGTCTGTGTTGTCTTAATTCTATTCAGTTTTGTCTTCACTAAAACGAATTTTCAATTAATCCTATGCAAATTTCTCGGGTAGGTTGCTGTTGAAGCAGTTGGTCACAATGGAGGTCATTCAGTGGACCTCTCTTTGGAATTGTTACAAGGATGAGTTTGAAAATGAGACTAACTTGTTGGGAGGGTCTTTGGGTGACAAAGCAGCTGAAGATTTAAGGCAGAGGATAATTGAACATGTAATGTTTCTTCCCACATAAAAACAACTTCTCTCTTTTTTGCAGCTGATATAGTTCTTGACATATTTATCTGGGATGTTCTTAAACACTTTTCAGAATATCCTTGTTGTCTCCAAGTACTACTCAAAGATTACCATGAAGAGACTTGCCGAATTATTATGTCTCAGTATCCAGGTGCGTCTCAGCTCAACTTCTCTTTTAGTGATATTTCTATTGGGTTTGGGGTGGGGTAGTGGTGACTATTGGCAGATGGATGGGGTGTTCATGAGGTGACATAATTTACTCATCTTTGTTGTTTACCTGCGTTACCTTTCTAGACGTTTTAAAATGTATTCACTTCAAGTAACCAGCACCCAGCTAGTTGGCAGATTGGTCATCTTATCTCTGTATATGCCGTTTAGCATCTAATCTTTTGCATAATCTCAAGCTTTCTTTTGCGCAGAGTAGTGCTCAGAACTATAGCTTTCATCTTTTTTTTTTTAAGTTCAACTAATCAAAAACAGTTTATTATATTCTGATATTTTGAATAGCATAACTAGTAATGCTGCACAGGCATTGTGATTTAAGTCTGATCCTTATCATATCCTCCAGAAGCCATTGCTCTTGAATATCTTCTCAAACTGTACTTCCTAAAACTTAAATAATCACTTGGAGCAACCTTTGTTAATGGCACGACCGATTAACCTCCAAGCTTATCCTGGAATTTTTTTGCTCTATGCTCTTTTGTGTTTTTGTCATCATGGTTACCTCGAGTCCAGTCCCTGCCTTCTATTATTGTTTAAGATTTTGTTCCCTGCTGTGTAGGAAGCAGAGAAGCATCTTTCAGATATGGTTGTGTCCAAAGCATTGGTGGCAAAGATTGACAGACCAATAGGAATTGTCTGTTTCCAAGTAGCAAAAAATGGCAATGACATTCTCAACTCATGGGCAGTGGACTTGGAGAAGCTACTTGATCTCGTTGAAAAGAGTTGCCACCAAATACACAAAGAAACCATGGTCCACAAGGCAGCTCTTAAAATCTGAAAGCGATGATTTCTGTGTCATCGGTGCAGGTATAGCTCTGAGTCCCAACTGTACACCTACTCTGCAAGTTCACTGGAGGAAACTAGTTGTTTTTTAGGTGAAAAGTATGTCAAGGTTTAATTGTTGACCCAAGTGTTCTTTGTTTTGCAGAACAAATGACTGAAATCACATTCCTGCAGAGTGTAATGTTGCTTTCCGTCAAGTGATTGTTTCTTTTCTTTGTCGGGATGGTGATGTAGGTCGTGCATTCTAGACCTGAAGATTGATACATAACTTAATTTGCTGGTGATTAATTGCCGGATCTCTTCTTTTTCTCCTTGCAAGTTCTTCAATTAAGATATAACCTTATAACTCATTCTCCTTGCAACTGGCAGGTAAGTCCTGTTTCATAGCCAGCTGGTGAGTCTTAATGTTCTTTAGGTTGTCGTTTGTCGTTGAGAAGCATTTCCAATTGAAACCTAATTTAGGCATTGATGGCCTGAGATTATTTGAAACAGATCAGCTTATGTTGGCAAAGTCTTGACAGACAAAATACCTTTCACTTGCTTTTTTCCCTACCCCGTGCTTGTTTCTTCTTAAGTTCTTTTCTTCTCAATTACTTCCATCTTTAGTGATGAAGTATGGGGTGGTGGCCGGTAACTGTTGACAAAATTCCGAGGAAGATCTGAAACTTACTGATAATGCTTACAGTTCCGATCAAATAGACAACCTGAAATGACATCAGTAGGGATAAACTCAAGCTTCTCAAACTTCAAATGCAACTTGGTGTTTCAATGATCAGCTAAATTGTCACCGTCCCTCCATCGGAACCACATGTTTTGGCTGCAAAATTCTAGACTGACTGGATTTTGAACTTACCTACATCAATACTTTGTCATAGTTAATCGAATCTCAAATTGAATTCATCCAACTATAACCAAATCATTACGCATTAATAGCTTGTTATACCTGACCAAATCGCGAACTTGATCGCATAATTAAAACTTCATGTAGTTGTTTTGATTTATTCAGCGCGTCACAATTGTGCTAGTCTTTGTTCAATCCCCGTCAATGGTTAGTGGAGCAACTCTTTAGAGTTTTGCATCAATTTGTTGTGTAATCTTAGACAAGGATGTGTTTTCGGAGACATCTGAGATAGCTTTTACAAGCTTGTAGATTAGCACAAAAGAGCATTCTGCGTAGACTTACTTTATAAAGAGTTGCTATCCACATTGAGAGAGACTGATTCTAACCTTCTTTGTGTAAATAGTAACAGAGAATGTATTGTCCAATCCGAATAAAGATGATGTCAAACTACTACAATGGTAACAAAAATAAAAGCAAACTCGTAAAACTACTACATGACAATAGCAACTGAGAGATGTAGTGAATTATCCTGAAGAAGTATAGTTACTGCAATCTGACCACTGAGGCACCGGGAAATCTGGGTAAACACTCTGAGTGGTGATGTCAGATCTGAAGTCACCGGAAGGCTGATCTGGCCAAAGCATAGGAAGAGAACAAGTAGCGGGTTGTGCAGAAGAAGATGAAGAACTAGAAGAAGAAGCAAATGAAGGAGAAGGGTGAAAAGAAGATGGGATTGAAGAAGACAACATCATTTGCTCATAGAGACTCATTGGTTGACTGTGATAACCATCAACACCCAAAACCAACTGAGAATCGCTCCTCACATAATCTCTTGGAGTCTCAAGGTTTTGTGTACTGTGAAAAGCCTGAGAGTGAACTGTTGGCTGAGTAGATCTTGGAATGGACAAAAGGGTATTTGGATAATCAGAAATACTGAAATGGTTTGTCATTAGATTAGAGCTAGATGGTAGAAGCCTGACATTTTCAGGGAAATTTAGTTTGGCTTTGTTGCCTCTGAACCTGAAAGCAGCTTCATCATAAGCTCTAGCTGCAGCTTCTGCAGTATCGAAAGTGCCTAACCAAACTCTAGCTGCTTTGAATGGGTCTCTTATTTCAGCCGCCCACTTGCCCCATGGCCTTCGCCTCACTCCTCTGAATTTTCTTCTTGGCTCTTCGTTGTATGTTTCATGATGCTCATAGATTGGAGTAAACGCCATTTGAGTTGCTGCTAATACCGTGCTTGTGCTTCGGCTTGAACCCTGACTATCTGTAAATATTTTGGAAGAAGAAGAAGAAGACAAGTTCGGTTTGATTACATAGAACAAGTACTAAGCTCCAGAAAAGATGGCAGAAAATGTTGCATTAATAAAGGAACTCATCAACTTAGATTCTGTACGGATTTAATGCATACAAATCTTAATATTAAATAATTTTTTTTTTATTTATCTCTTACAGATCTTTTTCCTATTAATTAAAAGACAAAACTTGCTATGAAGGTCAGGAAAAACATATCTTGTAAAAGACGACTTTAGAGCAATCTTCACAAGGAAGTTTGAAGAGAATGAATAACCTAATAAGTTGAACTTCGAAACATTTCAGGATTCAGAACAGAAAAAACACAACCTGAAAGATCATGTTTATATGTTAGCAAGAAACTCCTATAATGAATTCAGAAAAAAAAAAAGAAACAAACTCAGAGACGAACAAGCAAAGATATAATAGGAGGTATTGAACAAATAGCTTATCAGATGTTTTTTAATTTATCGACTAAAAGTTAACTTTTTGGTCATCTTAAAAAATTATTGATGTGTCTGGTGAATTACTTATTGGTTAACTTATTTAATTCTTTTTAAAAGCTTCATAAAAGGAGCTTTTAGAGTTAGCTGTTTGCCTAATAACAATATTGCTCTTCACTTTATTCTCTATTTTTGCTCTATATTTTTAAAGTTGATTTTTTTATTGGGCTGAAGTTTAGAATAATACAATAAAAGGGTTAATTAAACTTTTTAATCTTTATTAAATTTTATAATATTAGTTTAAAATTAAAAATACCATAATGTTAAAATTTTAAATATAAAGAGTCACATCAAATTAATATTTTTAATATATAACTAATATATATCATATCTATGTTATGCTATAATTATAGATATTTTAATTTATTAAATAATAAAATTTATAGCCCCTGTGTTATTCATATTAATAGAAAATTTAACATTAGATTATTATTATTATTATTATTATTATTATTATTATTAAAGTTATAAACTTAATTTTCGTAAAATTAAATATCTAAAATTTAAATTATTATAAAAATATTCAACGAAATATCAAAAAATATATCATTCACGTCCATAATTTTTTTTAAATCATACCCTCATAAATTATTTTACACATTAATAATTAATATTAAATAACTAATTTATCAAATATCTTTTACAAACAGGTATAATATCCGTTAATTAATGCAATATGGTGATTTGTCAAACAACATAATCCCAGCTTACCTCGTTCAGATGAGCTTGAGCCTACTTGGTCGCCTGACACATTACGAAGCCTTTTATCATCTTGTCCAACCTCCACTTGTTCTCTTTCTCTCTTTGAACTGATAAGAATTTCAGTTGACGCCGTCAAAGGGTCTTTGTCGGCGTGGACATCACCGGACACCACATGCGTCAGAGCAGACACCATAGCCGCCATCTCTCTCTCCTTACTCGCCCCAGAAAGCAAAGACAGTCGTGCCTGGTTATCTGGAGCTTGAAGTTGCTTCAATGGCCTGTAAATCCATTCTTCAATGTCCACATCATCTAGCTGCTGATCACCAACAGCTTGACTGTTCTCTTTTTGATCCGCCACCTTCAGAACACACACGTAACGCTTACGTATCTATCGGCTGCTCCGAAACAAGAATCATAAAAACCAAGCAAACACATGCAAATTATAAAAGTTCCTGTTTCTATATATATATACATACATATATATGAAGATTCAGAATTATACAAGAAAACCCTTCGAGGGTTCTTCAAAAGCACACTTATATAGGCCAAAGGAGACAGACAGATCTTAAGAGACCCAGCCACCCTTGATAAAGTCGGTCCTGATCAGCTTCTTCGACGTGAAGCTAAGCAAGTTGTTGCCTCGTAATGGTACAGATGTTAAAATATTGAACATTGTCAAAAATAAATATCCCATTTTTTGTTTTGCTGATTTTCTTAATTCAAAATACCCATTTTTTATGATGAAAACTATTAAAAATAGAAATAATACAAAGTCTTATATTAGAACAACAACACAACATCAACAACAACAACAACCTAGTATAAGATTATGCTAAAACAAAATTTAAGAAGATTAGTATACGTAACCTTACTTCTAATTAATAAAAAATTGTTTTCAAAAGACTCGTAAAAAATAAGAATATGGTAAGAATAACGTAATCTCAAAATTAATATTCTTTAATTAATTGCTTTAAAATTTATTATTCTCTTAATCACGTTATGTTTGTGTTTAAACACAAAAGGTGGTGATTTAGTGGAAGACCATCCACTCGTAATCCGAGTTCAACATAACGTAAATGACTAGCGCACTATGAGAATTAGGCCATGTGGTTAATTAAGAATGTCAAATTAAGTTGACAATCAACAGTACAAGTGAAGATAATGATTATAAATTAATTCTTATATCTAATTTTAAAATTTATAAATATAAAAAATTTCTTCTTTTTCGTTTAATTTTTTTGAAAAAATATTTGTAAAGGGCAGACTTCAGTGTACAAAGCTCTTCACTTTACGAAAGTCAAAAAAAGACTACCAATTATACACAATTTTCTCTTTACATTTTTACGAAAAGCCTACTTCTATGCCTCGGACGAATAACCTCATTAGTGTTTATTATAAATTTTACCAAAGTAACTCTAATATTTAAAGCTAAGAGTTGAAATATAAAATAGAATAGAGGTTAGATCAATTAGAATTTAAGTAGTTAACACTTAATTAGTATTAAGAATCCGTTAAGAATGAATATGAACTCACTCGTAATTATAAAAACAAATTATTAAATTAAGTCCAATATAAAAATTATATATATATATATATAATAAGAGGTGAGAAGACTGGAAGGCAATTACAAAAGTAGAGGTACTTAAGTGGACTACGTAAACGGTTTTTGTCGATACGGAATGTCCTTGGTCAACGTTTGACCACAGTCAACTCAAACGCGGTTTCCTGTTTTCTATCATAACATTATCTGCCCCATTCTGCGTAGGACCACCCTAAGTTCTGATTCTGTGTGCTCTATCATCCACCATGCTTGCGCCAATAAATTGATTAAAATCAGACCTCCTGTTTTAATTATAATATTTTTATTATATTTTATTTTTATATAAATGTATAGATAAAATTTAATAAAATAATATTAGAATAAAATAATTTAAACAAAAAATTTGACTTGAATTGTTTGTAGGTAGACCATGTTCTCTGCTTTATATTACTGATTAATTGGGTGGAGGTTATATTATAGGTAAGATTAGAAAAAAATTCTAATGAAATTTATTCTTCTAAAAAATTAATTATTTCTCATATTAAAATATGTTAACTATTATGTTGTAAAATTGTTTCCACTTTATAATAATTTATGTTATTTATTCAATTATATATATATAGATAAAGATATAATTAGGCTTAACAATTAAGTCCATGTTCAGATGGCTTAGAGCGAAGTTAACAAGTTCATTCCAATTTGAATGGATTTTGAGAAATTGAATTCGAGTTTTTTTTTTATTTTTAAGTTTTGAATCAGATTCAGAGTCTAACTGTTCAGCCTAGCATAAAAATGACTTTATTTTTAAAATTATAAGTTAAAAAATAATAAAATAAAACTAAATCTGATCAAAATTAAAATTTAAATCGCTCAAATTCAATCAAAATTAATCTCGAATCTTGTAATTCAGGGTTGAAATAGATAAAGATGATAGAATGGGAATTGGTATTTGTTCTTAAAGAAGACTTCAATGGAAAAAGAAGCAGTGACGTGTGATGGTTAGGAAGAGTGTAAACTGAAGTGAAACGTGTGGAATAAAGCTTCAAGTTGTCATCTTTATACCCTAATAAAAATCTAATTCCAAAATATGCAAGTCATTGGTTTTGTTCCGGTGCTGAACAATCCACGTTTGGCTGCTGACTATAATTCACCAACTCCAATTATCCTTTCAAAATTTTGCATTCTGGATGTTTTGGTCAACCTAACAAAAATAGAAAAGTTGCCTTTAGATGTTTTCAAAAGCTTTGCAATTAATGATTTTGATACTATTTTCAAAAGGTATGGTTTCTTAAAGCCTTGTTTTCTTTGTCAATGCCTTCACTTGTGCACAGAACTCTCTATTTCATAAAGATGGGACGAGAGTCGTCAATGTACATAACATTTCTTTTGTAATTTTACAAAAAAGTTGTTTATGTGTTTCAAACATATAACTTTATAGTCACAAATAAACAACATTTACTAATTGTTTCAAAGTTCTTCTTCACCTAATTTTATTTATATATTTTAGTGAAATTTTTATTTAAATTCAATTTTGACATGTTAATATTTATTGAAGAAAAATACGAAATTAAAACAATAAAAAGTATTGAAGAAAAACATAAAAAATTAATATATAAAAGTAAAGCATTATTATTATTTATAATTTTGTTTGCATATTAGCACATCTCAACAAATGTAAGGAAGAATGTACATTCTTGTAGAGTAGGTCAATGAGTGAGATCAAAACTTGATTTTTAAAGTTTAGGTCCTAAAATTCCTAAGGTACATAGCCCTTGGACATGACGTGTGATTGTTCACACAAGATCTTCGAACAACGAAATGATGAATAAGAAAAGGTTGAAGTTTGGTTTCAAAGAAGATAAAACATCATTTTCACCTCCTTGGATGATATTCTTCAGGGGAGGAATGTCTGGGTGATTGAATGACTTGGAACAAGTCAAAAGGGCGGTTTGTCATCCAATCCAAAATATGTGTAATGATGGGAATAATGGAATATTGTCTTTTTCATTTTTTGTTTGTTCATATAAAGACAATATCCTACTTGAGTTCGCGACCTAATTTTTTGAAAAATTCAAGTTGTAGATAATGCTCAAATTGTCAAAGCTCGATTCGATTAAAGACTCAATAAATAATAACAAAATGATATTATTTTGTTAAAAAAACATTTTGATAATAACAAAATGATATTTTTTTGTCAAAAAACATTTTGAAAAAAAAAAAGATATCATTGTTATATTTTAATTAAAAGATAATTTTAACCAAGCTGAAACGAAAGCACTAACATAATATTTATTTGATTTTCAATAAAATCTTTGTATTTTTGATATAATAATAAAATTTTTTTTCAATTTTAAACATATGGACGATAATTATATATTTATCAATTTTAAATAATTATTTAGTTTCTAATCAAACTCTAATGATTTAACTTGGCCTTGTCACTTCAAACTAATATCTGAAATACCATCCGAATACCATCTCTATGAGCAGGTATTTTAGGCACCGCTCATTGTTGAAACCATTTTACAATATACACACACATATATACATATAATCACTATTCTATAAGATCTAATAGCTCTTACAATAACTTATAAATTAAGTCTGCCTAATACAATACAAAAGTTCCATAAGTAAAGCTGCCAAATATAACTCAAGATAATCAATATCATCAAGTCAATGCACTTACAAACCCCAAATTAAATGCCCTAATAAGGGAAAAATAAATGCATGTTGCATCATACAAGTCCACGATAATGTACAACACATTCATTTAATTACAGACTGTACTGAAATATGTTTATTAACATATCCTATAACCAATTTGTCAGACCTCAAATTCTATTTCAGTACCTGAAAATTGGCACATGGCTTTAAATAGTAAAGTTCGGTCAGACCAACCGAAAATCGAAGTTTGAAAGTCATCAATTAAATTTATTAACTATTTGAGTCAAATTTAGTAAACTTATTTGAATAAAGTAAATTAACTCAAAGGTATAGATAGAAAGCATTATATCGTTTGGAATTCTAAACATAAAAACCTTTAGCATTACTTTTTGACAATCCGATATCTGAACATGTGGGCTTAGCCCTCCCATACATTATAAAGCATGTAGTAACATGAAACTTCAAGGCAATACTAATTTGAACAACAAAACTCAATATCAAAGATTGACTATTATAACTAATCTAAAAAAGTTGAAGATCAACGGTCTTTAATGATGGCTTAAAGCATACAATAATCATAATAGCATCCAGACATCGAAACATTAGAGATGACAAAATTTTTAGACTCTGACTGAAAACTAATAGATTCAGACCTTATCAAGTTAGAGTTCAGAGTTCAACCTAGACAAATTATTCCAACCTGAACCAAGCACAAGAAATTACACCAAGCCGACCTGAAATTAATAGGTCAAACCATGTTCGACCTAATTTGAACTGGTGTTCAAATTTTTTAAAAATGCAAGTTCAACCATTAAAAAAGCCAAATCCAGCATAATCCATTGCCACTCCTAAATGAAAAGCTATCTCCCAATAAAAATTTAACCACATATCAACGTCAACAAACATGGTTAATTATATACAAACTTACAAAGACTTGAAATAATATAATATTGGTACTTTAGTACCTGGATTTCTATATTACAGGTCCCACTCGTCAGGTCCTCTATAAAATATTATCGACCATGCCAAATTCTTACACTTCCAATATGATCAAACCATTTTTAACTCCCACAGGCCATGCACTCTTCACGATTTGTAAGGGAGCAAACCATCTGAGCCATTTTCGTATCATCATCATCAGCACCCATCTGCTTCTTTTCCTGTATTACAACAAAAATGCCATTGTTGTTCAAGGAGAACTAAAAGAAATTCTAACATTCAACTGAAATACAGCAAGTAACAAGCGATTACTTTAAGGACAGAAGTGTCAACAGTAAATTTGATGGCATCAGCAGCAGCACGAGACCGCAAGTAATACATCCCTGTCTTTAGACCCTTTTGCATAACAAAAGGAACAGTAAAATATCATGTAAGTATATCATATAAATTTGTTTACAACTCAAAAATGGAACATGAAACTCAAACAGATATATTTTAGTTGCACACAAAGAGGCAGAGCCATATTGATAAAAGAAATACCTTAGACCATGCGTAAAAGTGTAAAGAAGTTAGTTTTCCAAAATTGGGCTGCTCCATATGTATATTAAGGCTTTGACTTTGATCAATGTAACATCCACGATCAACAGCCATATCAACCAGGGTCTTCTGCTTGATCTCCCAAACAGTTCTGGAGCAGAAAACAACAAAAAAAAACTCAATTTGTGGACTTAAAATAGAAAAAACAGGAGGTAGGAAACAAGTAGACAATGGCCATGAAAATTGCATATGCATACTTGTATATAAGTTTCAAGTCATCAGGGATTTCAGGAATTTTCTGAACAGAGCCATCCTCGTAAATTATTTTGTTCTTGAGAGCAGGAGACCAGAGCCCCATCTCCGTCAAGTCATGAAGAAGATGTTTGTTGACCACAACAAACTCACCACTGTAAAAATAGAATGATAAGGGAACAAAAGAAGAAATATTGCTAGAATATAAGAAACAAAAAATGATGGCATAGTGAACCTCAAAACCCTTCGGCTATAAATATTGGAAGTGTATGGCTCAAAGCACTCATTGTTTCCAAGAATCTGGCTGGTTGAAGCAGTTGGCATTGGTGCAACAAGAAGTGAATTCCTCACCCCATTTACAGATATCATTTCCCTAAGCACATCCCAGTTCCACCGACTTGAAGGAACCACATTCCACATATCAGGCTGCAGGATTCCCTGTACAATACAAATTGAACTGAAGCAGTTAATATCTTGTCTCAGTTTAGAAGGATATATCAATTCCCTGGATCAACTAATTTGCTTTCCATAGATGAACATATTTATAGAGATTGTGGTCAGCACCTGGGAAATTCTTTCTTCTCATCTAGAAGAACCAAGTTAACAGTATCAAATGAAACAAGCAACAACTACTGTCAATTCCATGTATCTGACTCAAATCCTACAAATGTAAACATAATATTCTAGCAGCAGAATTGAGTCCAATCTTAAGAATCTGAAAGCTAGCAAAAGATCATAGAATGCAGAATAGAAATACTTCAAAGAACACGCATTCATGTGCATCTGCTCAGGTGATTATAAGCGGAGACTCAACACACCTTGCTTATAGGACTTCCCTCGTATGTTTCATATGGTCCCTCTCTTGCAGCAATTTCAGAAGAGGCTTTCAGAGAATGGTAATAGATTGTTTCAAATATTTCCTTGTTAAGTTGTTGAGCCTGAAATAAGTTTTGATTGAAAAATTAGCCACCAAATCAGAAGTCCAAACTAATAATTAACATACAAGTCCACACATGCACACATTCACAGATCAACTACTACTAAGAGCAGTTTGGAGAATAGCTTGCCTCTGGTGAATCAAATGCCATGCCTAGAAGAATGAATGTATCAGCCAGACCCTGAACTCCAATCCCAATGGGTCTGTGTCGAAAATTTGATCTTCTTGCAGTTTCAACAGGGTAGTAGTTAACATCAATTATTTTGTTGAGATTGTGTGTGACTACTTCTGTAACCTGTCCACAAGGAGAAATGAAAGAACATTAAGCTAAATTTTAATTTCAAGATGCACAAAACACCCATATTTAAACCCTTTAATGCATACCTCTGCTAATTTGTCAAAGTCAAAAGACCTGTTTTTACAATCTCTACTCCCAACAAGCTTAGATGGATGAGCATCCATCGGAATCCCCTGAAGCATAAATGGATAAATTAGATTCTAAACAGACAGAACTAAAAACAAAATGCTTCTTGCAATAAGTTATGGCTCTGGCTTACCTTCTCTCTTACATATCTTGGCAGAGCAATAGATGCCAAATTGCATACAGCAGTTTCTGTTGGACTTGTGTACTCAATTATCTCAGTGCACAAATTTGAAGATTTTATTGTACCTAGATTCTGTTGGTTGCTTTTCCTATTGCAAGTATCCTGAAGAAACAAAAGAACTATTAGAAGAAATCTAAAACAAAGATGAAAAAACATCATAATACAGACTGTAGAGAGTAAAGTATGCAAAAATTTAAAAAGTGATACAACAGTTACCTTAAATAACATATAAGGGGTTCCTGTTTCTATCTGCGATTTCAGAATTTCAAACCACAGGTTCTGAGCCTGTACCACTTTCTTTGCCTTGCCCTAGTTACAGACGTTTGTATTAATAGCCAAAACTAAACCCACTGGACACACCTTACTAGATTTATATCCAAATTCAAAATTACATAAATCAAGGTTAAGTGAACTTACATTTCTTTCATATTTTGTGTACAGTTCCTCAAATTCTTTACCCCAACAATCTGCCAATCCCGGAGCCTCATTGGGGCAAAATAATGACCACACTCCATTGCTTTGCACTCTTTCCATGAAGAGATCAGGTACCCAAAGGGCATAGAATAAATCTCGAGCTCGATGCTCTTCCTGAATGAATAATAGACCACTCACATAAACTTAGACACGGGGAAAGTAAATCTCACGTTATGGTGATTAGAACCAGTAGATGTATGAAAACAAAAAGAAAAAAGGAAACAATGTGGAGAATCTAGCTATTTTAACCCTACCTTTCCATGGTTTTTCCTAAGATCCAAAAACTCAAATATGTCAGCATGCCACGGCTCCAAGTACACAGCAAAAGCACCTAAAAACATCATAAATGACAATGTAAAAAACCATAAAAGTTCACGTTTAGCACAATAATAAAAACAAGAAACAATAAACAGACCTTTCCTCTTCCCTCCTCCTTGATCAACATAACGAGCAGTATCATTGAAAACCCGTAACATCGGAACAATGCCATTAGATGTTCCATTTGTCCCACGAATATAACTTCCTGTAGCACGAATGTTGTGCACAGAGACACCAATTCCTCCAGCTGATTTGCTAATGACAGCACATTCCTTCAATGTATCATAAATACCCTCAATGCTATCATCTTTCATACAGATCAAGAAGCAACTGCTCAGCTGCAAAAGTTTTAACAAACAAAATCATTTTTCATTTCCACAACCAATTAAAAAAGAAACATGGAAACTTCATTAAGAGAAAAACTAAAAACATACTTGAGGCCTTGGTGTCCCAGCATTGAAAAGAGTGGGAGAAGCATGAGTGAACCACCTCTGAGACATTAAGTGGTATGTTTTAATAACTGAATTGACATCATCCTTGTGAATTCCAACAGCAACTCTCATTAGCATGTGCTGAGGTCTTTCAACAACCTTTCCTTGGACCTTCAAGAGATAGGACCTCTCCAAGGTCTTGAACCCAAAATAATCATAGTCAAAGTCACGATCATAGATAATCTCACTGTCCAAACGAGCAGCATTCTGAAGCAAGAGAAACATACAAGATTAGACTAATAAGATCAAGTGCCACATACCAAAATTCAAGCAATGCTTACTTAGTTTGAAACTGATGTCAAATCATAAAATTCCAATGAATTTGCAATAAAACACCACATACAAACATGAAATGAAATACTTGAATTTAAGACCTTCATGATTATCTCATAGACATCATCTGCAATCAAAGAAGCTTTCAGCCCAGATCTTTCATTAAAATGGTTATACATGACTTTGATCCTGCAACAATCAACAACCCAGATCAATCACAACATTCCCCGTCAAAAAAGTTTGATGCATAAACAAAGTGGTGCTAACTCTATAGACAACTTTTTTTTTTCCTGGAAAAACAGAAGAACATACGTCTCTGAGAAAGATTTCTTAGTATTCTTATGAAGGTTTGAGACCGCAATCCTCGCAGCCAACTGCCAAACAAAACAACAATGACAGAAACATTAGAGACGAATCTTCTCAAGCACACTAAACCAACAGAATTAAAACTGCATCAAAATCCATAATTCTCAAATCATCATCTCTGACACCAACTTGACCAACCCACCAAGAAACAACAAACAAGATAACAAAACTTGTAAAACGAAAATGCGAAACCCACAGAGGCATAATCGGGGTGATTGGTGGTCATAGCGGCGGCGGTT
This sequence comes from Erythroxylum echinodendron, assembly GCA_027575705.1. NCBI lineage: Eukaryota > Viridiplantae > Streptophyta > Magnoliopsida > Malpighiales > Erythroxylaceae > Erythroxylum > Erythroxylum echinodendron. Next base: position 33,916,104 of record JANZXR010000170.1, on the reverse strand, counting down.
TCAGCAGCCAATTCATCGAGCTGTGTGGTGGTAACGCCTTTGTAGACCCCAGCACACACCTTCTGGGAGACGAGAACGGGGTCGCAGTGATCGATGCTGAGACCATAGCTTAGCTTCTTGAGTCTGGCAGTGATCTTGTCGAAGTGAACAGCCTCTTGCCTACCATCTCGCTTGATTACGTACATTTTGGGTCTCTCTCGGTACTTTCGCCGAACAGGTATAGTGCACTCAGAGAAACGGGCGTTGATATACCTGTGTATTAATCAGGCGGGGATTTGAATTTTGGGAGTTTGTGCTTTGCGGTTTTCCCTCTAAAATGTGTGTTTTTGAGGTGTGAATTGGCAATTCGGCGCCAAATTTTGAAGCTCGTCTTTATTAAAGCTTTACATTTTGTTCCTTAATTCAAAATTAATTAATTTAATTTAACGTAATTTAAATTTGATAAATTTAAATTTAAATCCAATCAAATTTAAATTCAAATCATATTTTCTAAAAAAATTGTAAGTTAAATTCTAAGTTATAATTATTTAAAACGACCTTACTTATACTTTTTAATATAAATGTTTAAAATAATATTATCATAATCTTAATTTTTTACATTTATAAAGTAAAATTAAGGATAACAAATGTACCGGTTTAAGCCTGACCTCTAGCGGCTAGGGCTTGGACTCTGCTTGAGGTCCAATTGGGCTTGAGCTCAAGCATGATTCCGCTTGGCTAATTTTTTTAAATTAAAAATAAAAAATAATGTAATTTTTACTAAAATAACATTATTTTTCTTACAAAGTCGAGTAAGCAATATTAAAATTAACATTTATAATGAGTTTATTCGTTCAAATGTTAAAGTTACCATTATAAGTTTAATTTTACAAGGAGTTTAAAATAAAATTAATCTATTAAAATAACATATAAAATAAAAATAATAAAAATAGACCTATATGATTTTAAAGTAATTAAAAATTGTAAAAATAGTTTCCTTTTCATTAATTATTATCCAGAGATTGATATTTATAATTCTATTGAAAGACTCTAAACTTGAAATTAAATTTTATTTAAAATAATTTTACCTAACAAAAGTTTGTTTTCTAAATAATAAAAATATATTTTAAAACGAATAAAACAATTTATACCTTTTACTTGTACATATATGATTAACGGGCTGTTTGGAAATTGTGGAATTGAATTCATTAACGAATTGAATTCAATTACATTAATGAGATTGAATTGAATTCAATTTACACTATTTGGAACAAACTATAATATTATAATTGAATTCAATTATACTGTTTGGAACATAATCAAAATGAATTTAATTATTTCATATGACATTTTTACCTTTGACTAAAAGATAATCTTATTAAATAATTAATATTCACACTTACATAAAGCAAGTTATAAACATCAATTTCATTATAAGTGATATCATCAAAAAAATTCATTATTAAAATAAAAAGAAAAAATTGATTGCAAATAACATTAGGCTGAACCGAGCTCTGAAGACAACAAAAGCTATTATAATTTATCTGAAGACAACAAAAGTTATTATACTTTAGAAGCTTAAAAATGCATGAATGAGCAATATTGTCGATTCTTAGAGAAGGTGGTGATGTTCTTCTTGGTGGGAGGGGCTCTAGGTTGCATCAGTTGAAGTGAGGCCTGCGTGAGCTATGAGAGGGCTGAAGAGTGTTGCGTCAGTTGAAGAAGAGAAGTGAGGGCTGCGTGAGATATGGGAAGGCTAAAGAGTGCTGCGTCAGTTAGAGATAAGGTTATTACATGGATATTATGGGAAGTGTAAGTTTTAACGTTTAAAAAAAAGAGTCGTAATTCAACATAATTGAATTCACAAGGAGGGTTGGTTTCAATTAATTGGAATTAGTTTGGGTTTCAAACATAAGAATTGAATTCAATTCCAACATTGAATTTAATTCTTATCGTTCCAAACAGAGTGTAAAGATAACACTAGGCTCATCACATCTCTCCGAACAAGAGATGATAGTTGGGCTTAGCTTCGGTCCAACTTGCTTTTGTTGATCGGATCTTGAGACTAGCTACCCAAGCTGAGCTTAGGCTTGATATGTATAATCAAAATTACGTCATTTTGTAAAAAAAAAAATCATTTTTATATTTTTTAATTAATCGACTTAACCGAAGTTGAATCAGGCTTGGGTTGCCTTAAGTCTCAACAGTAATAATCAGATTAGGTTTGCCTTGTACAGGCTCAAATCTATGAGGCGAACAAACCGCACAAGGCAAACCTAACCTGACACGTTACTATCCCCACTTAATACAAGATTGAAATTTTATTTATATTTAAATTAAAAAATAACATTACTTTAAATAAAATTTTAATTATTTGATCTCAATTTAAAACGTAATATCCTAACCCGAGCTTGACATATCGTTGTCCTTGCTTAAAAAATAATTAAACTTAGGGGGTATGTGGTTTATTTTGTTTTTTTGTGATTTGTAGTTTTCTTTTTTAAATAAAAATAAAAACTTATTTTGTTAATATTATAATTTTAACACTGATAATAACTATACATTAGATAAAACTTAAAGATAAATTATTTTTAATTAAATAAATTTATTTTAGTCTCTTATATAATGTTATTAAAAATTATTAACAAAATTATTTGATTATATTTTAATAAAAATTCTTAAATTAATTTTTTATTTAAAATTAATATTTATTTTGGATATATTTTAATTATTAAATTATATTGTATTTAAATTTTTTATATATTTAATTAAATTTATGTAATTTAATTAAAAATTAAATAAAATTACTAAGTAAAATTTAAATATTCATAATTTAATTAATTAAATATATAATATAAAATTAAATTAATCATAATTCTCATTAAAAGTTAATAAATTAAATAATACATATTTAATTCATCATAAATAGAAAAACGAAAACAAAAAATAAAAAATCACTTTTTTATGACTTTTATAATTTTTTAAAACAAGAAAAAATCAAAACTAAAAACCGAAAACTCAATCAAACATTTTTTTTACCAAATTTAAAAATAAAAATAAAAACAATCAAAAACTTAATATAAATTTTAGTTATATTCAAAACAACCGACTCGAGCTAAACCGAACTCCTTTTGCCATGCTACGTATGAGTATGACCCAACTAGGTGAATTCAAGTAAGACCCTGACCACAGGGCAACACTGCACAAGGTAGATCTGGCATGTCATTTGCTTCAATTTCAAAAAACAAACAGAAAAAGAAAGTCAAAATATAGTCTTGTGCTTGAAGGCTGAGGTATAATAAATGACCCAATTAGGTAATGTCGCTTCGAAGCCAAATCAAATATCCACTCATTTTCCACACTTTTCTTAGTCGATTACTTCTCAATCAAGCTCAGTCAACCCAAATTTGATTCAACTGAATCAACCGGAGACAAAGCTAGAAGATGGCGGAAGATAACGACTCGACATCCGTTCCGTTGAGCCGCCCCGACAACACCCACGATGATCCCGAGGATCCCGCCAAGTCTCCCCCTACCTCCTCCAATTCCTCCACTCGCGAGGTTCCATCTTACGCTATAAATGTTGTTGTTAGTTTCAGCAATTCATGGATTTGTGGAGGATGGATTTCTCTTCTTGGTTTTTGGACATGGGTTTTGTCTAATTTGTTGGCTGGGATCTTATTTGGCATTATTTGCAAGCAATCTCTGATACCAAATTCCCAAAAGGACTATTTTCGTACTGTCGTTGACTGTTTGTTCAGTAACTTGTGTTTACGAATTTAGGAACTTCTCAGATTTGATCAAGATGTATTAATTGATCCTTATTCCGATTATTTTTGTACAGGCATGTTGTTTTATTCTCCAAAGTTGGATCTCAAAGAAGTTCATGACAGGATGGTAAATATGTTAATTAATTTGCTAGACCGCTGTAAAGATGTCATTTTACCTCCGAAACTTAATATTGTGTTGACTTCGAAAATTGCAGTGTGGTACTTTTCCCAATAGCTGTGACGTTCTTTGTAACTTGGTGGCTTATTCAGTTTGTTGATGGTTTCTTTAGTCCCCTGTATGAAAAGCTTGGCATTGATATATTTGGTAAGTTCTACATTTGTACTTGGGGCCTCTGTTTTGTGTTATGGATGTTGTTGTGTTTTGGTATCGTATGAATTATGATTGTTCACTCACGGAGTTATAACAGCCTTGAGTGTTGTTTCATTGGAAAGCTCGAGGAAGATGATTTCTTTAAGATGTATGTGGTTAAGCCTCTTATAACAATACTGTGTTTTCCGATGCAGGACTTGGTTTTCTCACATCCCTTGTATTTGTATTCTTGGTTGGTGTGTTTGTTTCCTCATGGATTGGTTCCACCATTTTCTGGATTGGCGAGTGGTTTATAAAAAAGATGCCTTTTGTCAGGCATTTGTATTCAGCTTCCAAACAAATAAGCTCTGCAGTGTCTCCAGGTTATGTTCAACATTCTTTTCATAATTGCATAAACTGATATGGAAATTAAAAGTCCATTCAGGATCACTTTGCTAGGCAGGACAGAAATTTCTTCTTGTAATTCTGACACATACATGAATAGCACAGTGGAGGAAGTGATTTACATACTATTGGCACTTTACGTTACTATAATCAGGTTACCCTCATTCATGGGTTTTTCACTGTACTGACTTATCTTAATACACGAGCTTCACTCTATTTATTGTACTACCAAGTGTTATAGCCTGGGCATTTCTTTGTGCACTTGAAAAGAAAAAAATGCTAAACTTTTTCCAAGTTGTGTTTGAGTGAACGGTCATAATATATCACAGACTTGTCTTTGGTTTGTCATAGAATCTCAAATTGTAACTATGAAACATATCAGAGATGATGGCATTTTAATTCTGGTTGTACGTCATCTTTTCTATTTACTATGGCAATATGCACTGTTGCTGCAATTGTTTGATCCTCTAAAACAAAATTACGTTTCTGTGTTAAGTTCGGTGAACATTTTGCTTGCCACAGTCATAGAAAGACAGCATATGTAGTCATTGACTTGGATCAATTTTGAATTCCTGGAACCTCTCATTATTTTTCTCGACAGGCGTTGTTTCCCCCTTGATACCCCAATTGCAGTGAGACTGCTTGAAAATTAATTTGGTGTATCCATTTCTTCTCCTCAGATCAGAATACTACTGCTTTCAAGGAGGTCGCAATAATCCGTCATCCACGTGTGGGTGAATATGCCTTTGGTTTTATAACATCAACAGTTATCCTTCAGGTATGGATGCTGCAATTTAACTCTTGCTAGAGATTGCTGTACCTAGATTTGTTGATTCACTTGAAGCACTTTAATCCATACCAAATTCCAAATTCTCTCGTATCTTGCTCGATCCTGATTTGGTTACCTAATAATCTTTCTAATTTATGGCGGTAGTAAGATGTTATTTTATTGCCTTTATGTTTGGGACTGGTGGGTTCTCTTTTTTCCTAGTAGGTGATCATTCCCAATTTGTGTTTTTCGAAGCACTATGCCATCATAATTCTATTGCTCTGAACATTTCTAATCCACTTTACTTTATGCCTTTTTAGTAGTTTCATTGGGCTTCTGATTGTATTTGTTGGTTGACTACAGAGAGAGAATGATGATGAGGAGTTATGTAGTGTTTTTGTCCCCACTAACCATTTATACATTGGTGATATATTCCTGGTGAACTCAAAGGACATTATTAGACCAAATCTATCCATCAGAGAAGGGATAGGTATGTTTTATTGTTTTAACTGAAGCTGTTGGTTCTTGTTGTTTGCCTTCTGCTCTCTACTTATCAGAAAGAAATGTGAAAGACGAATGGAATGTTAAATTTGTAAGAGAGAACCTCAGGATGTTTGATTAATCTTTGGATTTTTTACTAAATTGCTATTATTTTCTCTTCTTTTTATCATGTGTAAGCATTCTTTGCTCTGAAAAGACCAAATCAACACTAAATGTTTCACCTCCTGGTTTGGACTAAATGATTGAACAATCTACAATTTTACATCGATAAATAGTCTAAGTGCAACTGTTATGGATAATCCTAAAGCTGATGCCTCCTTTGTGTTAAGCGATGCATGTGCTCTCTAAAAGGAAATTTAACTTGTTTCAGTACTAGCAACAACTATGTACACTCTCTCTAAACAGCTGTGGTAACTTTGAGTGATATGGTGAGATCCTTTGTTTACAAGTAGAGCTGTAAAAGTTTTAGATAGACTATCAATCTGAAATTCGTTTAAAGTACTAATCTTGGTGCTCAGTGAGAGGATTTGTCTCAGAACGGTAATCTGCAAGTGATACTCTTTTGGTCCTTTTTCTTCTCACAAGACTTGAATCATGATCCTCTTACATTCTTGGCAACATTGCAGAGATCATCGTATCCGGGGGTATGACAATGCCGAAGATGATTTCTCCTCAGGAACCGGTCAGTCGACAAAGTGAAAGAATCCCTTTGAACAGGATGGTGTAATGACATAAGAGTCAAGAGAATCAATTGTTTGAATTGAGACTGCCTCTATGAACTCTGTTATGATTGTAAGTTCGATATTCGTTGCTTATTTCAGAGACCTTTGTAGGGAAAATGGGATCTTATGCTTTTAGTGCACTCTTGTAATTATCGTTTTATAAGCAATTGTTGTAATAATATCGTTCTAGTGATCAATTTATTGGGAAAGGAAGGTGATGTTTTGTACGTTGCAACATAATATTAAATTTCTTAAAGTTTATAAACTATAACGACGTAGTTTTGGTAAATGCATTCTGGTTATTTAGAGATGTCAAAAATGATCCGGCCTAATCCGATTTTAGCCTAGGTTGACTCGGTCATAGGCGGGTAATGAGCCGATCGTGGTTAGCCAAAATGGCGTCATTTTGGAAGTTTTTTGTTTTTAAATGACGGGCCGGGTTGGCCTGGTTCACACATGGCTCGTTGGGCCATAGGTCGGGCCATGAGTTGGGTTACAGGCAGCCCCGGTTTAGTTTGACCTATTGACGTCTTTACGGTCATTAAGGTCGGTTCTTTTAATCCAAGTTTGACTCGAGATTGAGTTAATTTAAAATTGACTTACTGATTTAAGATCGGGTTGAGTTAAGCAATCCGATTTTTCAACTAATAAAAATTCTTCTTTTTTTTTCTACATTTTATGTTAAGAGCAAACCTAATTCTAGAGGTTTAATTATTGAAAATTTATGAATTTTATAGGAAAATGCTTTTTACAAAAATTAATTTGTAAAATTATTCGTAAGATCAAGATTTATATTTAAAAAAATATTATGGTTAATAATGTCTTTAAAATCACACCGAAAAATAAATTAATAATGTAAAAAGTTTAAGGTTTAAAAAATTTAACTAGTATTAAATTTATATAAAATTAGTTAAATATTGAATAAAATAAAAGAATACAAAAATTCCTAAAAATGACTATTTTGATCTATCAAAAAATTAAATTTAATTAAAAATTGATTAGTTTACGAAAATTAACCGATTGATTAATAAATAGATCAGTTTTTAATAAATTAAATTGAAAAATTAATAAATTCAAAATTTTTATTATTAAATGAATCAGAATAGTTCAGTTTTTAAAATATTAATAATTATACTTATTACTAACTCATGAGTCATGATATATAAAAATTACACTAAAAAAAGTTTAATGTTAAAAAATAATAAAACTTTAAAAATTAACACTGAATGACTTATTACATTTTAACGATTACTATGAATGAATCCTTGTACTTTGAGGAAATTACGTTCAAGTCCAAGATTCAAGATATGAGAGAAAAGAACAAATTGAAAGCATCCAGAGCTCAAAAGGTCCTGAGCCCCTCACTCCCTTCTAGAAACCCCGAACAAAACCCTAACTATCAGATTTCTAATTTCACACCAAAAGTCTTCAGTTCCAAAGCTCCAAAGCCAAACCCTAGAAAATCGCCAATTCTTCAAGGTCACACTCAGAGCGCCTCGGGGAGAGAAGTATGGAGTTCGACGAGATCGAGTATCTGGAGAAGACAGTGGAAGAAGCGGAGGATCGAGAAGGCTCGAAGAAGAAGAAGAAGCAGCAGCAGCAGGAGAGAGACGAGAAGAGCGAGAGGAGTTACCGGAAGCGAGACATAGACGATGATGATGCGGACATTGATTACGAGGAGGAGCGAAGAGGTAAGAAGTCTCGAGTCGAGGATGAGAACGGCAGCGGCGAGAAGTCTGGCCGCGAAAAGGATAAGGATCGGCACCGGAGAGATAGAGATAGGGACAGGGACAGAGACAGGGACAGAGAGAAGGAGAGAGATAGGGAGAGAAGTAGCCGGGAAGATAAGGATCGAGAGAGGAGCAGTCATAGAGAGAAAGACAAGGATCGAGAGAGGGAAAGGAGAGAGCGAGAAAGGGAAAAGGAGAAAGAGAGAGATAGGGAACGTGAAAAAAAAGAGAGAAAGGAGAAGGAGCGAGAGAGGGAAGAAGATAGGGAGAGAAGCAGAAGCAGGTCGAGAAGAGATAGAAGCAGAAGTAGGAGCAAGTCGAGGAGAGATAGGAGCAGAAGTAGGAGCAAGTCGAGGAGGGATAGGAGCAGAAGTACGAGCAAGCCGAGGAGAGATAGGAGCAGAAGTAGGAGCAAGTCGAGGAGGCATGAGATTGATCGTGACAAAGAAAGGGAGATTCGAGAGAGGGAAAGAGAACTTGAACTTAGAGACAGCAGGTGTTACTTGTATTCTTTTCGTCATTTGATTATTACTTAATTGGAAAAACTATTTCAGGATTCAGAGGTTCCATTTCCTATTTTATTATGTCGTGATATCAGTGTGAGTGATCTAATGTCTGCCATCTTCGTTCTCTTTCTTGATCTGCATGTTGAATTTGATCTTCCATTAGAATACTGTCTTGGATTATTTACGGTGTAAAGCAAATTACAACTAGAATCTATGCCTGCGCCAATAATGGTTTGAACTAGAATTAAAGAGTTACGATACTGAAGACCCTTGCTTTCACCAAATTTATTGATGGTTTATATTTGCAACTGATATTCCAAATCTAGGATCCGTAAAGTGTTTTTAGTATCATTCTCATGCTTGGCTAGCGATGATAAAACCAAAAGTTCATATCATTTGCTCTTCTTATGTTGATGGTAATGTTCGTCTTTGTGGTGGCAACAATTCAAAGATGGATGTTTGTTTGATATCAATGATCTGTTAGGTGTACTGTTCTGTCTTTGAATAAAGTTTAATGTCTGTTTGTTGCGTAGGCTAGATTATACTCAATAGTGCAGTATAAGATTGTGTACAACATGTAGAAGGATGATTATCTTATCTCATGTTTATCTTGGTTAGCACACTTGACTACCTAGCCTTATATCATGTATTAATCGTGGTCAACTCAATATGATATTGTTGAAGAATGTGAATAACGCCCTTTATGTGCAATGGAAAATGGTTATTTTCAGATACATATTTTATTAGTTTGCTAACAGAAATGGAATCTTTAGACTTTGGATTGATTATACATAGAGTTGGTGGTACTTGGCAAAATGGCTAACTGCTATGTAGGACAATGTTGGATTGATTCATGCTATACCATCATGTATTGTGTTGCCAATGCAGTTATTAGCTTCATCATGTATTATTCATATCCCCTCCCATTAATAGGATATTATGTCAATTATATTCAAGGATACATTATGGTAATGGACTACAGGAAAATTTACTATCAAAATATTCCTGTAGCATAATAGAGTACCTAGCTTTCTAGCTTATGATCTGATTGTAGGATTGGTCAGATGATACCAAATTGGAGATTACCTCTGGATTTTTCTAATTATTCGGAATTTTTGGGTTACAGGCGATTTAAAGAAAAGAAAGAAGCAATAGAGCCTGAGGCTGATCCAGAAAGAGATCAGAGAACTGTGTTCGCATATCAGGTAGAAGTTCTGTTCCTCTTTCTTTTACATATTTTTCAAGTCTTGAACCTTTTGGATTTTGTCGCATCTATTTCTTTTTATAATGCTTCCTTATTAATTGGTGATTTCAGATGCCTCTGAAAGCAACTGAGAGAGATGTATATGAGTTCTTCTCAAAAGCTGGCAAGGTTAGTTCGATTCCCTTTTTAGTTGTGGTTCAAATATGTAGGTTTAAAATCTGTGCAGGTAATTTGATTATGGTTTGAATATTCTTACTTGTTGCTGCATTCTCAGAATCATTGGAGATATTGCATAAAAGTGTGTGCATTTTTTTAATCGTCTCTTTACCATAAGATGGTAGTCTGTTGCAGTTTTGGGTAGTATAAAGGCTTTTTCGTGTCTCAACATTCTTTATGTGTAGGGTGAATTAACACGTGCACATCCCTTCAGTAATCTTAGGCACCATTAGATAGGTGCCAGTAATATGTACACCTAAAGTTTCTCGATGCTATTAAACTGCACATTCATTATGGCCGAAGATAATCTTCCTTTAATTTTCAGGTGAGGGATGTTCGTCTGATAATGGACAGGAATTCTAGAAGATCTAAGGGAGTTGGGTATGTTCCTTCTGCTTAACTATAAGTGAACTGTGTGCATGTAATCTGGCAAAGTAGCTAATAGCATATTGATTTCTAGAATCATGTTTAACAATATTCTTGAATGCACTAGCAATGCGATAATGATGAGAGATGATGGGATTACCTTGCACTCATGTTTAATCAATTCATGCAGCCCACACAAGGTAGACAACATAAACTTATGTTTCTTTTATTTCACATTATGTTTCCCGAGTATTTTCTAAATGAAACATGGAGGACACTGGCTTCAACTTATAATGGGTTTGTTGGGCTTAAATTTCCTCAACCAACTTGTTGTCATTTTTATAGTATTTTTCTTGGGGATCACAATCTCTGTTGACGTGTGTCTGAGGTCAAAATGGGGCCATATGGCATTATCTTGTGCTCTTTTTACAAGGCTGCGCTCATGTTGTGTTGCTCTTATTCCTTATGTTTAATATGATGAGCTAACAAATTCTATTACTTGGGGATCAGATTCAGCAAAAGAAACTCAGCTTGGGCTTCTCAGAGTTCTTGTGCCCCCCCACTTCTCTTTGCTGTAGCCTTATCCTTTATAAGTTGTGATTGTGACTTCTTTAATCTGTTGTGTGCTAACAAGTTAACCGTAATGCATCATTGAAACTTCAGGTACATTGAATTTTATGATGCAATGTCAGTTCCAATGGCTATAGCTCTCTCTGGACAACTACTTCTTGGGCAACCTGTAATGGTTAAACCATCTGAGGCTGAAAAGAATCTTGTTCAAAGTACTGCTTCTGCTGCTGGCACAGGTGGTGTTGCTGGACCATATGGACCAGTTGATAGAAAACTTTATGTTGGGAATTTACACTTTAACATGACAGAAATGCAGCTTAGACAGGTAACAAATAAGAAAGAAAATTTTATCCTTATTTTGCTAAGACAGTGCCGAGGCATCTTGTCCTGGTTTGGCTAATTTTAGTATAAAATATAAGAAGTTGGTATTGTTGGAAAGACTAATTCCTCTAACATTGTCTTTCCTTGTATTTGTCCAGCTTTTTGAACCATTTGGTACTGTGGAGCTTGTGCAACTGCCACTTGACCTTGAGACAGGCCAGTGCAAAGGTTTCGGGTTTGTTCAAGTCAGTGATAACTTGTTTGATTACTGTTAGAATTAGAAGAATTCCAACCACAATTTGGTTTGATTGTTTTATTTACTCGTACATTCTTCTACAGTTTGCCCAAGTTGAGAATGCAAAGGCAGCCCAAAGTGCTTTGAATGGAAAATTGGAGATTGCGGGACGAACAATTAAGGTTAGCTTATACTTGAAGCTTTTATCTTTTTAACTATTGTTTCTGTTTCTACTGCTGCTTCACCTTGCTGCCTGCACTATTTTTATGGTCAGAGCCCTGATATATTGCTTATGAACTCCAGGTTTCCTCTGTTACTGAACATGGCGGACAGCAAGATACAGCTGCAAAATCTGCAGACTTTGATGATGATGAAGGTGGTGGTTTGGTGAGTCAAGAATTCTCATGTTAATGCATTTATTTTGACTTCTATATCTTTCCATGGCTTGATGCTTGCCTTTTTTTAATGTTGATTTTTTTGGTTATATTATACTATGATACATCATGACTAATGTTTGGGTGCATAATATGATGCTTTGAGAGCAATTGTTGCAATCTGTATCTGGTAGATGCAGTTAGACTTTAAAGCTGTAAAAGTGAAAATGACTTGCCATATACTTCAGCTTGCGAATATGAAGATGAGTACAAAGAGATCTTTAGACGACATCATAGTGCAGAAGGATGATTTTTTTATTCATCTACCATTTCTTTCTGTTTAAATTGTTTGGAGCATTTTGTAAATTATGACCACCACATTTGACCAGTACATTTATCAAGCACTAATTGATTCTCTTTGCTTTTAGATGTCAAGATGAAATATCGCACCATATGTTTGCGAGTCAAAGTTCTTCATTTTGTGTTGCCCTTGTAGAATCTTCAATGAATGAAAATGAAGCTTTTACTGAAGATGTTGTATTGTTTTTCTGTGCAGGCTTTGAATGCCCAATCAAGGGCATTGCTTATGCAGAAACTGGATCGTACTGGTATTGCCACCAGGTTGGTTTTTGATACGAGGGTACTTCAGTTTTTTCATTGGACTGCCTGTTCATATGCTTATGTTTCTTTCTTTCCTCAGTATCGCAGGCTCTCTTGGAGTACCTGTGCTTAATGGCTCAGCTCCAGCTCAGCAAGCCATTAACTTACCCATCCCAGGGCAAGCTACCATTGGAGCAGCAACACTTCCAGGGCAAGTTTTCCCTCCCCCAGCTTATGAACCTATTGGCCAACCAAGCGAGTGCTTACTGCTGAAGAATATGTTTGATCCAGCTACTGAGGTCTGTTGTTTTCTGTTTCTCGCCCCTACTCCAACATGTTATATACTGATTATTAGGTAAAATTTTCAGACAGAACCAGATTTTGATTTGGACATAAAAGAAGATGTGGAAGAAGAATGTTCCAAGTATGGCCGGGTGAAACATATTTTTGTAGACAAGTAAGTGGCTTGATGAAGCTACATGTTTGAACCTCTCTTATGCTTGAACCTATCTTTTAGGTGTTATTTTTGTTTGGACTCATTTTTTTCTATATTTATGGAAGATGCAAAAGTTTTTGAATTTAATCTCTTTTCTTTCCATTCTTTTGAAAATTTTCCTGGATGGTAGTGAGGAATATCAAATCAACTTTCATTTATGGGCATTTATTTAGTTACTTCCCATAATATCTCTTGTGAGGCTTGAACATGATGAAGTTATGTCATGATGTGGATACATTGGAGTTGCAATTGATTATTTATAACTGGTTTTTAACAATAACTTTCATATAAACTGCAGGAAAGCTGTAATAATATTGATATTCGTAATAATAATAGCTCCCATGTGTAGACTTCTCCTAATATGTTTTAAGGTTGTCCTTTAGTATTGGAATCTCTTAGGATTGTGCAGCACAAAGGCACCATTATACTGTCCTGATCTGATTGATATGTTTCAAATTTTAGTTCTGTATTGATGGGTCTACGTTTTTTGCGAGTAGTAGATCTGAAAGTGACGTAATAGTGAAAGCTTTTAGAGCGCGTGGTTGTTCATTCTGATTATTGCTCTTTTTTTTTAAATGTGATTTATATTTTAATTTCCTTTTTGCTTTACAGGAATAGTAGTGGCCATGTGTATCTTCGATTTGAAAGTATAGATGCAGCCGCTAGAGCTCAACGTGCAATGCATATGAGATGGTTTGCGCGGCGGTCAATTTCAGCAATTTTCATGGTATGTATTGGAAAGAGATTCTTTGTTGGGAGTCATAATTTGATTGTTCCTCTGACTGGATATTTCATTCGTATTATGTACAGCCACCTCAGGAATATGAAGCTAAATTCATAAGTTGAGCTGAAGAAGCAAGTTATTGGAATCTGAAGTGGTAATAGTCTTCAGGTTTATGTCAATTGGAGCTTAGGTCTACTATTCTATGTTTTCTTTTTGTTCTTATCTTGTTATGTTATAAAACATTCTGACGTTGAGATCTAGTGTTAACCAGTCTTTGTAATTTGTGCTGCAATTTTTTCCATTTACAATTTTGATACACTTTTACTGTGCACTACTCTCCTGATATGTAACACTACTTATTGTGGTCAAAAGATGAATTCATGCAATGATGGTTTGTTCCTGAATGAGTTTCATAGTTCAATTATATTGGAGTGATTGTTAATTGTTTTAGTGGAAGAGCAAATAAATCGGGTTTTTAGGGCTTGGAGTTTTCGGGCTTCAGGTTGGCCTTCCTAATCCTAAACCAACGTTTTTAGGTCATGTTGAGTTGCTCGTGGATTTTAAGTAGGTAGGGACGGCAATGGGTTGGATTCGCGTAGGTTTGAGTCCTATTCCAAAATTTTAGCCTAGGTTTGAAGTTTGGTCTGAAGTTCGTTCGGATTTGGAATTCAGGCTCGAGTTTGATTAGGATTGGATGGTTCAAAGTTCAATTGGATCCAGTTTTGTTTGATTATTTTTTAAATTTAAAATTTTAAAAATATCAGTTTTACTCAGAAATAATGAATTTGTTTTTAGATGTATTTGCCAAGCATAGCTGTACGGACCAAAATGTCAACTATAGAGAAGTGAGTGAGTAGCGAGTTATGCATTTTATTTTGTCACAATTTGACAATTTGAACTTACTAAGCACTAATGTGATTTTACAAATAATTTCTTTAGATAAGTTCTTATCATTATTAATTTCAAAATATAATGTTTATATTTTAGTAAATATTATGATACAATAAGCACTATTTCATTAATTGTAAAAGTGTAAAATGATATTAAAAATAATATTGAGAATTTAATTAGATATTTTATAAAACGATAAGGTGTAAATTACACCTTTAGTCCAAAAGAAAACATTACTTAGCTCAAATGTAGGGTTTTTTCAACCCAAAAACGACAAAGATATGGAGAACGGAATATTTTATTTTGCTTGGTCTCCACGACACCAAGAAACAATAGCAATAAGTATGTTCCAATCTCACCTTATTTTAAGGGACACATTAAAGTGTTAATTTACACGTGAAAGTCAAAGCTTCTCGAAAATTGACATGAAAGGCAAATCCTCCACGAATGGAGAGAAGTTTTTCAACCTTGACTTTTCTCTCTTGTTAAGTCAAAGCTTCTCAAAAATTGAAAAAAAGTGTCATTAATTTTTTTATTGTTATCTTAGAACCTTCTTCTTCTTTTTTAGTAAATCTATAGGAAATAACATTTTTACTATTTAAAAAGTATGAATAAATTTCATATTCACCTATATATTATATATTGTATAGTATTTTATATTGGTGTTCTATCTTTTAAAAAATGGAATTAATTATTTAAATTTATAAAAATAGGATAAATCAATTTAAAATTTATCTCTATTAAAATTTTATTAATATAATTAATAAAATAATGTAAAGACTGATATTTAATAGAATTATTAATATTTTCTTCTCATATATATTTTGAAAATAAAAAAGTAATTATATTTTGAATATATAAATACCAATGTGTTTATTAAAAAAATTGAATTATAGAGATCATATATTTTGTTTATTACAAAAAATTGAATTATAGAGATCGTATATTTTAAGTTGAATTATATTATTCTTAAAAATTTAGAGACTTTAATTAAAATTAATAAAGCTATAACTTTCATTATTTGGACATAAAATATTTCCTATTTTGAACTGATTTTGTACTTAATTTGAAGTATTAATTTCATAATTATTTTGTAGGTGCAAAAATCAAGGATTTAGTGAAGATTTAAGTCAAAATTGAAGATTAAACTGAAGATATAGAATAACATGTGCCAAAATCAAGGAAATTGATACCAAGCCAAATACCCTATGAGATATCTCCACTTCACAAATCAACTCCTCAACAGTAGATGGGTGATTATTTTCAAAATGGAGAACTATTGGGGAGTATGAATACGGAGGATGTTCTTCATACTTTGGCCTTGTTTGATAATCAGCTAATTGCATTAGTTATTAGCTGATTATATTAGCAGATAATTGATAGCTGATTATATCAGTTGATTTAATCATCGAATAACAACAGTTGTTTATTAAAAATGTTTAATAAAATTAGTTGTTTAGTCTTAGTTGTAGACTTACGAGAACATGACTTAAAAAATTTACAAAAACATGAATACTATATTTTAATATTTCATTAAATATTTTTATAAGAATTTAAATTTTTAATTCTAATAGTTAGTAATGTCATTAAGTAGAAAAAGTAAATTTATTAATAATAACACAAAATTCTTATTTATTAAGTAATATATTTAAATTATATAATTTTTTAATTATTGCATACATCTAAAAAATATAAAATAATATATGTCAATAT
The DNA here is from genome assembly GCA_027575705.1 of Erythroxylum echinodendron. Lineage (NCBI taxonomy): Eukaryota > Viridiplantae > Streptophyta > Magnoliopsida > Malpighiales > Erythroxylaceae > Erythroxylum > Erythroxylum echinodendron. Next base: position 33,899,702 of record JANZXR010000170.1, on the reverse strand, counting down.
ATTTTAGAAATAATAAACATTGAATGCTCTGATATTTGTTGATAAGGAGATACAAGAGACGGTAACTATTACGTGATTGGCGCGTTGTCACCTTCTCTAGGCAGCTTGTCTTTCTTGGAGCCGCCTATGTTGACCGCTACAAGAACTTCCATGTCTACTCTGTATATAAATTACTTGTCAAAGGCACTTCCATGTGGGTCAAAATTGCAAGACGCCATGCACTGTATATTATATATGTATATGTCATTGCATGCATCCACTTGATCATAAATAAACAGCCGAAGTTAGAACACAAAATACATCATAGATATAAACAACCTTTTCCGAACACAAAGACAAGATCAGGAAGAGAGAGAGAGAGAGATGGAGACTATGAAGAGGAGGGCTGAGGAAGAAGAAGTGGTGATAATTGGAGGAGGTATTGCAGGTTTAGCAACTGCTCTGGCTATGAAGAGAATTGGGATTAGGGCTTTGGTCTTGGAGAGATCAGATTGTCTAAGAACTTCTGGAGCAGCTTTAAGTCTCTTCCCAAATGCTTGGATCGCATTGGATGCTCTTGGTGTCTCTCACAAACTCACTTCTGTTTATGCTCCTTTGTCAAAGTAAGCAGACTACTTCATTCCTCCTTCCCTCACACCTTGGATTGATTTTCAGATTAGAATCGGGCATGGGTCGGGTTTCTGGTTTGTTCAAAACTCTGATCGAGTTCTGAGTTAGGCTATATGAGACAAACTCAATCGAATTTTAGACCCAACTCAAGTCCTGTTTCCTCGTTTCTCCTAGGACCATAGAATTCTCATATTGTGCCTCATGCATGTTATTTTCATTTTCACCATTTAGTTCTAATTACAATAATGTGTTGAACACTTCTTTTCTCAACTTAATTTTGACAAGTGAGTAGATATTTTTAGGATTTGACAATTTAGGCTTAGCTCAATTCAAGCTAAAGTTAATAGATAAGATAAAATAACGTCGTTTTCTAAAATCAATCGATAAAAATGATGTTATTTTATCTAAATTTTAATTAAAATTTGGAATTTTTGATATATTTATGATTTGACAATTTTAGCTTAGCTCAATTCAACCTGAAGTTAGTAGTTAGGACAAAATGGTGTTACTTTCTAAAATATGAGATTGGCAACAACCTGGACTTCAACTCTACACTACACTAATCAACCTAACACTACAGCAGCTCTTAATATGAAAACATCTATCAATCCATCTAAAGTTGTTGGAGAAAAGTATATAAAATTGATATCATCCTCTTCATCAAATTCAGTCTGAATCTTGCATCAAAGCGGAGTTTGAAAAGATTTGATAATACGCATCTTTATCCACATAAAGTAGAGAGGTTGTAGTAAATAAACAAAACCCATTTGCAGTTTTGCTATTCTACACCTAAAGTCGCTTTCACTTCTGTAAGAAATTGGACAAAATATCATTTGACTGGTTCAGTTTATAGGTATAGTCCACTGATGATAATTTTTATTTTATGGTAGGGGTTATGTAACCAACGTGGCAACTGGAGCTATTCAAGAAGTAACCATGAATGGAAACAAAGGGTTTGGACCGTGAATTCATAACACACTTTTTGTTTAAATTCCAGTCTTCAACAACTGTTTCTTTTGACTAATTAAACCTACCACTTT
>JANZXR010000170.1:33877809-33890762 GCA_027575705.1 Erythroxylum echinodendron | reverse complement strand
CCGATTCACCACTAGCTACTTAGTTTTTGGAGGATTGGAGATACATTATTATTTTTGGTAGTTTGACAACCTATCAGGGATGTTACACTTCGGGCCCATATGGATTCACTTCTACGTTTTTTAAGAGACAATGGAACATTGTTGAGTCTGATGTAGTTTCAGCTGTACAGGAATTTTTCGAGTCTAGTCAGATTCTGAAATAGTTGAATCATACCATTATTACTTTAATTCTAAAACAAATGGTGCCCCAACAATGAAGGATCTTAGACTAATTGCTTGTACAAATATGGTGTATAATGTGATTACTAAGATCCTGACGGAGCGTATAGCGTCTATTGTGGGCGGTATTGTGGATCCCGCTCAGGCTACTTTTGTATCCGCCGGCATATGATGGAAAATGTGTTCTTGGAGCAGGAGCTAGTCCTAGGATATACTAGGAAACAGATTTCACCAAGATTTATGTTAAAGCTTGACATCACTAAGGCTTATGGTACCGTTTCTTGGGCATTTTTAGAAGATGTGCTGACAAGTTTGGGTTTCCCCCCTAGATTTGTTGGTTAGATTATGGAGTGTGTTACTATTACATCATTCTCAATCTTAGTGAATGGTGCTTTGCATGGTTTGTTTAGAGGATGGCGGGGCTTGAGATAAGGTGATCCTATGTACCCTACCTTGTTTTTTCTTTGTTTGGAGTACTTCTCCAGGTTGCTTAAATTGAGAACTACGGATACTCATTTTAATTACCATCCGGAGTGTGCCAAACATGGTATATCCCACATTACTTTTGTTGATGATTTGATATTGTTCTCGAGAGGTGATGTTATCTCTATTAAAGTTCTAGTAGATGCTTTGAGTGATTTGGAAGGGGTCTCAGGATTGACGGTGAGTCCCTCCAAGTCTAACTTATATTTATCTAGTATTTTTGTTCAAGATAGGGATGATATTATGGGGATGGTGGATTTTCCTATGGGGGAGTTATCTGTTCAGTATTTAGGTGTTTCTTTGGCTCTTTTGAAGGTATCGGTGGCTCAATTTTATTCATTGATTGAGGCCATTGGGGCGTATATCAATGCTTGGAACATGAAGACGTTATCATATGTCGGTCGACTTGAATTAATTCGATCTGTGGTCTAGGGTGTGCCATCTTTTTGGCTTCAGGCGTTCCTTATGTCATTATCTATTCTTGATATAATAACCTCCATGTGCAGGTTGTTCTTGTGGGGTGGTAAACATTATAAGGTAGCTTGGGATGATATCTATGTACCACGAGATGAGGGTGGTCTTGGGTTGAAGAATTGCAGGATTTGGAACTCGGTTTTATTGTCAAAGGTGCTTTGGAACATTCAATTCAAGGCTGATGCATTGTGGGTGCGGTGGATTCATAAAGTGTATTTACGGGGAACTTCAATTTCATAGTGGGAACCTCTTAGTCGAGATTCACCTTTGATGAAAAAGTTAGCTTTGATTCGGGATACCTTGGTGGACAGGTTAGGTGGCCGTGGCGAGGTGGTGCGTGGGTTATAAAAACTTTGTATCAATCATGAACTTTCTTCTGCGATAGTATATGAGTTGCTTCGGGTGAAACTTCCTAAACGGGCCTGGATGCCTTTTATCTGGAAAAATTATATACCTCCTAATTTCTCCTTCATTGCTTAGCTTGATTTTCGTAACAGATTGCCAACTATGGATAATTTGATGTTACTTGACATTGACCGTACTTGCTGCTTGTGTGGTGTTGATCAGGAGACTATTGATCACTTATTTTTCAGGTGTTCTTTCTCTAGTATTGATTGGAATGCTATTCGTGATTCGTTGGGTTTGGCACGGGCTATGACCACTTTGTCTAGTGCCATTAAATGGATCAGAAAGTACTACAGTGGAGCACTTTTAAGAAGCAAAGCCGCACAACTAGCGTTTGTTTGTACTATCTACACTTTATGGGCGACAAGGATTGTTGTTCACTTAGACTCGGCTTCTTCTACGTGCTCTGATGTAGTTTATAAGATTAAAAGTGTAATTTATAAGATCTTGTATAGGCTTTATCCTAATGAGCTAATTACTTTTTGATATTGCTAATTGTTTTGATGATTTTGAAGTTTTTGATTCCTGGCTGAGGTCAAGGTATGCTCCATTGATTATGTACATAAACTTTTGAGTTAATATATTTTACCTTTCATAAAAAAATAATAGTAAAGAACTAATTAGATTTTTTGTGAAATGATGTGGTGTAAATTACAACTTTAAGCCGAAAGAAAACATTGCTTAGCTGAATTGTCAGTTTTCTGTTTTCTCAATCCAAAAACGACAAAGGTATTAGGCATGGAGAACTGAATATTTTGTTTTTCTTGGTCTTCAAGACACTAAGAAATAAGTATATTCCAATCTCACCTTATTTTAAAAGAGACATTAAAGTTTTAATCTCTTAATTCGCACTTGAAAGTACCGACCCCTCATTCTTATCTAGTCATATACTCAAAGTCATAAACTTGTTTTTGGATTTTTGTTTTTATTTTTAAACTCAGTAAAAAAATTTGTCTGTTCTAGTTTTTAAAAATTATGAAAATCATAAAAAGTAGCTTGTAATTCCAGTTTATGCTTTTGTCATAATTTGATTTACTATCATTTAAATATGTATTATTTTATTATTTAAAATTTAATAAAAATTATGAATAATTTAATTCAAGATTATATATTTAATAAATTAAAATTAATTATCAATAAAAATTGTGAATAATTTAATTTTATAATTTAATTTTAATAATTATTGATAAATATAATATTGATAAATATAATTAAATTTAAAATACATAAATATTCAAATAAAATTTGATTTAATAATTAAAATATATTTCAAATAAATATTAATTTTTAAATAATATTTTAATTTTTAAATTATTTATTTTATCAAAATAACATAATTTTATTAATAATTTGTTAATAAATATTATATAAGAGATTAAATAAATTTATTTAATTTAAAATTTTATCTTTAAGTTTTATCTGATATGTAATTATTATTAGTGATAAAAATATAACTACAATAATATTAACCACTAAACATGTTTTTATTTTTATTTAAAAAACAAAAAGTTAAAAATAAAAACTAAAAATTAAAAACTATAATAAAAAAATAGAATTAGAATCAAAGGACGCTAACTCGTCGGTTTGAAAAACTCGGATATTTTAATTCTAAGTTATTGTCTGTGGTCAAATTTCACTAGAAATTGGATTATTGGAGAGTAGTTTTCAGCCTTGACTTTTCTCTCTTGTCGAAAATTGACTTGAGAGGCAAATCCTTGGACGAATAGAATTTCTCCTGTAGTACGATACCACTATTAGAGTATATACTATCTACCAAATACGAACACGTTAAATGATTTATAAGTAATAAGGCTAAATTATTTAAATGATTAGTTTTTGTAATTTTGGTAATAGTTAATCCAAATTTAATTTTAATATAATATCATAGCGGATATTTATTTGTATGAATATTCAATCTTAACGGCCCGATCTGATTATTATTGTGTTTATTTCAAGTGACAAGTAAAGGTCAATTATCTAAATGATTAGTTCTAGTCATTTTGACAATAATTGATCCAATTCTAATTTTAATAAGTATCCCTTAAAATGTCTTTATTAATTTTTTTATTGTTCTTTTTGAACTATTTTTTAAAAAATTTCTTTGTCTTTTGAACCTTTTTTTTCTTTGGATTCGTCGAAAATAATTTTTTTATTAATTAGAAGCTTTAAGACGTTGGGTCCTAATCATTGTTGTTGTCGTATTTTCTAAAATGTAAGGATAAATAAATAAATATATATATATATATATATATATATATATATAATTTTTGTAAATAATTTTAATATGATAACTCAATTTAAAAAATTATCTCTATTAAAATTTTATTAATAAAATTAATAAAATAACATAAAGACTGACATTTAAAAGAATTATTAATACTTTCTTTCTTGCATATATTTTGAATGTTAAATAAGTAATTATTCTAAATACATAGATATCAATGTGTTTACTAAAAAATTTCAAAAATTGAATTATAAATTATATATTTTAAATTAAATTATCTTATTCTTAAAAGTTTAGTGACCTCAATTAAAATTCATATATGGTAAAAATATAATATATAACAGTTATGTGATAAAAATACTAATATTACGTAACTTATCATTTACCCATATATGAAATAAAAATTTAAAGTTGGATTATTTTTTGTAAAAAATTGAAAGTTGAAATATTTTACCACCATTTTTTAAAATTTAAAATAATATCATAAAATTAAGTAAAATTTATATTTTTTTGATAATTAACCCTTAATTATATCATATTGTCTTCTGTTACGTACCATTTAAAATAACAATAAAGTAGTTGGATAATGTTAATTCTAATTTTTTGGCTGCGATCAAATTTAACTTGAAATTGTAAGGTATTTCTTCAAGCTTGACTTTTTTCTGGTATTAACGCAAAGCTTCTCCAAACTCATGCCTTGCTTTTTTTTTTAATTTTTGAAAGAGAGGAACCTGCAGTCGATATCATTCGGATGCACAATCGCATGTTAATTGAGTATTTTGCAGTAGAAAAATTCAAATATAAAACCTTTTAGTCTCCTACCCTCCACTTTATCAATTGGACCACCCAACCCATGCACCATAGGCAAATCCTTGACAAATAGAATTTCTCTTCGTAGTATCACCTAGAACATAAGGAAAGAATATGAATATATTTGGCATTCACCGTTATATATAATAACGAATTACAAATGATTTTTAATATTTTTTTCTATTAGTTTTCAATTTTTAAAATTTTTAATTAAATTTTTAGGGTAACATATTTAATTGTATCTAACTTTTTAAGATTTTTTTAATTCAGTATATGAGTTTTTAAAAATTTTATTTAAGTGACTAATCTTTTTAAAACTTTAATAATTTAGTTTAAAACTATCAGATGTAACTAATAGATTAACATGCACTTACATCGATTAGTTTTGAATTTAATCATTAAGGTTTTAAAATATTGATCGTTCAATTGAAAATTTTAAAATTTGAGGATTGAGTTGAAAAAATCTCAAAAAGTTGAGTACTTAATAATTAGTTTTCTCTAAATTTTTAAAATTTTAAAGATTGGATAATTTAATTTTAATTGTTGTCTCCATTAACATTTATCGACACAGTTGAGGAATAATGTAAAGATAAATATTTGAAGAAGTTACATAATATTTGTTTATAATTCTTGAACGTCAAATAAATAATCATATTTTGAATACATAATTATTTATTAATTTCTTTTTATATTTACAAACACTGAAAGTTACTTGAACTTTTTACATGTTAATTTGTACATATTTTATCAAAATATATTAATAAAATATTAATATTTTAACTTAAAATACTAGTCACATACTTTAAATTAAATTATTTAATTTAAAAAGATTTAAACACTTAATTAAAATTTAAAAAATTATAAACTAAAAGTTAGTAAAATTACAGTCACATAGCAAAATTTCTTCTGATTTTTTCCTTAATTATTCCTATATATGAAATTAATGTAATGGATAATTCAACGTAAAAATTTCTTCTGGTGGCGCAGGATGCGCGTGACCAATGGACGAGCCGCCCACGTTGACCACCAGAAGAACTTCCATGTCTACTCTGTATACAGATTACTTGTCAAAAGGCACTTCTAGGCAGGTCAAAATTGCTAGACGCCATGCAATGTGTATATTATATATATGTCATTACATGCATCTACATGATCATATATAAACAGCTGAGGTTTGAACTCGAAACATCATAGATATAAAAAACCTTCCAAGAACAAAGACAAGATCATACATATAAACAACCTTGCACGAACAGAGACGAGATGGAGACTATGAAGCGGAGGGTTGAGGAAGAAGAAGTGGTGATAGTTGGAGGAGGTATTGCAGGTTTGGCAACGGCTCTGGCTATGAAGAGAATTGGGATAAGAGCTTTGGTCTTGGAGAGATCGGATCGCCTAAGAACTTCGGGAGCAGCTTTAGGTCTCTACCCAAATGCTTGGATCGCACTTGATGCGCTCGGTGTCTCTCACAAACTCACTTCTGCTTATGCTCCTTTGTCTAAGTAAGCAGATTACTTCATTCCTTCCCTCACACCTAGGATTGATTATAAGATTAAAATCGGGCATGGGTCGGTTTTCCGATGAAGTTTGGTTTATTTATTTAGTTTTGATATAAATAAACAAACCCCATTTGCCGTTGCGATTCTATACCTAAAGTCTCTTTCACTTTGGACAACATATTTAATATTTGACTGGTTCAGTTTATAGGTATAGTCCACTGATGATAATATTTTATTTTATGGTAGGGGTTATGTAACCAACATGGCAACTGGAGCTATTCAAGAAGTAACCATGAACAAAGGGTGTGGACCTTGAATTCGTAACACTTTTTGCTTAAATTCTGTTGCTTTTGAGTAATTAAACCTAACACTTTCATTTTCGATCAGGGCTGAGAAGCTCCATGAACTACGAGCAGTTCATCGTACAACTCTACTAGAGGCTCTGGCACAAGAACTACCACCTGACTCCATTCGTTTCTCTTCAAAGCTCGTGTCCATCGAAAAACAAGACAAAGGGGAAGATTCCATCGCCATTGTACGCTTGGAAGATGGATCTACCATTAAATCAAAGGTTTGTTCTTCAAATTAAGTAACTTATCTTTTATAGCTTTGGATGGTTGGTCACGTAAGTAGCAAATGGAACTTCTGAACTTCAAGCTTTCCTTCATGTTTTGGCATGGCAGATCTTGATAGGCTGCGATGGGGTGCACTCAGCTGTGGCCCATTGGCTAGGACTTGGGACACCAGTTAACTCCGGCCGATCTGCAGTTCGTGGTTTGTCAGTTTACCCTCAAGGGCATGGACTTGGAAGTGAATTCCGCCAATTTGTAGATGGAGGCAAAAGGGCGGGTTTTGCTCCACTTAGTGACACTGAGCTTTACTGGTTTTTCCTCTGCCAAACTCCTCCAAAAGGTTAGCAAGTTGTACGTTGAATGTTAGTCCCATTAACCGACACAAACCAAAATAATATTGGAAGAAGATAACGAAATAACAATATATTGCTTCCGTTTCATTTCAGGGGAACCACTTGCAAGAGAGCCAGAGCTAATACAAAGAGAAGTAACAGAGAAGTTCGCAAAGAACTTTCCTTCAACATATCTGGATGTGGTCCAGCACGCCGAAGTTTCATCACTGACATGGGCTCCATTGATGTTGAGGTATCCATGGGACGTAGCGTTTGGAACTCTAAGCAAAGGGAACGTTACAGTGGCCGGAGACGCTATGCATCCCATGACTCCTGACCTAGGTCAAGGTGGTTGTTCTGCATTAGAGGACGCAGTTGTGTTGAGTAGGCACATTGGCAATTCATTGATAAAAAATGGTAGACTTGTTCCAAAGGATGTGGTTCAAGCCTTAGATGGGTATGCTAGAGAAAGGAGGTGGCGAGTCGCTGGATTAATCATCGCATCCTATATCTCAGGGAGAGTGCAGCAGGGGGGCGAACGGTGGTGGATGAAATATCTGAGAGATTCCATCTTCTACAAGTATGTTTATGCTAGAATGGTTGCTGTTATGCATCATGATTGCGGAAAACTTCCAACTGTTACTAACGATCAAGTCGATCAATCGAACGAAAGAGAGTAGAATTGGGGATTGATTATCTTAAGAATAATCATCTGTTGATGTTCAAGAATTAGTATATAGTATGAATTGATGCCTCATGCAATTAGCATTTGTTTGGTTTGGATTAATAAAATAATTGATTTGTAAAAAGATTAGTTTGAGAAATTTTTATTAAATTTGTATGTATATTATTAATTAATAAAAGAATTCTTAAATTGTAATTAAACTGTCTTAATTAACTTCGAATTAATTAATTTTAGGTCGAAATCACATATGAAATACTGAAATATAATCCAAATTTTTCTACTCCGTTGAATCTTCTATGTATAATTTAGTGTAGTGTAGACCAAAATTGCTACTCGAACGTCATGCAATAGCTATGCATTGCCATTACGTTACATCACCATTCATATATATTTGTATATCTATCTATACAACTTTTAGATGTCCATAAAGATCAGTTCCAGATTGAAGTGAGAAAAATGGAGGCTATGCAGAGGAGGGTTGAGGAAGAAGTGGTGATAGTTGGAGGAGGCATAGCAGGTTTAGCAACTGCTCTGGCTATGAAGAGAATTGGGATTAGAGCTTTGGTTTTGGAGAGATCAGATTGTCTAAGAACTTCTGGCGCAGCCTTAGGTCTGTTCCCAAATGCTTGGATTGCACTTGATGCTCTTGGTGTCGCTCACAAACTCACTTCCCTTTACGCTCCTTACTCCAAGTAAGCCCTTAATCTCAATGACCCATGTCGTTATTCCTACTAGAAATCCTCCATTGATGATTATTTTGTGCTCCTCTGTTTGTTCCTGACAGGGGATATGTGACCAATATTTCAACTGGAGCTATTCAAGAAGTAACCATGAGTGGGAACCCACGGTTTGGAGCTAGAATTCGTGAAACTTTTGGTTGATTTTTCAATCTTCAAAAGCTGTTTGGATAACCAAATTTGTGGATTCAGGACTCGGACGCTTCAGGGACCACGAGTGGTTCATCGTAAAGCCCTGCTCGAGGCTCTGGCACAAGAACTGCCACCTGATTCGATTCGTTTCTCTTCAAAGCTCGTGTCCATAGAAAAACAAGACAAAGGGGATGATTCCATAGTTATTGTACGTTTGGAAGATGGGACTACCATTAAATCAAAGGTTTGCTCCGCAAGTAACCTATTGCTTATAGCTTTGGATTGTCAGTATAATTAGTAACAGTACTTCAAGCTCACTTCATGTTTTGACTATGGCAGATCTTGATAGGCTGTGATGGGGTGCACTCAGTTGTGGCTCATTGGCTAGGACTCAGTACACCAGCTGATTCCGGTAGATCGGCGGTGCGTGGATTGTCGGTTTATCCTCAAGGGCATGGATTTGAACAGCAAGTCCAGCAATTTGTAGATGCAGGGAAAAGGGCTGGTTTTGCTACTCTAAATAACAGTGAGATCTACTGGTTTTTTATTTGCCATACTCCTCCAAAAGGTTAGTGATATAGAATCATTTTGATGTTTCTTAGGTCTGATCTTTTTGAGTCTGAATTTAGATTGGCGTTATGGACTGGGGAGGGTTGACAAAACCTGATTGGCCCGAGTTGATCAATTTCGAGTTGATCTGATTAACTCTATTCATTTCAGGGGAAGAACTTGCAAGAGAGCCAGAGCTAATACAAAGAGAAGTGCTTGAGAAGTTCGCAAAGAACTTCCCTTCAACATATCTAGATGTGGTCCAACACGCTCAAGTTTAATCACTAACATGGGCTCCATTGATGTTGAGGTATCCATGGGACGTAATCTTCGGAACACTAAGCAGAGGGAACGTTACGTTGGCCGGAGACGCCATGCATCCCATGACTCCTGATCTAGGCCAGGGTGGTTGTTCGGCGTTAGAGGACGCAGTTGTATTGGGTAGGCACATCGGCAATTCGTTGATCGAAAATGGCAAACTTGTTCCCAAAGATGTGGTTCGAGCCTTGGATGGGTATGTTAGAGAAAGGAGGTGGCGCGCCGCCGCACTGATCACGGCGTCCTATATCTCAGGGAGGGTGCAGCAAGGCGGCGGCAGGTGGTGGATGAAGTACTTGAGGGACTCAATCTTTTACAAGTATGTTTATGGAAGGATTGTTGCAGTTATGCACCATGATTGTGGAAAGCTTCCTGTTGTTGAAGATGGTGAACTTGATCAATCCAGCGTAAAAGAATCATGAAGTGATGGTATATTATATTATGCATGAATGTTCTTATTTAGCAAGATTTGATTTAGAGTTTAGTGATGACATTTGATTTACTCGTATTCAAAGTTAAGAATTTACCTTTAATTAGATTTGATCATGATCTCAAAATCTAATCAAACCAGAAAAATTAATTATATTAATTTAAAATTAATATTAATTGAACTTATAACTAACACCGGATCGAATTGATTTAAAAATTGTTTATTTATCGATAGACTTATATAAGTACACGTAATTAAGGGTAACAATAGGCTAAACCGAACTTGGGAGCTTCTACTTAAGTTGAGACCGGATCAAACACTAGATAGTTCAAATCTCAGCTCGACTCAACTCAACCTAATTTTTAATTTTTAAAATTAAAAACCAAAAATAAGATTTTTTTTAATAATTGTCGAGTTTCAGATCAAATCGAGTCTAGACAGTTCGAGTTTGAGCTTGATTTGATACTCAACTAGATGTTGGGTATTGGGTTTGAATGGTTGACTTTGAATCAGAATGGACCGGGCCTAATTTCCATGCTCTTTCATAACAAGTATGTCATTATTTCATTTGTTTTTTATATAACTACATGTCACTTGGTCATTAAGTTTTTAATATTCATTGATATTCAATTTTTAATAAATAAATTATGATTATCTTCTTATTACGCTACCAAATCCATTTCATCTAAATTTAATAATTTGAAGTGTACATATCAAGACCCAAGAGTCTACAGTCTTTATTCTTAATAATTTGAGTAATTAAATTTAAGATATACATACCACAAGTTTCACCAACTAAAGACGGCCCAACCCAAAGCCCAACATATATAATCAAAATGATTTCGTTTTGCGAAACACAATGCCATTTTTATACATTTTTAATTTAAAACAATTTGGGTCTAGCCGAGTTGGGCTCAAGCTCGAATGTCTCGAGCCCAGTTGGGCTCAAGCTCGGGCTTGCTATTTAGGACTCGTTCGGGCTAACAATGGTCAACTGGGCTTGTGCTTGCATCATTGCCATCCCTAATGACAATAATATTTTACTAAAAGTTTAATTGACATGTAAAATTTGAAGAGATCCAAAAATACGAAACTTTATTTCTAATTAGTAAAAAAATTGTTTACGATTAACTCACGCGAAAAATATATAATAAAATAAAATTAATAAAATATAGTATAATAATATACAAACTACAAGTTTTTCTTAGTATAAATGAGTCGATTGTAAGTATAAAATAAACTTAATTTTAATTAGTTATATATCGAATCGGATTAAGCTCGAGTTCAAACTTGAGTTGAACTCGATTAGTTTCTTTTTTATTTTAAAATTTTAAAACAATATACATCATTTAACTTAATATTTTTAAGGTTCAAACCAAGTAGATTTGAGTCGAATAGCTCGAAATTAGCTGAAGTTTATTTTTTATATATAAACAAATTCTAATCTGTCGAATAATTTAATCAACTCTTGGTAAACTCAGTTTGGAGTGTTTGGCTAAGTCATTCAAAGAATACACAAACAAAGCATTTAGATTCCTTAGCTAAGTACTCTTTTAACTGTTAAAAATATGATCAAACCTCGACCCTCTTCAACAACCGAGGAGAATTCACGAGGAAGATACATTTCTGAATCAGCAAAACAAGTCTCTCAATTGGACACAGATTATCATAAGCCTACCTATTCAAACGACAACCCCAATGAGGTTTCATCACCACCTCGTATTCTTCGAATGTACAACTGAAACACCCACAGGTTTTGTCTGTCTGTAAATACCTTCCAAAGACCTATATCTTCTCTTCCTTCTCCACCGGATTATCAAAGCCTCTTCAATCATTTTAGAAGTAATCTCTTCTTGACTGCCAAAGTTGTTATTCTTGCTGTTCGTGTCCTTCTCTTTATCCTGTTCGTCGCTGAGCTGCATTAGCTGTTGAGCGGCGACCAACTCTGAATCTGATAAACCCTTCTGGGATTTCTGTTGTTTCGCCATGACTGGTACGAACATGGATCGACAAGGTAAGGGTTAGGAAGACAGGTGAGAGCTTGTTGGTTCTCTTATCTGGGTTTGCGTGCTTTTATGAGTTTAGCGTGTATAGAGACTAGAGAGATTGATTTTGAAGCGTACGTGTTATGTGAAACTACTGCGTTGGTGACAGGAAGATGGCTCGAAGATGTGTATCCAATTTTTCCTTTTATTATTATTATTTTTACTTTCATTTCTTAACTGTTACTGAATTTTAGATAATTGGTCAAACAAGTCTTTCCTTATTGGAGTCAACCAGAATGATTCAAGTTCAATACAAATTGCGTAGTCAACTTTAATGGAAACTATCATTCAAAAGAAACTTCACACTCTAACAAATTTACGCAATATTTTAAAAATCAAACCAATATGACCAACAAAAACTTTAAACCGGTTAATTTTTTGGTTTATTTTGGTTAATAAATTTTGTTGTTAAAATCGATCATTTCATTAATTGATTGGTCAATTTTTGTAAACTAAAATAATTTGATTAATTTTCACTTAATAATCTCCTTTTTAAATTAAATTTTAAATTTTTTAATAATTAAGGATAACATTCTTTAATTATTTTTAAAATCTTTAATTTTATTTAATTTTTAACTTCTTTTATGATAATCTAATATCGATTGAAGTAAAAACTTAGTTTTAAATTTACGTCCAACTAATATTTAAATTAATTTCACTTTACTGACCTTAAACTTTGAATTTGTTGAATAATTTATTTAGAATATATATTTTATAAATTATTCATACTCTTAAAATTTTAATTAAATACGTTTCAATCTTTAATTCTTTAAGTGAATAAGTAAAAATATTTATTTTTTATTACAATGGTAGTGATTTCCAATTTTTCTAATATCAAAATACATTGCACAAAAGAGAAAGAATACATATAAACCCTCTCTAAGGAGAAAATTGGGTTTCTCTTACAATTTCTTATTTTGAGGACTCTTAGGTAACAGTTTTGTGATTCAACCAAAGACTGTGACAGTTTTGGGGAGTTCTAAGAATGACATCAAGAATGTTTGACTTCAGACTCTGACTCATTTTTCATAAAGATTGA
>JANZXR010000170.1:33862539-33877709 GCA_027575705.1 Erythroxylum echinodendron | reverse complement strand
AACTTCACACTCTAGCAAATTTAAGCAATATTTTAAAAATAGAACTGATACGATGGTAAAAACTTTAAACCGGTTAATTTTTTGGTTTAATTTGGTTAATAAACTTTGTTGTTAATATCGATCATTTCACCAATTAATTGATCAATTTTTGTAAATTAAAATAATCTGATTAATTTTTATTTAATAATCTTTTTTTAATTAAATTTTAAATTTTTCGATAGATAAGGATAACATTCTTTACTTATTTTTAAAATCTTTAATTTTATTTAATTTTTAACTTATTTTATGATAATCTAATATCGATTAAAGTAAAAATTGAGTTTTAAATTTACGTCCAACTAATATTTAAATTAATTTCACTCTTCACTTACTTTAAACTTTGAATTTGTTGAATAATTTATTTAGAATATATATTTTATAAATTATTCGTACACTTAAATTTTTAATTAAATACGTTTCAATATTTAATTCTTTAAGTGAATAAATAAAAACATTTCTTTTTTATTACAATGGAAGTGATTTCCAATTTTTCTAATATCAAAATACATTGCACAAAAGAGAAAAAGAATATATATAAACCCTCTCTAAGGAGAAAATTGGGTTTCTCTTCCAATTTCTTATTTTGAGGACTCTTAGGTAACAGTTTTGTGATTCAACCAAAGACTATGACATTTTTGGGGAGTTCAAAGAATGACATCAAGAATGTTTGACTTCAGACTCTGACTCAATTTTCATAAAGATTGAATATTTTTTTTCCTCTTAACAAGCATTCCAATGTTAGGAAGTTTTGGGAAAACTTTAGTTGATTGTTTTTTAATAATTATTATAATAAAAAAAATTAAGTTATAACCAAAGTTAGTGCCGATAATGATATTTTCCGGCCGACTATCCAGTACAGTACATACCGACCGGTATCAATTTAAATAGTTTGAGCCTATCCAAGTAGAAACTGGCACTAACTTTGAAAGTAAACCAACCCTTGTTTCTGAACAGGATCGGTTTGACTGCATATAGGATGATCATTCAACTTGGGAGCTTTCAAAGCAAAATCATAGAATTCAGGAATTGCAATAGGGATTCCTGGTCAACCAAAGATCTGAATGAAGCTAAAATTGAAAGAAATAGCATTAAACATAAAGGAATGCATCAGATTAAACAGGAAATTATTTCTAAAATTGCATAATTATCTTCAAATTAGGAACATAGATCGAAGACCGTGTCCAGACACAAACAATGAAACAAGAGTACATGAACAAAGAAGTGGTCTGAGACACTTATATTCAGTCCCCACATTATGGAGGGAACAATTTATGATAGTAATGCTCTTTCTTAGAAATACAGACTCACATAATGTGAAGACAAAACCCCTAAAAAACCAACAGGAAATTTAATTAAAGAATTAATGAAAAACCCCTGTAAAACCAAAAAATAAAAATAAAATAAAAACCCATTTGTCATTCTCCTCCAACCCAAAGTATCTACATCTCCAAACTACAGCTTTTTCTTCCCCATCAAAAATTCACCTGGCCGGGCCATGAATCATATCACATTCATTTCACAGTAGTGTTACATTTCACATATACTGAAGAACACTCAGCTGCAACTCCATTGCAACTGAAACACCATTTTATGACTTTATTCACTTAGTCTTAGTCACAGTTTAATCCACACACTTCCAAGACCGGTCCGTCTCTCGACACAAATGGGTTTATTCTAACCCACAGAAGTGTTAAGATTGAAGCCAGCAGGATGGACCAGACCAATATGATGGTTGGCATTCTATCTTGTTTCCCAAGAAGACCCTTGAGGAATGGATATAGGTGCATAATGACCCAGAATGCGAAGAATAGCCTACCGAATAGAGGACCCCATGAATCGTAACCATTATTGATCGCATCTGAGACGCCAACTACGACTCCCACTATGTTTATGATCAACAAAGTCATGGGTGGGATTAACAGTGAAGTCCACTTGAATATGTAAAGCTCTGAGAACTCCCCGTCATCTGCTGCTTTTGATGTCACAGTGAAGTTTGTGTTGACACCAGCCAAAACCTTGAGTAAACCCTGGAATAGAGCAAATAGATGTGATGACACGCCTCCAATCACCCAAAACTGCTCATTTCTCCACCAGTCATCTATACCAACACCACCCCACTGCATTTCAAGGATACCAGTTGCAGCTATGGAAATGAAGAGCGCCATGAACAGAATACTTGCGTAGTTGCTAATCTGTACAATGTCAAGGTCAAGTGTTCTCAGAAGCAGATATGAGATTCAGAGCTAATTCAGTACATCAAATGAAATCAAGTGACTAAACAACCCGGCTCATTTATATAAACTTACATTATTGAACTAAAAAACCTCGAGATGATCAATAGTAAGCTATAATAAATGGCATCAATATAAAAGTCACAGAAACAGTACTTGAATCCCTTCTATCGACAATCAATTTTCACATCTATTAAGAATGAATTAAACAAAAGCTCTAAAGCAGTACAATATTAAAAAATTGAGGTAGAAACAATCATATGATTGAGAGAGTTACCTCAGGAACAATGAATTTTCCAGTCAGAAGGCAAATTGCAGGAAGGGTGCAATAAACAAGCAAGGGAATGGATGTCCAAGGATACACGACCGAGTTTATATAGGAAAATCGTTCCAACCATTTCAATCCACCACCATAACCATACCAAATAGGGCAATGTCTGCTCAAGAAAATCTCAACAGAACCAAGGGCCCAACGAAGAACCTGATGTAGACGATCTGAGAGGTTTATAGGAGCTGAACCCTTGAATGCAGGCCTCTTAGGTATGCAGTATACAGATCGCCATCCATGAGAGTGCATCTTGAATCCCGTCAGAATATCCTCCGTCACGGATCCATATATCCAGCCAACCTGATTTGATTTTAGAATTTAGAATGTGAAAAGGAACATTTTATACCATAAGTAAAACTCAGCCAATTACTTTCTCTAAAATTTTGTTTCTCTTTTTAACTTACTTCCTTTCCCCATTCAGTCTTATCTTCATAACCACAGCTTATAACTTGGATAGCTTCTCTAAGAAGTGATGCAGGGCTAGCATCATGAGGAACGCCGCCATTCTCCAAAAGAGAAGAGGCCACGAACACTGGAGATTGCCCAAACTTTTTCTCCAATTTTTCTAGGGAGGTTTCAGATGACTTCACATTAGTTGACCCTGCAATTGCAACCCCAAAAGGTTTGCTTTTAGCTTTTCAAGATCTAGAATGATAAAGCAACACAAAACTCAAAGAGCAGGAAGTTAAACCCATACCTTCAATTCCCTCCTCAATATTTTCTAGAGCATGTATCTGTTTAGATGTTTCCCTATTCTTTGATTTTTTCTTGTCCTTTTTGTCCTTATTTGTCCTTGACCTTTTGTTCTTCCGAGATCCACAGCAAAGGCAGCACCATTTAGGCCAACAGTTGCAGGTCTTGCCTGGAGGTTTCTTTGTGACAGGTGCATCATAGCCATAAAGTGCTTGCCTTCGGAAAACACATCCAGTTCCAACATAAATTGGTCCTTGCAATCCATCTAATCCTTTCATGTTGATCTGTTACAACGTGTGATTATTAGCTTTCTTTATGAAATGGGAAAAGGAGAATCAAAGAAAAATGAGATAAAACAACACAAGTCAAATCTACATACATCGAAAAATACAACATTTCTATTTGAATATCTATCGTGACGATCAATGCCATCAAATCTCTGAGGAAACTGCACATAGCAAATTTTCTTTCCTGATTGTGGATCCATCATGAAACACATAGCTTCTCTAAGTGCTTTGCTGTTGTTGATGTAATGATCACAATCAACATTCAGAAGATAAGGAGCATTTGATAGAACTGCAGAGACTCGAACCTACGAAAACCAAAAATGGTGAGAAAGCTATTCAAGTATAGACCATTTTCCAGTTATTGGAAAGATATTAGGCAGGATTAGAAAGTAATTCCGCAGTAATGAAAGATTTTAATCCATACCAAAGCATTCATTGCACCAGCCTTTTTATGATGTTCAAATCCCGGTCTCTTTTCACGAGAAACATAAATCAGACGAGGTAACTCATTTCCTTCTACATCACGAACACCACTATGACCAAGAAAGACCTGCAAAGCAAGACTTCTATCATTGTTTCTATCAAACGAAAACACCCAACAATTTATCAGAAAGAACCGTCAACTTGCTCACAAAAGTAGACTAAGTAGCTTAATCTCATAATTATGGCTTTCAGTTATTATCAGACTGGCAAACTGATTTAGGAAACCAATAAATACACAGTTGTTAAAATTATACTGGAAGTTACAGAGAGCATCAGGTACCCAATGTCATTAGCATTCATTCATAAGGCACTTATCATCGAAGGCCGATACAACTTTCTCTTCTAAAATTGTATTAAAATGATAACAGATGATAGATGAATGTACAATGAAACACCATCTCACCTGAATCATGCCAGGATGATCGCGTACACTGTTCCCAGGCCATGGAGTTCCATCTTGCATTGTCCAGCCATCTTCTGGGACCTTTTGTGCAGTAGCAACCAATCCATTTATTTTGACTTTAAATTCTTCATAATCTCTCTGGGGTCAACATCATATTGTAAGGAAAGAGCACTTTTGCACGATGATAAAAAATTAGTTACGTGAAATGTCAACAAATTAGATAGTCTCGAAAGAATATCCATTTGCAGCAGATTTGAGCCAGATAGAATCTAAAATCAATCATGACAACAGGAAATAACAAACCTTCATAGCCCGCCTTTCCCTGACAAAAGCAGGATGTACTTTATTCTTTAAGTAGTCCATCTTCTGAGAAAAATACCACTCAGGGGCCCGTGGCTCAATATTAAACTTTTTACAGAAAGGGACCCATTTCCGAGCAAATTCAGACGTCTCAGAGAGTGCCTCAAATGTAAGCATGGCAGCACCATCATCCGAAACATAGCACGCTACTTTGTCCACAGGATAATCAACCGCAAGAATTGACAGAACAGTATTTGCAGTGATTAGCGGAGGTTCTTTCATGGGGTCAACTGTACTTACAAAAATGTCCACACTGGCTAATTCAGAAGGTTTTCCTTCTTTTTCATACCTGAACATAAAGGAACAGTTATAAGACATTATAAACCTAATCATGAAAATAGAAACAAGAAAATTAAAGTGTGATGGAAAAGAACCAAGAGAGACAGAAACATGCTTCCTTTGAAATTGCAAACAGGAACATACCTCAATGATAACCGATCAAGGTAAGTCTCTCGTTCTATGGGGTACCACTTCGGAAACTGATCAAGAAGCCATGATATCGCAAACCATATTTCACAAATGACTGATGTCAGCCACAAGCCATATGCATTATTAACAGGGTGGAGAATTCTATAGTGAAAGAACAAGCCAAGAATGACAAGACGAAGAATGATTAACATTCTGTACGGATTAATCTTGCTTGAAGGAATGGGTAATTTTCTTGAAAGTGGTTGCCTGCCTTCATCCATCCTAAGAAAATACATCAAAAAAGCTGTAAGTAGCTAACAACTCGAGCACATAAAATAGATTTGACCGTTTGTATAATTGACAGATTCGAAGTTCTGTCAGGGTTTCAAACAGCATATAAAAATCCAAGGTTTCAATGAAAACCAGCTATGTTTTGTTATAAAGTACTCCCAGGAAGGTCGAATAAAGTTCAAATGAATTTATTAGGGGTTCATAGAGCAAAAAACAATGCACTTCAATTCATACTAAATGCTTTGAAACCAACCTCAGATTCACTCAGGCCAAGAGAGATGCCCATCAAGATGTCAAACAATATGTCTAACAACTAGCAGGAATGCATATACATGCTCGAAGAAAACCAACTATCTTAAAGCATCAATCATCAATGGTACTCTAGACAAGAATGCCCAAGTCTCTTTCATATTGAAGTCGTTTTATTGCACAGAACACAGAAATCAAGGCAAATACATAAAATGACAGGAAACTACAAGAGACATAATGGACCAAGAAGCTCCTAAGAATAATAAAGTGGAAATGAATTCATCAATCACTTACATAGGCATATCAGGATCATCCAGCTCATCCCCATCAAATTTGCCACCGTCATTTCCCCCTTCATGCTTAACCACCTGAAGTTTGTCATTTTGTCTCTTCTTCCAATCTTCCATTCGATCCTTCCACGCCACACTTCCGTACCCATATACTGCTATGTCTTTCTTAGGAACCATAGGTCTGGGTTGCACTACAATAATCAGAGCAATGAACCCATCATTAAAAGAGACTAAGAGAATGACTTGAAAAGCACAACTGTTGCACATATAATCAACAAATGGCTTACATGGTACAGATGGGTCAGAATAAGGCATCGGATGAACTCTGTTTCCATGACCCATTAGTGGGGGAACAATGAGAGCATGTCGGTCAGAAGAAATCTCGACATCCTAACACAAAAGCAGAAGACCATATTTAATGTACTTGTACCACTTACACAAATATTTCACTCATCCACCAATCTATATTAAATTGCAAATACCTCCTCTCCATAAGTTAGAAGTGGAATTTTGGAGCTAGGAGGGGAAGATTCAAGTTCCGAGTTCACTGGAATTCCACCAGTGTTAAGACGTGCAGAAAGCATAGCTTCTGCAACTTGCTCTGGTCCCATGCCGTCAAGCCCATAATCAAACTCATGTTCCAAATCATCAATGTCATCTTCTTCCTCATCACCTTCAACCCTAGGACTACCTGCAATTTACATCAACAATAAGTGGCATTCGAAAGGGCTCAATGTCCAAGTTAAAACAAGCAAATAAATGAGAGTGCAAAATTACCCAACCTTTGAGGCGCTTGTATCTGGTTTTGCACTGTGGACAAGCTTGATTTCCTTCTCTTCTCTCATATTCATAGCATGGCCTGCACACAGGGAAAGCACATTCGTTGCAGGCAACAAAAAGCTCTCCATCCACTGTAATCTCAATCTCATCCCCACATATCTGACAAACTTGGCCACTTAACTCTTTAACTGACTTGATCTGTATAGAGCCAAAATACCACAAAATGATTGTTGCTAGCACCGTAGTGGCAAAAAAATTAAAAGAAAAAAAGCCAGAAAAAGAAACAATATTGTATTTCCAGAAAGTTTTGCCGCTTATTCTGCAAAGGAAAATGATAAACAAATACGGAAATACCAAACTCAAGTTCGCGTACATCAACTTCTTGCAGTCAGAGATTTCCCTTTATTCTATGAGTACACCATTTGCATGACACAAGGCTACAATTCTTGTAGACTGAAAAATCTAAAGTAAATTCTCTTCCACATATCACCATGAATATGTTCCAAAGACACATTTTGAAGACGTACACTAACTGAACAGACTGTTAAAGTAGCTGAATAGGCCGGTTGTTTATGCTCATGCGCAAGCAAAACTTAGTATTGCAATGCACTTCAGATCAATATACCGTCTACAGATCTAGAAAAGCAAGGACAAGGCAGATGTCTCGGATATTAGTTCATAGAATGGCCACTCCATCCAATATACAGCTATTGTTTTGCAGAAAATCCAAAAAAATGGTACCAATTTCCAAAAATACAGGAGATTCCTTCAGAAATTGCACTAAACTTTTAAGTTTGAATGAGAATCTCTTGATTTCCTCAATCGCAGCAAACAAGTACGAATGAGGAATCAGAAGACCTCAAATCTTAATGGATTATGCCTCACACCGAATAACGAACACCAGAAAGCAAGAAATTTTCATGGTGAGTTGAATCCAACACAAGGTAATTTCATGCAAGTAATTGTCCAGAAAAGGGAACATTTTTACAAGATAAGCACACCAAAGAACGTTTACTATTAAAAAAGCACAGAACAGAAACCAACAAATCACAGAAGAAAAGGTCCCTAAAAACATCAAACTGCAAAAAGAAAACTAAACCACAGCAACTAAATAGTGGCATTTCCCAGATCTCAGAACAGCAAAACGAGCAAGAGGTTTCCCCGGAAAATCCAAAGAAAAGAGACGGAAAATACACAGAGTTTAAGCGCATCTTACTCTCGCATTCTCATCAGCATTAATGAGGACAAACTCATTCCTGTTATGAGACCCAGCAATAAGCCGACCACCGGTATTCATGACTAGCTCGGAAACCAAACCCACCTCACCAAATCCAGAGAAACAAGACTCAGAACCGAGTCCTCAAACGGGTCAACTCGCTCAGAACAGACCAATTACGCATTCCACAACCCCAAAACCCACTCAAAAACACAGTCTTTCACATAAACAAAACCAAACTCAAAACAACACACACCCAATACAGACGTATTAGCTATCTGGAAAGCTGTATCTTTCAACAAACCAAAGCAAACCGTCTTCACTCCTCACAAATCCCTTCTTTGCACAAGTCCCCAAGAAGTGAAGATGGGCGACATTGACCACCCCTTTTTAGAGAGAGAAAGTAGCAATGTGGTTGGGAGGCGTAAGAGAGAAGAAGACAGACAGATCAGAAGATGCAAGAGACCGTGTCTACGTTAGTAAATAATGTAATGTGTAATAAAAAAACACACAAACAAAAAAGAGCGGTTAATGAAAAATGGCGGGCCCCAGAATGTGATGGTGGCGCTCTGGTCTGGTCATGTCTGTGCCACACCACCTTAGAGATAGAGAGAGAAGCTGTGTACTAACTAGCACTAATTTGGTTTATTAAATTTTAGGGTTTATAGGTTTGTAATTTGCAGAGAATTTCAATTTCTACTGAAATGTTGAGTGAGATTTACTGGAGTAGGTAGGTGAAAGTCGGTGTGTAAAAGTTGGGTTTTGATTCATTTTTTGTGGTTCCTGTTTAGTTTTTTCTGTTAAATGCCATAAAGTGTTAAGATAAATTTAAGTCTTTTTTTAACATTTAGTTATTAGTCCTTTCCTTTTATCTTTTTTACATCTTGACCCTTTTTTTAACTCTCATATATTTATAATATTTTTGGACATAACCATTCTACTAGTTAGGAATAAGACTTTGTACTATTAGAACTCTTCATACCTCACGCATAGCTAAATTTTCTACTGGGTTATTTTTGTTATTGTTGTAGTATATATTATTATTATTGTTAATGTTTTAATTTTTATCTTAATTTTTTCATACTACTTTGTTATTGTCATTTTAATTTAAAATTTTTATTGATATATTGTTAAAATTGTACTGGAAATTTAACTAAATTTTTAATTTTCATAAAATTTTTATATATTTAAGCATGGAGTTAAAGTCAAGTTTATTATAATTTTAAAGTGCTTAAAAATAATATATACTTTTTATTTTAATATATTATTTAATAAAATGATATTAAACTAAATTTTAAAATATTGTTTATTATCGTCATGTTATTTAAAAAAATTTAAATTTATAAATGATATATTAAAACTAATAATTGTATATTAAAATATTTAAAATATTGAAATAGACTTTTTACTGATTAAAAAAAGTTTGTATATTATTGAATCTTCCTAACTTTAATTTTTGCTGAGAATTACTTTTAGTGTTGTATAATAACATTAAAAGTGTTTATTATATTTTAATTTACATAGTAAGTATGAGTATTGAGAGAAGGGGTATTTGATAAATGGGGAAAGTACAGGGAGTAAAAAAAACATAATGATGAAAAGTGAAGGAAAAGCGCGTTGTTACAGATATTGTTAAGTCTGCGCCGCGTGAAGAGATCCTAATTCTCAGCTCTCTCCCTCTCTCTCTCTGTTTTTTTATAAAAATCATAATAATTATTTAAATAATAAATTAAACACCCAAATATATCTTTTTGGCCTTTTTGGCATTGTACGGAGGATTTTTTTATAAATTTGACTATTTGGGACTATTGACTAACTCACTGTAGACTGTACCTCTTCTGTCTCTTTGCGTGGGACTATGTGTACTCTTAAATGCCTTTTTGATGGGTCTATTTACGGATCCGATCTTATATTTCAATTATAATTATTTCTAACATATTTTATTAAATCTCATTCCCATATTTATATAAAAATTATATAAATATGTAAATAAAATTTAATAAAATAGAGTAATTACATTAGAGGATTTAGTGAAAATATATGTCGGTTGTATCTTGGTTTTTGTGGAAAATCATTTTTATATAAATATTTCCTAATTCTTACTATATTTAAATTAAATTAAACAATCATAATTATTTTATTGGTTGTCAATAACAAAAATAGTGCGTTTAATTTTAAGCACATAATTTATAAATTATTTTAAATTTAATTATCAAAAGAAATAATTCTAGCATGAAAAATGACAATAATATTTTATATTAAAAATATATTTATTATATATTATCATTTCTTTCATTAATTATCACATATTTATATAAACATTTATGTATTTTTATTATATTTAATATAAAATATCAGAATTTTAAGATTAAATATTTAATTTATAAATTATTACATATTCAAATTTATCCTGTATTGTTAATCTTTACCATAGGCATTATATTACATATTTTTATATATTTAATTATACGTATTTATTGATATATTATATTATTATCAATTTGCAGTCTTTTTTAATAGAAATGAATATATTAAAAAAGGTTATGAATAGTGAAAAGTGAAATTACTGTTGGTAATTTTGGGTCAAGGACGTAGAGCATGTGCATACATAAGCTGTTGTAATTGGACACTTTCTTCAATTCGTTTCATACGGTCCACTCCTGATTGACACATTAATTGATTGTGATACACATACGTACGTTAGTGGGGTGCCCAAATAGTATAATAGTTCTAGACAACTCATGAATCCAATTATTAAATAACCACTTTGATCGCCAAATCATATAACAATGGGATGTAGGTGCTTTACCTCACCACTCATGTTAGGCTTAGTTTGGAGAAGCGACCGAGTTAAGTACATTTTAAAATGATAAGTATTTATATATTTGTGATTGTTATTTTAGTAATTACTAAAAAATAAAAATAATGTTTGGCAAGTACGGTTATAGTTGTCGAAAAGAAATAAAATGACTAAAAAGCATATTAATTTAATAAAATATTAAATGTTGTATAAATGATTAAAAATATATTATTAGTTATATAAATTTAATAAAATAAATTTAATAAATAAAATATTTCATAAAAATATATTATTAGTCATATAAATTCAAACTTGTTTTCTATTGGTTGAGGATATAATGAAAAATAATAATTATCATAAGGTTATTAATGGAAAGCAAAATTTTTACCGTAAAAGTGCTTTCCTAATACAATTCTCTTTTTACTTATCGATTTTCGCAGTAACACCGTTGTTCGCCTGTAAATTTAAGCATGTGACTTTGTTTGAAAACTGTGATAGATAAATATTGATTCCTATCACATCACATGTGATATTACTAAAATATTATATTTTTGAATTACAAAAATAACCTTTTTATAAAATATAAAAAGAAAATTACTTATAATTGATGGCCACACTGCCAAGCCTATATATTTTTTGACCTTTTGAAATTATTTATAAAAATGAGGTTGGTTGGGAGGATGGGCATTATAAGTGGCCGCCTATAGTTTATTAAAAAATAAAAAGAGGAAATACATATAGAAAAGGACCCTAACCCATCATGCGTGGTCTACCTTTCCTTCTCCTCACTCTACATATGTTACTATTTTATCACATTTTTGTTTGATTGGTTTTGTCATTTCGTGCCACGTGCGCATCAAAAGTGTCGGTGGATACAAAAGCAGATAGCTGTACTAGTCTTATTTTCTTTCCTTTTTTTATTGGAGACTTTCGCTTTCAATTCACTTGCTTAATCTTTTGGATCACTTTAATGATTACCCATCAAGAAAACGACAGCGTTTAATATTAAATTAACTTTAATCAAAACCGCCCTTTTTTAATGCTAGCCACAAAGATGCAAAACTTAGGTATTATGTGTTGGTTGAAGGGATGGCTTGGACTTGAATATCTTATAAAAAATTTAGGTAAGTTTTTATCTTCATTTTTAACACTATTTTGCACTATAATTGTAACAACTCAGATTATTTATTTATAAATAGTATCTATTTTAGACCCGACTCAGTCAAGTTTTCACGATTTTGCTCTTTCCGCACTTAAAAAAGGTGTCTTAGAGGGAAAATTATCTGTATCCTTATAAGACATATTTCGTTCCCCCATCTAACTGATATGAGATCTCACAATTCACCCATTTTTAGGATTTAATGTCCTCGCTAACACACCAGTTGAAGTATCAGCTTTGATACTATTTGTAACAACCCTAATCGTCAACTCACAGGTATTATTTGCTTTGAGTTTTGGCCCATCCAAGCCTTCACGTTTTGCACTTTCAATACTTGGAAAAATGCATCTGTGAGAGAGGGGTATTCTCACCCTTATAAGGTATATTTCGTTCCCCTCTTCAATCGATATGAGATCTCATAATAATTTTATTAAAATAGAATTTATTATACTCTAAAATTATCAAAATAGTATTCATTGCATCCTAAAAATAATAATATAGACAACGATAAAGATTTATTTATATTTTTATAAACTTTAAAATAAAATTAAATCTTTAATTAATGATTAAAAAATATTTTAAATATTACGTCAATCTTTTTACTAGTTTGAGATAAGGTTAACATAATATATGACATTTCTAAACATTGTATATTAGCAAAATTTTTACTAAATTATTATTATTTTTATGAGTTCAAATACCATCTTTTTATTAGCGTGTTTCAATACTATGTTTCTATTAGCATATTAAAAGGTAATTGTCTTGTGTCTTTGATTTGATCTGGACCATAATAATTTCCTCTGCTTAAACTCACACACGTGTTAGTAACTAGTAGGTTTTATCGAAAGTATAAACCCTCTCATCGTTACTTTTCACTTTTAGTTCAGAGCTTGGCTTGGAAGGAAATATATGCATTCTAATAGGAAGATTCGTGAGCAAATGAGGTACTGCCAGTTGGTTTAACGAAACTTCTTCTTCAACTAATTACACACACATTATTTAGGACACAATCATGAGTGTTTTTTTCTTTATCCTCTGACCACTCACAAATAGCAACATGCCATGTGTTCAAAACCATGTGATCTTCAGATGATTGTGGTTACTCCTAATCCCGTGTGAGGTCCACATAAGAGGATTAAGGTGTTTTTATCTTTTTATTATTGTTTGGGTCCCACTTGGTTTCGTTGTAGACTTTTTGGACAGCTGGCGATTGTCATTTCTTGGTGGACAGTGAATTGTGAACCACAGAATATCTCCCTCCAGAAGAGATAGAAAGAGTGTGTGTCGGTCGAAGAGTTAAAAAAAAAACTATTTTGGGTGGATATTTCAGTGATTGGTTGGAACGCGAGTACACCACTTGCTTCTATGAGGAGTTGATAAATATCTTTGTAGATCTGCATACTCGCGTTTGTGTTGATGGCGATGCCTTTTGCTCTGGTCATTGATACCAATTTGGGCTACTCGATCAATGACTTCGGCGTTACTTCTTAGTGACGTGTACTTCAGCCCAAACCTTTCAAGAGGATATCCAAAGTAGTGATGATAGTGAGTTTGATGGAGTTGATCGATTTCTTAAATAAGTCATCCAAATTCGATTAATTATGCTCTGAATTAATTTAAAGTTCATTTAAATTATTTTTAAATAATATTATTTTGATTTAATTTTCTAAATTTATTTTATTTTACTCTTAAAATTTAAAATTTGTAGATTAAAATATGATTTTAAGAAATTAAACTAAAATGACATCTTTTTGAAAAATTAAAATCAAAAAGTCAATCTCCTATAATCAAGTTCAATTCGAAATCCAACCAACTTAACTTGATTTATAATTTCAGACTTGAACGGAATGGACCAGGCTTGAATTATTACGCATAATCAAAAGTTTTTCTTTTTCCATAAATTGTGTTGTTTTATTAATGATAAAGGATTAATTTTAAAATTTTCTTATCATTATTATTGTTTTAAATCGCTAAAATTATTATGTTATTTATAAAAAACTTAGATGCGACCTTCTAACCAATTTCCATCAAATTATTTTAAAATTTTTAGTATACGACACATTTTTGTAGATATGATAAAGTATTTTATTTAATTAAAAATGATAAATTAACCATTATTTGGTCTATGACTAAAATCAATTGTGTTTTGGACTCAAGTTTTAGAATTCAATTTAATTCAAAGTTAATATTTCAAATTAGATTTAAATTTTAAAAATTCAAATTTAAACTTTATTTTTAAAAGAGTTGAGCTCGAACTTGATTTATCAGAGAGACTAAGATAATTTAACAAAAAATAATTAAAAGATGTTAGTATAATAAATATTAAAATTAGAAAACTTTGATATGAGGTGTACATATTTTTTTGTGACTTTTTTCACAAAAAAGTGTTGAGATTTCAAGTGTTATTAGAGATCTTACATCAGAAAGAAATGAAAATAACGAGGAATATATAAATAGAAATGGCCTATAAAAAGTTTTAGGTTAGAGCATGATGTCAAGTCTTACAAGTATGTCCTTTTATTAGATTCATGATGTAATTTTTCATAAAAGTGGGCTTCTTAAATTCAACAAGTAACATTAGAGCTTATAGTTCGGTAAGGGACAAGTATAGAGATGGTAATTGAATAATGTGGTTACTTCCTCATGTAGGCCTAGACTAGTGGTATAGAAGGGCTCTTAGTGATACTGTATACTTAAGTTGTGTAGAAAAAGACTTTTCTTCAAAAGAGAGTTCAAGTCTAATGTAAAAGTTTACGGTCGCGGAAAGATTGTTAAAAATTCAAGTATGAATAAGAATTTTACATTAAAAGAGATAAAAGTAATGAGTGATATAAGTAGAAATAATCTATATACCTAATATCTTAAAGTTTTGAGTTAGAATGTAACGTTAAGTCTTACTAACATGTTCTCTTATTAGACTAATGATATAGATCTCTCGTAAAAATAAGCTCCGTAAATCTAATAAAAATAACCTTATCAATTCTTCCAAAACTCACTCCCTCGTATTAAAAATGATGTAGCAATTTCTAGAAGTAACAGTCTTTTACCGAAAGAGCTTGTGGTCCAGCATTATAATATAAAGTCCGTAATGTTGGAATCTTACGCTGACAAAAGGCGATGCCACCGACACCATAACCGTGGGCTTACGTGCGC
>JANZXR010000170.1:33826486-33854332 GCA_027575705.1 Erythroxylum echinodendron | reverse complement strand
TTAATTAAATATATTTATTTAATCTCTTATATAATATTTATTAACAAACTATTAATAAAATTATGTTATTTTAATAAGATAAATAATTTAAAAATTAAAATTTTATTTATAAATTAATGTTTATTTGAAATATATTTCAATTATTAAATCAATTTTTATTTGAATATTTATATATTTTAAATTTATTAATAATTATTAAAATTTAATTACAGATAATTTAATTATGTAAATTAAATAAAATTACATTATTCATATTTTCATTGATAATTAATTTTAATTTATTAAATACATAATCTTGAATTAAATTATTCATATTTTTATTAATAATTAAATAATTAAATAATATATATTTCAATAATAGTAAATAAGATTATAAAAAAAGCATAATCAGGAAACAAAAACTACTTTTTATGGTTTTTATAATTTTTTAAAACTGGAAAAAACCAAAACCAAAATTAAATACAGAAACTAAAAATTTAAACAAAAAGATTTTTTTCTGAAATTGAAAACAAAAACAAAAAATAAAAAATAAAAAAAGAAACAAACAGCCCCTTATAACTTTTTGGTAATATTTTAAAAATCAAATCAGAAGTTATACCAATAAAATAAGAAGTTTAAAATTTAAAAGATTAAACTGATATTAAATAATTATAAAATCAACTAAAGATTTAATAAAATTAAAATTTTGGAATATAATTGAAAGATATTATTTTTATTTATAGAAGAATTTAAAATTTAGTAAACAAAAATTGTCAAATAAAAATTAATTAAATTATTTTAATTTATAAAAATTTATTAATTTTAATCGATTAATTAATACATTGATTAATTTTTAATAAAAATTATTAAAATAAGTCAAACTAAAAAATAAAAATCAAATAGAAAACTTATACAATCTAAAACTTTCGCGATTGAGTCGGTCGATCAAGTTGAATTTTTTAATTATAACCTTTTACACGTAACTACTTTGGATTGGTTTGATAGATGAATTAGTTGATGTGCACAACTTGATCACAGTACTTCTGCAATTGAGTGTGAGAAAGAAAGTTGCATCTTACAAGGAATCGTAGCAGAACATTGACTGAAAAATCTTTGTTCCACTTTCAATGGTCTTGTAACCCTGTGCAATTTCATATCAACTGTTCAACAGATGTAGCAAGATTTTGAGTTTTGAAGAACAAAATTTTCCTTGTTCCTTTTTAATAATAAGAAAATACTTAAAATAGGTATTTTTAAAAATAAGTATCGAATAAACTCTCAATTTGTATAATAATATTAATAAATAAATAATTTTCGAGATTTAATTTTGATTCTGTCCATCAATTTTATATTCTGCCATGGACAACAATGACTTACCTCGAGAATGTAAATCAGCAAAAATATTATCAAACGAGTCGATCAGTATTGATCCCACCCAAGCTGCAAATTGAATCGATGTGTCATGTTCATGGAGTTGCAGATTATATGGAAAAAAGTTCTCAAGTTTCGACTACTCAAAATTAATAAATAAAATTTAATTTGATATAATTGATTGAGTTAAAACTTGTAGAAATAATTTAGATCAACACTTTTTTCGGATCAAACTCGGACTCAGGTTGAAAGATAAATTAAGGCTTCTTCGGTCCACTATTATCTTAGAGAATATATTCTTAACTTTTTAGTGTTGTTTTAAAAACTAAATGAGAAATAATATCAATAAAATAAAAAGTTTAAAATTTAAAAGATTAAACCGATATTAAATAATTATAAATTCAACAAAAGATTTAATAAAATTAAAATTTTGAAAAATGATTGAAAATATTTTTTCTTACAGAAGAATTTAAAATTTAGTTAATAAAAAGTTGTCAAATAAAATTTAATTTAATTATTTTAATTTATAAAAACTTATTAATTTAAACCGATTAATTAATAAATTCATAAATTTTTAATAAAAATTATTAAAATAAATCAAACTAAAAAGTTAAAAATCAAACAAAAAAAACTTGTATAATTTAAAATTTTTACAATTGAATCGATCAAATCAGATGACTTTTTTAATTATTCCCTTTTAGACGTAACGTAAACTTTGGATTGGCTTGATAGATGAATTAGTTGATGTGCACAACTTGATCACAATACTTTCGCAATTGAGTGAAGAAAAAAGGTTGCATCTTACAAGGAATCGTAGCAGAACATTGACTAAAAAATCTTGTTCCACTTTCAATGGTCTTGTAACCCTGTGCAATTTCATATCAACTGTTCAACAGATGTAGCAGGATTTTGAGTTTTGAAGAACAACAGTTTCCTTGTATCAGGAGTTAACGGTGAAGTAATTTTCTGTTTCTGCTCCGTGAGATCGCCTCGTGTCAAAACTAAACAAGAACCTGTCTGTTCTGCAAGTGAATGCCCAATAAGCTCACTTCTTCCAAACCCGAATGGTGCCATCGACCGAGGCTGTTATCATGCAGCTCTCTTTTGGATGGTAACTCACACTTGTGACCTGCCAAACGCGAACAGAACATCTTTAACCTATTGAACATAAAATCCGAAAGCTAATCAATGATACTAGAACATACGATCTTGTGATCGATAAATGGATCAGAAACTTCGGTATTACTCTTCCGCAAAATGGTTAATCATAGTTAATGGATCAGAAACTTCGTATTACTCTTCCGCAAAATGGTTAATCATAGTTACAGTGAGCAACATTTATAATAGACTCAGAGGGAGAAAGTAAAGGAATATGAAACACTCATAGAACAGCTTGCGACCTTTGTTAATTTGAATAATGCATGATAAAATAAAGAACAAGCATGAAAGATGTGCTAGCTGATGTGTCAATGGAGAAACACCAGATATACAAATTGAAGAGTAACGCGATAGGTAATTTCTAAACAGCTTTATCAGATAAAAGTGTTGGAAAAGCTTTCAAATGATGATCAAAGTGACCGGTGTTAACGACATACAAGATCTAGTTCTTACAAAGTCATCAAAAAATTTAAAAGCTTGAGGTTAGAACTCATTCTCATTGAATTCAGCAGCCAACAACCAGAAATGAGATGATCTCGAATCATTCAGGCAATTGTCTAATCCCATCCAGCTGATTAAAGAAAGCCTTTACAAACAAGGTTGCGCATGGACAAATTGCAGACAGTTGAGAAAATTCAAACGATCAAATAACAGAGGCAGAGAAATTTTTTCCTAAAGAAACTTTAAGAAATGAAGTTTAAACACATCAAGCATCAAAATCGGCAAAATTTTTTGAGGAAAGGGTGAAAGACTGGAGATAAAAGCTCATGTATGGAATAAGTGCAGAAACTACTTTACCACTGAGCCATGAGCACGAAAGCTTGAAACTACAGATGCATCAACAAGGTCCCAGAAGTAAATATAGCCATCCTCTGATCCTCCAGTCACATAGGCATCATCATTTGTAAGGCAGCAATCTAATTTGTATGACTGGAACAATACCAAAAACCAGATACAATCAGCACTCCCATATAAGAAAAGTAGGTCGTAAAAGACTAGGAAAAACTCATCAGTACTTGCTTAACTACCTAGGATAATGTAAATTGAGATAGAATGAAAACTGAGGTTAGTAGATAATCCAGATCCAATCAACAAAGATATTAAGAACTTAGAAGTATCAATGCCAGAAATACACAAAAAGGAGAGCACTAACCTTGCAAGTATGGCCTTTATATTCTTGCAGTAACTCACCAGTGGTTCTGTCATAAGAAACAGGCAAGTTGGGAGTGCATGAATGTGATTACTCAAAGCATCATTAAAAATTCGATATTACCTATCCAGAAGACGCAAAGTAGAATCCAAGCAACTTGCTAGTATGCAGTTACCATCATTCGACATTGAAATACAGTTCACAGGTTGTCCCAAGTCGTCTGATATTTCTCTAAAAACCCAAAAAGATGAGAACTTTATTGCTTAAAACCAAAAAAGGTGAGAGCATTTTGGAATAACTGACAATGGAAAAGCAGGTTTAATGAATAGTTCATCATGGTAATACCCACCTCCCAATTCGTATATCAAATGTCCTCACAGTACCATCCACGCTTCCCCCAATAATTTCAGTTTTGGTTAAACACACAGACATTACACTGTCCGAGAAAGTGTCAATGATCTGCAACAAAACCAGAGCTTTCTTAGAACATAACACATAAAGTATCTACACAAGTCATGGGAAAGAAAGAGAGAAACAAAGGTGTAACATTCTTAGTAACCTGAATAGGTTCAGTACTGTGTGATCTACAATCCCAAGCACGCAAGGATTGATCATATCCAGCAGATACTACTACAGAACTATACTCATTAAACTTCACAGCATTCACCTATCCAGCAGACGAAGAAAAAAGCTGTTTATATACACGAAACGAACACAACCCTTTTCGCAAAACAACGCTACGAGACAAACCTCGCTGTCGTGTCCCCGAAACTTGCGAATAACACGACCGGTCGCAACATCCCAGTAAAACACTTGTCGGTCACCTCCGCATGAAATTAACTTGGAATTATCCCTACACAGCGCCCCACTAGTCATAAACACCAACACAAAAGTTTTACACTACAGACATAGAAAGTGAGAGTGGGAGAGAGGTTGTACGAGGTAACATGAACATCGCGAACTTCGCGGCCGTGAGATTTGTAGGTCTTGATGTGAATTCCACGGTGGGGATTCCATAGACGAATAGTTCGGTCTTTTCCGCAACTAAGACAATAATTGCCGTCGGCGTTGAATCTAGCTGCTAACACCGCACCCTCGTGGCCTTTCAACACGTTGGCCTCCTTTTTCGGCAGCTCCGCCTCGCTCATATCGATCGGAGAGGGGTTCGGTGTACGGAGCGTTGGAAAGTGTATGCAGATTAGAGAATGTCACAGCAAACAGGCCGAGACTAGACCGGGCCGCCAGGCCCAAAATTTTATATATTTTATTTTTGAAATTTTGGTTACCAATTTAATTGAATTGAGATTTAAAAGCTTAAGTATGTCAGACAAGATTTTTTATAAATTGATTTTTTTTATAATTCTTTATATTATAAATTGATTTTTTTTCTTGTCAATATTCAACCTTTTTTAAAATCATATATATGATTTAAATTCTAAATTGGGTACAATATTTCAATTATGACAAAAGAAAAGAAAATATTTATTTTTGCATTATAGCTTAATACATACATAATAATATTAAGATCTCAACTTTTCTTAAGAACCCTAATGTTCCCCCAACGAGACTCCATATAATGAGAAGCATCATCTTGAGCATAGACTCCACACTTGAAGAAATGAGATTTGCCTCGACGGCCTGGTGCTTGATGAACCAGCTTCCCGTCGATGAACACCTTCACAGTACTGGCTTCGACGTCGTGAACTACGTTGAGTCTAAACCATTTGTTGTAGATATGTGGGATGAGGACAGGAGCTCTGTAGTAGGACAGTGCACCGTTGTAGACTCTGAGCATTAGGGTTGTGGCATGAGCTTGTGCTCCGAACACTTGCATGACACAAACCCCTGACGTGCCTGATGGTATGAAACCGTATGCTTCGAATTGCCAGACACCAGAAGAGTAGTCATATCCCTGTTGAATCATTACAGTGAAAGAGGATAGCAGAACAATCTCACTTTGCCACACCTAGCATTGTAATGGGTTGATTGACTTTGGTATAAAACTTTTTAAATAAGTTTGAATTCAATCTTTTTATTTTTATTTTTGGGTTTTCTAAAGTTAAAAATTTTTAAATTTATTTTTCAATTTGATCTAAAATTTGAACAATTCAAGTTTTTCATTAATTTTGAGTGAAGTTAAATTAGACGACGCCGACGACGCCGACAACAACAACCTTAGTGCACAACACTCTTAGTTTAGAGAGGGTCAAAGGAGAGATATCAATTGTAAGTAATTTTTTTTTTACACATTGAATTATGTTGAATTTGAATCAAAATTTCAATTTTAAATTTACCTTCTTTATTTCTTTCGTGAAATCATACTTGTAAAAATATTTTTTTACTTTGATTTTAAATTTTTAAATAACACATTATTTGTATTAATTAATTTTACAAATTAAGAATGGATTCAAAAGAAAAAAATACGACAACTAGTTACAAAAAAGGCATATAACTTTTGCATAACGTTATAAAATACTCTATAATTCTTTATAGAAGGGTTCAATTCATTTTGGAATATAAAAAATTAATTTACGAACTTTTTTAAGTTTAAGATATTTAAAATTTTTGTTAAATTTATAGAATCAAAGATTAAATTACAATAAACTTATCGTTAAAATTAAATGTCACCTTCATAAAAAGTAATGTTTTAAAAACGGACCAAAAGTTAAACAGATAAAAGATTTAAGATTTAAAAGGGTCGATCGGTATTAGACCGTTATAAAAATAACTAAAGATTGAATAATTAAAAAAAATTGAAGTTATGTTGTTAACGGACTAAAGATTGAATAAAATTAAAGAAATTTAAGTTATTTAAGTTATTAATAGACTGATTATTTTTAAATAATAAAATTTATTAAAATAAATCAAATTTAAAAATTAGATGATTTAAATTTTTTTTATTTAATCAATTAAATTTTATAATCATTGATAAAAAAAATATAAACTCAATTGAAAATCCAGTCAAATTATCTTGAAAAAACATTAAAATCGAAGAATTAAAAAAGATGAATTGTTAAATTGATTTATAATTAATTCTAATAAGGTGAAGATGATTATCTATTTGCTAAGTGAAGGGTTGAGGGTAGCTTACGCTGATGCGAAGTTCAGTTCTGGGATTCGTCCTGCTAGTAGGAGAGTGAGGCTTGTCAGTAGAATACACCCAAAGCTTATGAACACCATTCTTGAAGCTGTATCGTTGATTCTCAGGAACATTGTAAGGTCTTTGTACGACGAAATTGGATTTTGTTAGGGGAAGAGCTGTGAATCCTTTAGTGGGATCAACAGCTACAGAGGAAATGAACTGGTGAGAAACCAACTGAATCAGCATGAAGTAGAGAGCACAACAAGCAACAATGGTGGCCATTTTTAGTGATTTTGAATGCGAAAAGGGTGAAACTTTTCGTTGCATATATAGAGAATGAAGCTTGTAGCCTATAGAAGATAAAAGGAAACAAAAGTTGGGTCTGCACATAGAAGAAAGATTGTGTACGTAGAAGGTTTGACAAGAACTTGGCAATCGACGAACAGGACAAGTTACAGTTCTAGGTATTATCTACGTGAGACGATCGAGAGGAAGGATTTGTAAATATCTTTGGGTCTACATATTGTAATATTAATATATGAAATATATCTTTTCGGCAAAAATATTTGGTTATCCCCATTTGATGTCTTGTGGTTATGATAAATCCAAGCATGTTCAATGTAAGAGTTTGATATATTAAATTATTTTATTAAGAAGATTAAGCACTTGGAATAGTTAAAGAGTCTGTACAACTTAAAACCCAAAACTTAATGTTTAGAGATTAAGATGATTCGCTTTAATGTTTTGTATTTTGGAATCATTGCAATTAAGTCAAGATTAAGAATTAATCGAAATTTAACATACACCAATAACAATTCATATGCTATTTGTTGTTTCTCAATAAAAAAATTAAGAAGTAAACATGAGATCAAAATAAATGATATGAGAATAAAAACCATTGATTAAAAAACTGAACTAGTTCGATCGGTTCAACCATAAAAATTTTGAACTGTCCAATTTTTCTGTTCAGTTTTTTACTTTATGATTCGATTTACTTTGATTATTCTTATTATTAAAATTCGATAAGTTAATTAGTTAATCAGTCAATTTTATAAATTAATAACTTCTTATAAACTAAAATTAATTAACTACAATATCTTTTTTAATTAAACTTTAAATTGTTTAACAAATAAAGACTATCTTTTTAATTATATTTTAAATTTTTTAATTTTATTTAATCTTTATTCAACAATTTAATATCATTTTAACCTTTCATATCGGTTAAACTTTTTAAAACAATGACAAAACCAGCAAATGAAGATTGAAAATGATGAAAATATATTAGAAACTGACAAAAGCTCATCCCATTGGCTCATTTAGTAATTCCAAATTAGTAATTAACTTTGTTCGATGCTTTAAAGATTTATTAATCACCATAAAAATGACTCTGATTCCTGTTTTCCTTACATTTCTGTTTCTTGCCAGCTCTTAATCTTAGTATTCAGAAAGGAACTCATATAACTTTAATGACTTTGCATTTTTTAAAATATTATCTTGTGACATATTGATTAAAGGGTTAACTTCTTAATTGGAATATTTATTTTTAGAGTCCATTCTTATATTGTGATAAAGAAATTTATGAAATCTTTTTCTTTTAATTTTTTAACAAATTTCCTTGCGAATAATCAGACTCAATTAGGTTGTCAATGCTAATTCTTTTCATCATAATACCATATAATCCCATAATCGTTCAAACGATTTTTTCTATAGTTACACATGAGATCATTTAACGGTCTTGTTTCTTCAAAACCTTTAGATCCTTCCAACGAGACTCCATGTACAGGGAATCATTGTTTTGAGCATAAACACCACACTTAAACGCATGAGATGTGCCTTCACGTCCGTTTGCCTCTAGTTTCAGACAACCATCGATGTAAACTCTCACTTTCGAAGCACCCACATCATGTATAACATTCAGCTTGAACCACTTGTCATAGACTTCAGGCACTAAAACCTGAGACCTATAGTACATGAGCGAGCCATTGTAAACCCTCAGCATAAACGTCGTTGCATGAGGAGGTGTTGCTCCAAATACTTGCATAATGCACACTCCTGATGTCCCTTTTGGCACGTATCCGTAACCTTCAAATTGCCAAATTCCGGAAGAATATCCGTAACCCTGAGGAAGAAGAAGAAGAGAAGAAAGATTTGACGTTATAAATCGAAGTAACTTGACACAGATCAAACTAGAATAGCCTTACATGTATGGCTATCTCGGTACGTGGTTTGGTTTGACTTGTAGGAGTGTGAGGTTTGTCTGTGGAGTAAACCCAGCATTTGTGGACTCCATTGATGAAGCTGTATCGTTGATCTTCAGGAACATCGTAAGGCCTCTGGATTTTGTAGTGTGATCGATTCAGTGGGAGGGAAATGAACCCTTTTGCAAGATCATCAGGTCCTTGAGCCAAACATCGAAAGTAAAGGATGGTTAAGAAGAAGAAGAAGAAGAAGGTCGAAGTTTCACAAAAACTAACCATTGTTTTGAGAGGACTAGAAGAGAACAAGTTATTGCGGAAGATCGATTTTCAGCTTGTGATGGGATAGGATTAGAGTGTCATGGAATGATCCAAAGTGTTGTAAAAATGTAGGAGTAATGAAGTATATAGAATGAAGATGGTGATATTTTTATTATTATCAAAGAGCCATCAGCCATAATAATATGAAATTGAGAATCTGCCGACTAGTCATTAAATCAAAAGCAAGATGTTGACATCTTTCTTATAGTAGCAATCAAAAGCTAGATACAAAAGAAAAGGTCAAATCTCCATTATATTTCTTTAATTAGGAAATCAATAAAACCATAGGTGACCAGAATTAAAATAAAATAAAAAAGCAATGCTATGCCATCACGTCACCTTTTTGTCCTCTTTCCTTTGTAGTTAAAGTCTAAACACAAAATAGAAACAATTTATAAGTTAAATAAATTGGATTAGTATAAGGGAGTTTGACCTTATGTTAAATCATAGGGAGGTAAACTTTCTCATGAATATTATGTTATTATTAATTTATTCGAAAAGATAAATTATCCATAATAGTTAGTAAATTACACATCCATAATATATAGTTCAAAGATCCGGGAAGCTATTTTATTGATATACAATAATCTAAAAGTTAATATATCAAAAAATATATAAGATGGTGAAAAAGATACTAACTGAAAAAATTTAAAAATTAAAATATTATCCGCTTTTTTGATCAAATTCTAAAAAATGTCATTAATATTAGTAAGGTCCGATTTAATTAAAGTTTAACAAATTAAATTTAAATTAATTAAAATTTGAGTCAAAATTTAAATTTGTTAAAAGTCTATTTAACATGATTGACTCAAATAATTCAAATTACTTTGATCCCGACCCAATCAAACTTTAGATTATTCGAGCTTGATTGTATTTAATTTACACTACTCGGTTTGAAATTCAAGCCATAAAAAAAAAAAGATTCAGTTTGTATATTGCCGTCAATCCTCAACGTTCAAAATTTATCAAAATTTGAGCTTGTAGTGATTGACATTCTACTTATTATTGAGATAAACATATAATTAATTTACTAGCTAGACATCGACTCCAACAAGAAGTCACAGTTTCTTAAGGATTTTGATCCCTCTCCAACGAGACTCCATCCGATCAGAAGAAAAATCCTGTGCATAAACCCCAAACTTGAAGTAATGTCGAGCTCCGCCATGTCCAGACGCCTCGTACTTACGAACTCCATCAACGTACACTTCAACTTTTGAGGATTCCACATCGTGGATTACATTTAATCGAAACCATCTTCCATATATATTTGGAACAATCGGAGTCCTATAGTATGTTAGTGAACCATTGTAGACTCTGAGCATTGACGTTGTGGCATGAGGAGGATCAGATCCAAACACTTGCATTATACACACACCAGTTGTTCCTTTTGGCACGAATCCATGTCCCTCAAATTGCATGACACCGCTAGAATACTTGTATCCCTATTCATGGAAGATTGGAAGAACAATTTATATATAGTCAAGCATAATTCGTTCCAGGTAAGCAATCTTAGTTCTGATTTAGTAAAGGTTTTGAATTGTTAATTACATACGTAAATTGTTATAACAGTACTAAAAGATTTTTACTTATATTGGCTTTTAATGTTTGAGAGCGTTAAAAAGATAACCTTATGTTATATTAACTTCTTTCATTTAATCTTGAATTGATATAACCACAACTTGTTAAAAGTCTCAAATGAGAGAATTAGGGATCAAATCATTCATTACAATTTGATAGAACTCTAAATATTATAATTACCTTTAAATACTATTAAAATTTTAGAATATAATCTCTGTTTTTGTCTAAACATTAAAATTCAAAATGGTTTATATATTTTTAAGTAATTCATCTTATATTTAGTTGAAATTATTAATGTTTTAAAAATCAGACAATAAGTTAATCCGATAAGAAAAGAGATTTAAGATTCAAAACCGTTATAAAATCGATGAAAGATTGAATAAAATTAAAATAATTTTTAAATATTATTAAAATAAATCAACCAGCAAAAATTGAAAACAGAACTAAAAGTCAATTATTTAAAAAATTTTACGATTAAATCGACAAATTTATTAAATTTTTTACTCATTGGAAATTATCACAATAACTCGTAATCGCAAACCACATCATTTAAAATCTTGTATTTAACCGAAAATTATAAGACAGATGAAACAAAGAGAAAGAAGAAGGAACTGTTTACTTACATTGACCATGATCTCTGTTCGAGGTCTAGTAGGGCTGCCTTTATACAGAGGCTTGTCTGTGGTATACACCCACAATCTGTGGACTCCATTCTTGAATCTGTAGCGTTCGTTTAGAGGCAAGTTATATGGCTTGTGGAAAACGTAATACGATCCATTAAAGGGTAGCTCTTTGAAGCCATGAATAGGATCCAAAGTTGCTCTTTCGAGAGAGTCTGAACTTGGTTCCACAAAGTTGACGACAATCAGAAGAAAAGCTATGGAAAACAGGTGATGATTATTCATTTTCTTTTCTGTTTCAAGTACAGGACTCTGAGTTGATAGAGAAACTCATGTCAGCTATATATAGAACTGCCGAACTAATTAGAGTTTCCAGGTAAACTTTATTAATCTTTATAATCACGAGCAATTTATGAATCATTTTTAAAAAAATAATAATTATCACATGATGTCTTTTAGGTTACAGCCTGTTAAATTTAGTGCATAACAAGAAGCTTAAGTTTTGCCACAAAAGAGTCTTACGTTGACAATTATCTAATTGTCTGAAGCAAAAGGGACTACTAGGAAGGTTCCAAACTAGTTGGAGCTCTGAATTGAACAATTCAAACAATATGCTACGCAGGAGTCTTCCGTTGTCAATTATCTAATTGTCAGAAGCATAAGGGGACTTCTAGGAAGATTCCAAACTAATTGGAGCTCCGAATTGAACAATTCAAACAATATGCAACACGAGATAGCTTTCGTATGACTGTAAGAGATGTTATGAATAATTGATCCTTATTCATAATTGTCCAAAAATAGTATTAAAATACAAATGTCATATTCATGCAAACATGCAATGGTATTGAGAACAAGAACTTATTTTGTCTAATGCCTTTCTTAAAAACCAAGCTAGCACACTCATGTCTCTCTAATAGTTCAAACCTAGTGAAGAACCATCAACGGAGGTTGGCAGATCTACCCTGTCAGGGAGTTGGCCACATCGATCACAAACCGGTACTTCACATCAGACTTGGCCAGCCTGTCCATGGCCATGTTGATTTGGTCCATTCTGATCACCTCAACATCTGCAGTAATATTATGCTTTGCACAGAAGTCCAGCATCTCCTGAGTTTCTTTCATTCCTCCTATGTTACTTCCCCCAACAAGCTTCCTTCCTGTAAGAATTAGATTGACGAAAATGAGAACAGAATCACATTCAGAGGGGCATTACTGGAGAATTGTTCCTCTCAGAAATTATTCGCAAAAATATCTGTATGAAAATAAATAATTTATGGTGACAAAAATAAATATACAAATGTGACATAATTAAAACACATTAAAAGATAATG
The DNA here is from genome assembly GCA_027575705.1 of Erythroxylum echinodendron. NCBI lineage: Eukaryota > Viridiplantae > Streptophyta > Magnoliopsida > Malpighiales > Erythroxylaceae > Erythroxylum > Erythroxylum echinodendron. The sequence goes on along the minus strand of JANZXR010000170.1, from coordinate 33,841,547 downwards.
AAATATACCATTCTAATTAATTTGATTTACTTATAAATAATAATCCTTTTTCTTCTTCTAAGTATCAAGAAATAAATTCAAACATAAAAATAGAGTTTGTAAGAATCCAATCTTATCAATTATAAGTTAACATTTATAACTTAAATTTTGGTTCATGAATATTTGTATTATCACTTTTATTTTTATTTGTAATAATATTTTATGTTATATTTATTTTTATTTTAGTTGAATTCTGATCCTGTTCTATCCAATTCCTGACCGTTTTAAAATGAAACATCAAAATGTTTAGTTGCAGTGACACAAAATGGACAAAGCTGAGCTGTAGAGTTTTGGGTTGACTGCAATATTTTCTATATCTGCATCTTCTATTCTTCGTACTCATTCTACAGTATTTTGCAAATAGTCCTTTTACTAGTTAGGGTTAAAGCTTCGAACTACTGAACCTTTCTAGACCCCGTGTGTTAGCGAAATTTCTACGGGTGATGTTGTTATTGTTTTTATATTCATTCTACAGTGTAAGAAGCTGTCAGGATTTTGGTTTTACACTATGCTATGAAACAAAATGCATCTTACCCAGTGTTAAAGGAAAAATTGGAAGTTCCAAGGGTTTATCTGGCAAGCCCACCATAATCAGTTTCCCATTCACCTTCAACAGACTGAGAAGTGGAGGCAGGGCATGAACTGCAGATACTGTGTCCATGATGAAGTCCATAGTACCAATAGCTGCCTGCACATTCATAGCAGAAACTCTAATATTTCACTAATTGATAATTCCAATCTGGGTCTTATAAAGCTCTTCACGAAAATGCGTCCAAATCTTGAGCTTTGATGGTGCATACCTTCATTTTCTCAGGATCTTTGCTAACAATGAATGAATCAGCTCCAAGCCTATTGATGGCTTCACTTTCCTTTCCAGGTGATGAACTTATCACTGAAACTTTGAGTCCAAAGGCCTTGGCAATTTTGACAGCAATATGACCAAGGCCACCAAGTCCTACTATTCCCAAATGCTTGCCTGGCTCTGTTAGTCCATAGTATTTCATTGGACTGTAAACTGTGATTCCAGCACACAACAATGGTGCACCAGCATCTGCAGGCAAGCTATCAGGAAAGCATAAAACGAATCGTTGGTGGGTTACGATCATATTAGAGTATCCACCATAAGTTTTTGTTCCATCATGAGATAGTGAGTTGTAGGTAAATGTAACTTGAGGGCAGTAATTCTCCACATCCTGATCACAGCACTCACATGACTTGCAGGAGTCCACTATCACCCCAACACCAACACGATCACCAACTTTGAATCTCTTCACATTGCTTCCAGTTTTTGTCACGACGCCTACTATTTCGTGCCTGAAGAAGAAAATCACAAAGTTCCAGTGCAGATTTCTTTACATCCATTGCCATGAACATTTTAATATCTTCTATACTATCCGAGGCCTGCGTAGATGTGATTGTAGAGGGAAACTATTTTGAATGAACATGATTCAATACAACTACTATTTCCTATACCAACACAAGATTCCAAGAGATCCTATGTAAAACTTATGAAATAGGAGATTCAACTGGACATATAGCTCTAAGTATGACTTGATGCAAACTTATATTTATCAGATGAATCAATGCAGCAATGTTAGGGGTAAGTTTTAGACAGAGCACCGTACCCTGGAACAAGTGGGTAGAAGGTGTAACCCCATTCATTCCTAGCAGAATGCAAATCTGAATGGCAAACTCCACAGTAAAGGATCTTTACAGTAACATCATCATCCCCATTTTCCCTGTCACCAAGAAAAGTAAGAGTTTGTCAATAATACCAACACTGATGTTTTAACAAGTCTTGATAGATTAAGAAAGAATTCTTAAGTTGACTTGTCAACAGGAACTTGATAATCTACTTGTCTTGTCGATCTCACTTGAACATCAAAAAGCTCTTTGAATAGTGGTCCAGTAGAAAATGTACGAGTCCTCGATATCTCAACTAGATGATGAAAATGGAAGAACCGAAAAGAAAAAAAAAATTAAGGATCTCATCCACTAAATATAGTTTTCTTGTTACCATCTTCATGGAAAACAGAGCAAGCACATTACGTTGGTCACCCACTTGTTCCCCCTCAAATTTATTCCTTTCTTTCCAAATGAATTTGGAAACTTCACTAGGAATTAAAGTAAGCAGAAGATATTTGAATGATAATTTTCTCAATCCAAAACAGGAGAAGTGTCCATTGGAACTCAGGGAAGAGCTTAACTTACCAAACTAAACTCAACGCATAAAGAAATATGTTCTACGCGCTTCTTGCTATTTTGCATGGGATCGATCTATGAACATGGTGACCCACCAAAACAAAAACATCAAAAAAAGTAAAATCCTCTCAAGACATGGAATTACGCAGTTTCCTTCAAAACTTGGGAGTATTCTTTTTCTATCGAAGGTCACTATCCATTTTACACTCAAAATCAGTGAAAAGATGTAAACTTTAAAAGAAAAAGATGACCCATGTCTCTCAAAACTCTTAAGCCAACAATCAAACACAGAGAGATCATCATAAAACCATGGAAATGGAAAAAAATAAAAAGCCTGGTTGAATAATTTAACCTTCGAGAGAAATGAAAAGGTGAAAGAGTCCCGGACTTATCTCTGGCAGCCCAACCAAAAGTCTTTTGAGGGTGCTCTTCTTCTGGTGATTTTCCCATTTTTGTTTCTCTCAATGCCTTTCAACACGCTTCACACTCACTCTTCCTTTAGGTCACAAAACCAACCTTTTTATATGTACAATCTGCAGATCAGAGGACACTGAACCAGAGCAATTATTATCAGCAACGAACACCTTATCTTGGATTTTATTATCTTACCCTTCATAAAAAAACGCGTATCAAAATCAAGTATTGATTGTTCTGAAGTTACTGCCTTTAGCAGATTTACAATTTATGGTAATTTACAGGGATTTCTTGGCAGAGTTACAGAAGACTAGAGCAAGTCAAACCACAATAGGGTACTCAGAATCATGTGCATCAATTGCCATATGTCATTTTTGTTAAATTCAGATCAGAGTTTTGCAATTAATGAGCTGTAAGTTATGTAAGATTGTGGTTGAAAGCTCTAATGGCGGTCCGCTCACCCACCTTGGAGGTGGTAGGTTTGGGCACGTAAATGACTTTAAAGCTTTCGCACCTCATTACCGCCATTGTCTTGGAGATACGAGTCTGGTAGTGTCCAAGTACCGTCTATTTATGGAATTTTTATTGCATGAAATGGAATTAATTCTCTATATCTAACGTTAGTGAGACATTAAAATTATATATATATATATATCAAATTATTTAATTAGAAAACTATAATTAGTTAAAATTATTAAAATTCAATAGAAGTTAAAAACAATTCATTGAAAAACTCAACCAATTCCAGCGATTTAACCATAAAATTTTTGAATCGTCCAACTTTTCAGTTTGATTTTCAATTTTTCAGTTTCAATTCACTTTATTAATTCTTATTGTTAAAGATCGATCTATTTATTAATTAATCAGTCAATTGTTATAAATTAATAAATTTTTATAAATTAAAACAAATCAATTAATTTTTATTTACTAATTTTTTAATTAAATTTTAATTCTTTTATAGATAAGATAATCTCTTTTAATCTTATTTTAAATTCTTTAATTTTATTTAGCTTTTAAATTCTAGTTTAATAATTAAACTTTTTAAGCATTAAATCTCTTAGTCTTTTCGGTTTAACATTACCTAAAAATACTTTAAAATAATAAAAAATCGAATTCAATATGAAGATGCAAATAAGTAATTTCATTTCTTACTTTTCGATATACATATGACATTAAGGGTGACAAAAGACCCGAGTCCCACTTAAAATCAAAATCTCAATCCAAAAAATAAAAATAAATTAAGATTGATTTTAAAAATTGAAAAAATTGGTCAAAGCCCAATTCTAAGTATAAATATATGTTTGCGTTAATTTTAATTTTAAATAATAAAAACATTTCAAAAAATAAACGTAAAATTTTTAAATATTATTGATTTTTTTAATTTAGACTCGAATTTAAACTTGAAGAGATTTAAAACGAGCCGGCCCATTTTCATGAGCACAAATAGGAAACCTAATAATAATATTATTATTATTATAGTCTTATTATAAATATTTAATAATAAACTATTCTTATTATTACGAGTTATATGAAATTCATACTTCAATTTCTAATTCTAGATATTTAAAGATCGAATCAATGGATTATTTGTATATTACCTATAGACTAAGAGCCTCTTTAGTCTCGGAATGGACTATATGATCATTGTGTTCATAAGATAAGATTAGTTTGTTTACATTTATTATTTCATAACTAAATTTATTGAGCCTTTTTCTTTTAATCAGCCTTCAAATTATGCATTGGCACATTTTTTGTACAACTAAAAAAGAAATAAATGGTAAATTTGGCTTTTGCAATTCTTCTGTATTCACCAAAAATTTGGAACCATTCTCTTAAAGTTCCATTCTGAATCCAAATTCTGTCAAGATGTCTAATATTAATAACTACCAAAAATTGGAACCCAATTGCCAACTCCTCCTCAACCATAACCTAACTAAAGCCTCATTTAGTAATAAAGGTTTGGTACCACCATTCCTAACCAATGCACACACTTGCTCTAACTAAATTATTAAAATATATGTAGAACCCCTCTTCTCAAAACAACCTCAAATCTCTACTTTGCAAAAGAGTTTTGCTTTTCCTAAGTACTTATAATCAGGAGGAAAAATTAGAGAAGAGCTGTTTCTCCTCAAAATGAAAAGCAATACCAAATGGTAAGAAAATGGGAGTCAAGCAGCATTTTGTGCTTGGTCTCACCCTTAAGACCATAGCTATTAATGATTTAATGTCACTAAGTACGTGATTACTGTGTCAAAAAAGGGAAACAAAAGTCACCAATGCCTTCCCTGAGAACCACCACCACCACCACCACCACTACCACTACCACTACCTTTGTTCCTTGCAAAGAAGGTGTTCTTTGGTTTTGGTAGCTCATGAATGTCCATGACTTGAATTGTTCTTTGCTTTTTGGCTTTCAGAGAGCAAGAACACAAGACAGAAAAACACACAACAATTCAGTACATGACTTGAACAAATTAATCAAACAAAACAGGTCAAAGCTTATATATATCAAACCATTTTCAGCTTGTTTGTAGTTCTGCTGAAGCCTTTTCATTGCTGAGGCCAGTCTTTCAGAATCAAAGTTACTTTCTTTCTGCTGTTCTTTCTGTTTCTGCAAAAGACCATAAATGGCAAATGCCTAAGATCAAACTGATATTTACTAAGTTAAAGTCCAAAATTCATATTTAGCATTACACTAATCAGAAATGATAATGCAAGGAAAAGGCTAAACCTTTTGTGTCAAATCTCCAACATCTCAGGAGCCAAATTAAAGAAACTCATCTGACACACTTAGTACCTGTATAATTTGAGGAACAGGAGTTGATGCAATAACTGATTTTTGGAAGGGTCTGTTTAGTGTGCCTGTATGAGGAACTGGTTTTGGCTTTCTTTCTGGTTCTGAATGATTTTTGTCTGAACCAGAACTTCCATCTAATAAAAAATTAATCAAGGACAGTAAAAGTAATGTTTTGGTTACTTAAAAAATGAGAATGACATGTAAGATCAGACTCATCTTTAGATCTGAATCTGTACTCACTGTGAGGATTTGGAGAGTAAACAAAATCAGGAACCTGAAGGAAAAAGACAAGAAACAGGAACCTTAAATGGGAACAGAGACCCAAATTTTCGACAACTTTCTTCCAAACTCAAGAAATGATTTTTCTTTCACCTGGTGATGTCCATTCTGGGGATTTTTCTGCAGAGGTGAGTCCCCATCAGCTGCAGAAACACTATGATTAACTTCCTCGTTTAGATTAAACCCCTCAAGTTTATCTTCATTTCACTTTGTTGGATTTTTTTCTCAAAAAGGCAAAATGCTAACTGTAAGTATTCAACATGATAATATTACCCATTAGAGCAGATGATGCATTTTCCCCCTGTGGATTTAACCTCACCCATTCATCCACAATTTCTTTCCATTTCCTAAAAACCAGATAACAAATTAAGTTAGGAGGGAGAGAACTCCTCTACTGCTCCTTCAGAGAACCTACATTTAAAGTTTCCAGAAACTTAATAGGCAATAAAACGAAAGATATCTTCTTTTTTCTTTTTCATTTCTTGGTTCTTGAGGACCTGACAAGTTGCTTCACTAATCTCCTCACATCATTGGAGGGATACTTCCGTAAACGATTCACATGCCTACCAATATCAGTATCCTGAAATCAAACAACAGTCAAGAAAAGAAAAGTAAATATAAGAAATAAGAAAGCAAAGTACAGAGAAACAAGCAGAATATTTGGTAACAGTTTCTTTTGGTTACCTTGAGTTCGTGAAATGTTATATCCATATCTGCCAAATTCTGAAGCAAATCAACCACCGAATCTTCAGCCTGAAACCCACCAAAGCATTCAAAAGTCAAAGCTGGAAAACCAAACCCAGAAGTCACGGCAAATTTACAAATCTAAAAACTAACACCAGACCAAGTTAGGATTATCGAGTAGTTGCTTGATGTCAATAATCTTCTTTTGATTATCATCAAACAATCCTGCATAAGGATCCAACCCATCATCATCGTTATCACCATCATCACGATCACTATCACCTCCATGTGGTGTAGAAGGAGACCCGGCTTCTCTTCCTTTTCTTTCATGGTTGTTCACCTTCATTTCACGGTCATTGCTGTTGATTTTTGCAGCTTCAACAACATCATCAAAATCGCAGTTTCTACACTTCTTAGTCAAACTCGTGGCGTATAATCTCTCCACAATGCTATCTCTTCGTTGCTTGAGCTCTCCACCATAATCCAAAGACGCCACAACAAGCGCTGTGTCAATGAAAGTCCACACGTCCACACCTGAACTCTCGAGAATCGATCGAAAATCATCTAAATCCATAATTTTTCGATCTGGGTCCAGAAAATTCTGTTAACCCAATACACAGTCTACAAGTATTTTACCAACGGACAGCACCGCAGATTCTCAAAGCAGGTAGCTTTGATCAGATTTAACAGGATATAAGTTTTGTACAGAGAATCAATGAATCAGAATCTGACATCACAACCATGATGAAGATAATGAGAATCAAATGCAGCCAACCAATGAGAATATGAAGAAGTGAATTACAAAGCAGAACCCACCACCAGATCTGACTCTTAAAGGAAAAAAATTGATCTTTCAATACCCACTCTCACAGTTTAGGATAAAAAAGCAAGCTTTTCATTCCCTCAAAACTACATGGAACCAAACAGAATACTCTTAGTGAAAAACGCATGGAACTTGAGGACCCAAATAGAATTAATAAAATTAGGCCACATAAAACTTCCCAAGTAGTTGCTATTCTCTCTTTTAGTTATTTTGTTTACTTCATGAGAAAATAAAATATTTTTTTCTTATACCAAATAGAAGGTTTGTTTTATTATTATTGTTTTAGGGTTAATAATTTAATAAAAGAAAATAGATTTATAAGGAAATTTTGGGATTGGTTCTTTCCTTGGCAATTCCTTCTACACAGGAAAGTTTTGACCTTTAGTCGTTAAGGTAACGAAGAGCAACAGAGGCTTGTTTGTGCCTATAACATAGGTAGATTAGTTGTCTTAAACACCTATTACAATTAAGACTTAGAAAATTAAGAAATAAATCATACCTAAAATTTAATCATATCATTCACAATATATCCTAGAGTGAATTATAAAAAAAATCTATAACTTTACTCAATTTTTAATTTATAAAAAAAATCTATAACTTTACTCAATTTTTAATATTAATTTTAACTTTAAAAGGTCATGTTATAGTACTAAAATTTTTAATTTTTATAAAAATATCTCGACATTAAATAATTCATTAACGTTAATGACAGTGTGATATGTCACATCATATTAGTATTTTTATCACGTTACTTTTAACATAGGATAGTGGTACCATATATGATATTTGAAATTTAATAAAAAAATATGTTTAATTACTTTCAATATTCAACTTATACACAACCAAATTAAATATGACGGTTTAGAGCATATGTCAATTAAAAACTTAATTATTTCAATAAATGTTTAAAAACAAATTAAATTTTCATTATATTTTTTTATAAAAAGTTACATATAATCAATGTAATTTGGTAATTAAGATAACATTTAACATGTTAAAATTCAAGCACCTTATGTAAAGAGATGCAAGTGAGTGTATCCTAGGATTCTAGCATGTTTATTTTAATTTTTCCAAAGGATGCCAAAGTGAATCTACATGTACTTCAATCAATAGCAGTCCAAGACAAAATCCAAGTCAAATCTTCATTTTGTTTCAGATAGTTCCAATTAGATATAAACTATAAAGTTTTAGTGTCATTGGTTAAAGTGGAAAGTTACTATTTCCATCAAATGGTTAGTGGATGGTTTTTCTCTGGTCCTACTTTATTTGCTTTTTATTGCCTCATGCTTGGAAAGTTGTTGAAGGGGTTGAGGTTCCACTGTTAAAAAACAATTGCATTTATTAATCATCACAGAGAGTGCAAAATTTAGAGCAACTTACAAGATTACTCCTTTATAAACAAAAATTACGGGTTCGAATCACAAAAATAATTTCTTTGTAAAAATATAAAGAAAAGACTACACACAATCAAACGAGAGTTTTGATTTTATTACTAAAAATAATTATAGAAACAAAAAAACACTATGTAATTTCCTAAATTTATTGAATTTATATTGATTTTTTTGTCTTTTTAAAAGAAAATGAAAATTAATTTTGAAGTTTTAGCATAATTAAAAAGATATTTAAAAAACCGAATTATAAAAAATGAAATTAATAGTGAAATGTAAGAAAAACTACAATATTTGGTTTTATAGCATAATACTAAAAAAAAGAAAACATGAAGAATGGATAAATCGAGCCGCTTGTGTAAAAGTGGGGTTAAGGCCAAACTTTTTCTTTCATTTTATTCATCAAAAAAGGTAATAATAATCTCGATAGTCATGAAATTCTTGACAACATACTCTTAACAGCTTTGCAAGTTGCAACTATGAATTTTTTAATTTTGGCCACATGCCATAACTATAATAAAAAAAAGTTGTTTTCCAAAATTAATTTTCAATTTACATTCATATGTTAAATATGTGCACAATCATTTTATTTTTATTTAAAATTATTTTGATTTTTTAACTGATTAGATAAATGATTTATATTACCATCATCAAACTATTTTAGTTTTATTTTATTGCAAGAATTTAAGAGACTAATTTATTATTTTACAAAAAATTTCTAGTTTTGTTTTATTTTGGGAATTTAAGAGACTAATTTGTTATATCATGCAAATTAAATTAAGTGGTAGTCTCATAATATAATAAAAAATAATAATTATTGTTTTAGTTATTATTTAAAATTAAAAATTTTATTATTCTTTATTAAATTGTAGAGAGTCCAATGGTTTGGAGATGCTTCATCTTTTTGGGTGGGACACAATGCAATGGTCAAAATTTGCAACTATAGCAAATTCTACTTTATCTAAACTCCAATCCAAATCTCATCCCCACCAACTACTTTCTACTGTATCCCTCGTCAACCTTATAAGAACACACATCTTGATAAAGATAATACCTTTGATAATGATTTTGTAATAGTGGTTTCTGTCCTGTTCAGTTGGATATTAAGATTTATCCATTTCATTTTTTGACTTGATGCATACTTTGAAGAAGGATAAGTCTCCACATAAATAAAAAACACAGCAATATCATTTAACTTCCAGAGTGTTATAGCTTACCAACAATGATATCTTATGTATGGAAACTGAAGTTTATTTTACGAAAATTATACCAAATTTTGGAGAAAACTACAGAGCAAACATTTTATGTAGAAAGATGGTGATTGTCATACATTAATGGCCTGTTAAGATAATCCATTACCTGAAGATTGGTCAAAAGGAGAAAAAGGATCTTCTTGTATCCATATCGAGTGTTATTCTTAAATGAAGAAAGATTGAGGCCTGAAACCAAATGCTTTCAAGAGCACGTGTGACCTGGTAATCTGCACAAAATGTTAATAGGAGAAGCACTCGAGAATTCACCTGTAACTAGGGTTCAAGAATCTCCTCCACCAACAATGCAAAACGACAAAATTTTCAGCCTAAATTAGAGATACCCATCTAAATTATAAAGTCATCCCTATGTCATCAGTAACAATGTCAAATATGTCAGAAATTTCGTGTATTAACTTCAATAATGCTCTACAATGCTCTACAACCTAGGATGCAAGGCAGTTCGGAGAAATCCAACCAAAATTTGTTGGAGTTTCAATCTCAGTACTATGTCTTGATGACTCAGATGGCTGTAAACAATTTGTGTAACTATCAATCAGGCCTTCCACATTTTCTAGCTCCTCCTTATTACCATTGCACCTTCCTTGTTGTCATGCCATGAAAAGACAATTTGGACTAATGTACTATTATCTACATAGTCCACAATTGGTTTGCTGCGTAGGCCCAGTTATAGTTGATGATTCTCTTTCTGATTCTGACAATTCACCACCTGACAAGAAAGACTAATTAGCAGGGCAAATCTTGGTCCGTCTTATACATTAATTCTCTCTTCAGCAAAGAATTCAAATCCTTTCAGCTGGAACTCAAGCTAATGACAAGACCTAGTTCCTCCCATGGTGAATCAGGATTGCATCCTTCTTTGATACGTCATACAATTTCTTATCAGAATTCTTTAAAGGATGACTATATTACTGTCTTGACAATCAGGACATGTAATATCCAGGATGAAAATGTTTCGGAAAAATTGAGTACGCCCGCTTTATTGAATGCTATAGCCAAGTCTATCGGTGAACAACTTTCCAGAAAGCTTGTGGCAGCCATCTAACATTTCATTGTTGAATATCTCTTAAAACATTTTCTGGTAGAAGGCAAAACTCCACCATGCATGATGCTCTGAATTCTTTTTTCTCCATGTTATTCAGATGGTTGGTTACATTTTGACTGTTTGCTAGAAAAGATGGAGCTCATCCATTCAATCCGTATGAATCATCTGAGACAGTATTCTTATCACCAGATTGAGAAGCTTGCAAGGTGAAGATTTGGAGGGGTACTCATCCACCCACCTCTTGTATTATATTAGCATATTCAACCCCAACTAAGAACACTTTCACGGAGTGATTTGAGAACCGAAAGTTCTTCCCTTTATGTATTCAAGTCCCATCTCTTTCCTGAGAAACAGCAACATCAATCAAGAATACTTAAATATACAATATAACAACAGTATCTACTTAATTTCTACTATCTTTTCATAAACACCATAATGTTGGTAAGTATTTCAAGTCGAGTATGCACAACACAGCATTCATTCTGGTTAAAATAGCAATTCAATGTTGCTAACTGAAGAAAAAAAATGTTTTTCTAGGATGTAATAACATTATATTACAACTATGATATAACATTTTTTGAGGCAGTATCAGTATCTGATGCTCTAAAAATGCATTTCTTCCATTCTCTTGTTCGCTTATCGCACAAACATACATGCATTCATAGGCAAAATCTTATAAGTCCCAAAATCTCGTATCTTGCTCCTTATTGATCCAACATTACAATGCTCTTGTAGTGCATTTCATCTCTCGCAAATTTCAACGTATTGTTCACCGAATGAACACAACCAAAAACAAAAATAAAATTTAGAAGTCAAACAATAACTGTAACCAACCTCGAGAAACGTGAGTGACGTTGATTCCAGCAGCGGAAATAAACTCCCGCCAAGCCCTAGAAAGCTGCAACGTATTACCAAAAGCAGTGATCCGAATAGATATTTAATCCCATTAATCCAAAAAGCGGCTATCATTAGACCACTCACCTCGTACACATTAAACACCAGAAGGCAAATTGTAGTTCTCAAAAATCCCACGACATCGAAACCTTCACATTCTTGGAATAAGAGTGAATTTCCGGCGAAGACGTCGAAAATAAGACGCGAGGACTGAGTAACGAAATGGATACCAAGAAAATACGGAAAATGGGCTTCGCGATCGCATCTTAAGATTAGGGTTAGGGTTTTGGGTAAATTGGGAATTGGGTTTTGCGAGTTATCTAAAGAAAAGGTGTAAATTCAGTGCACTGGGCTTTTGGACATGGGTCATTCTTGAGCCCATATTAAGGTTGAAAATATAAATATACTAGACTCCTTAAATCATTATTAATTTATAATTTTATATGGTAATTAAAGAAAATAATGATAATTTTATTTTTATATTGTACTTTTAAATTTTTTAATTAATGAGTTTTTCTAACTCCCATCATTCATGATGCCAATTTAAAGGACATATATCTTTTCTATTTCAATTTTTATTTTAAAATAATTTATTATATATATATCTTTTTTATTTCAATTTTTATTTTAAAATAATTTATTATTCTGTTGCGACTTTTTCTATTATTATGTTACTTCTTTCGTCATATTTTTTAATTTTCTACTCATTCATAATTTGAAAACAATATTGTATTAAAGCTTATAACTTTTATTACTATATCATTTTGAATAAAAATAAATTTAAAATATACAAACTATAACATCAAGAGTATGTGATATCTAACTAATATTAAAGAGAATAAGTTATAATTTTAAAATATAAAAATTAAAATAATAAAAGACCAAACCATATAAAATTTAATGTATTTGGAGAATGATTACTATTTACTATACATTTATATTGATATACTCTATGTCTATATAATAACATCAGGTCAATATTTGCTATAAATTTTATTATGCTCTAATAAAAACAATGATTAAAACATCCAACCGATTTAGTTTATTCAACTGTAAAAATTTTGAGCCATTCAACTTTTGAATTCGCTTTTCAATTTTTTTTGATTTATTTTCATAATTTTTTTTGTTAAAAATTGATCAATTTATTAATTAATTGGTCAATTTTTGTAAATTAATAAGTTTTTATAAACCAAAATAAATCAATTAATTTTCATTTAATAATCTCTTTTTCAATTAAACTTCAAATTATTCGATAATTAAAAACAATCTCTTTTGATTATATTTCAAATTCTTTAATTTTATTTAATATTGAACCAGATTTATAACGATCTAATATTAGTTAAACCATAAACTTCTTATCCTACTAGTTTAACTTTCGATCTGGTTATTAAAACATTGATTAAAAAGATTACGAGCTAATCACATAAGATGTTTTTCTAAGCTACATAATATATGGCTTAACATGATAAAGGCCTTTGATCAAATCCAATATCATTAACTATATTTTGTAAAGGAATCATAAACTTTGTAGATTATGTTAGGAAAGAAGAAACAGTATCCCAAAAGAAGATGAAATTCTTTCAACCTTTAACATGAAGAATCTAGGAGAAGTTCAACTTCTCTTTCATATTTTTTTTCTAATAATTGATGCTTACTTTTCTTTTCAACTTTTTGTTTTTCTCTTTTTTTAAATCCTAATTTCCCTCTCTAAACTTTGACGCATTGATGTATATATGTATAAATTTTCAACTTCTATTAGTATAACATATTCTGAATGTAATTAAATATTTCTCATTTTCTTAAAAAATTAATTAATATATTTATAGACAATTCTAAGGAACTATTTTAATTTATTGAACCCTAAAAATTTGAACTTTTGAACAATTATTGGGAATAGGTTATCATCTATGTATTTAAATTTTTTTTATTAAAAGATAAAATTAGAAATTATCCATTACTGAAAAAATTAATAGACTTAAGAGTGAGAATAAGTAAATTTGGCTTGATTCAACTTTTTTATTTATATAAATTTGGGATAACAAATTGGCAGTGTTTAATCTTTTTAAAAAATTTTAATTTAGTATTAAACTTTTTAAAAATTTCAATTTAACAATTAACTTTTTAAAACTCGTATAGATCACGTCAAAAACTTTACCCATATAACGTTTACATCGAATGACATGTTAATGTCTATCTATTGGTCATATCAGCAAAACAACATTTTTACTTAATTATACAAAATTTGAAAAATTAGTTACAAAATTAGAAAATTTAATATTAAATTAAAATTTTCAAAAAAATAGACACTCTATCTCTTTAAAATTTGATATTAAAGTCTAATCATTCTTTAAGAAAGCCAAAGTTATCCCGTCGCAAGGTTTGTACTTCTTTTATAGTATATTCATTCATTTGAATTCCTCAACGTTTATAGTTAGGCACATAAAAATATGCGGTCATAGCAGTCCACCAAATCAGGCCAAAAAAAAAATATTAATAATATTTAATTAGTTAATATCTAATATTTATATTGCATGTGTTTCATGATTATTTTTTAATTAAAATCTAAAATAAGAATTTTTTTAGAAAATTAAAAATTAGAAAGAGCTTTATCTTTTACCAGAGAGAATATACTTAAAGTTAAACACATTCATTTAATTAGATGATTAGGTGATATAAAGATTGGATTAGACGTGGAGCCCAAGGTAATTACTTGCACGAAATACTGAGATTATCTGCCACGAGTTCAATGTCATACAGCCAGTTTACTTGCATGAACACGGTGCTTTTTTCCAGATTTTGACCACATTCTTGTTGTGCATGGCAACTCTTTTGTGTCTTTTTTTGGCCCCTTCTTTACATTCTTTCATTGGAAGGTCATTTCTTGTTATTGGAGTTGGTTCAGCCGGATTCTGACGAGGCTGTACATTGCCGTTTGGATCCATGGAAACAACTGTTGAGCACGAGAATTCTGGCTTAAGGATTCCTGCAAAACAAAGAAGGCACGTCGGGGGTTGTTGCCCGATAGGCTCGGGCCCAGCACGACCGACCCGACCATAAGCCCCCCTACTCCTCGCGTCTGAGCGAAGAGAAGGGTCGGAGGAGTATGTAAGAGTCTCGTATCTCGTCTGCGACCTTGCTGCTCGTCCAGGACCTTACAGCTCGTCCGTAAGACAGCTCGTAAGAAGCTAGGTTGGTCGGACATTGAGGATAGCGCACGATCGCTCA
>JANZXR010000170.1:33801210-33817160 GCA_027575705.1 Erythroxylum echinodendron | reverse complement strand
CCAAGGAGAACGCGGAATGGTCCTGGGCTTGGAATAGCCAATAGGTATGAGACTGATCTTTGAAGATTGGACCGATCAACCTGTGGGTCATTACGACTAGACTCGGGCCCAACACGACCGACCCGACCAGGAGTTTTACCACATCATATCGATGACCCTTTCATGAATTCTTCCTTTTTTATCTCTTAAGAACAAGAGCCACTGCTTTTGTTTCTGTACAAAAAGCTTCTTTGAGCAGTCAGCATTTCTTTAGTCAGCTTTTTGAATCCTATGTTGATTAGTTAACATCACATATAATGTTCATGACAGAAGAATCTGTTTTTTGTAGTGTCATTTCTGCTAAAAGACAGACCTTTATTAATTGTTGAATGGAACAATCACTTTTACTGCTTATGACTTTTTTGCGGACTATGTAAAGCGGTCATTGCTTTTCTTGAAAGATGAATTGACAGTCTATTACCGTAGGCTAAGAGTTGTTACACCTTAAAAGACACCTTAGCTTCCTCTCTTCAGTGCTTGCGGTTGCTTTACTGAAAGCTGCTATTTCATTTCCTTACGTGTATATAAGTTAAAGTGGCCCTAGACATGTGCATATTGTGTTCATTGTGCTAAAAACAATGATAAACCAACGTACCAAATTGAATCTAAATTGATGGGGAATTTAATATAATAAATTAACTTGACGATTTTAATGTGACCCTAATCACTAAATCTCACGTATGAAACGACTATTAACTAATTTATAATTAATTATTTTTTAATCAACTTAAATTTGGAATGTGATGAATGATATCGAATACGATACAGGATCGGGATAGCGAGGATAAGGAATAATGTCAATGACAAGATCATGAGAAATAGGTGGTTCGATTTGATTTGGGACAATAATAAAAATAGTGAAGATTGGGACATGTCATATGAAATGAATACCAAATTTTATATTTAAAATGAAAAAAATATGTGAAAGCATTCATAATTATATAAAGAAGATTTGAAGAAGGGAGATTGCGACATCTTATATGAAGTGGATGCCAAATTTCATATAAAAATGGAAAAGAAATGCTTTTATAAATATATGAAGAAGATCATTAATCAATTTCTAATTATTTTTTTTAAATTTGTGATTTTTTAAAACCAAGATAAGAGTTATTGTTAAGTCAATCGAAATTTATATTCTTCCATTAAGCTTATAGTTTTAGATATTCTCTTCTGATTTCATTTTTTCTAAGTACTCTTCACAATTGAGTCACATTTTCAAATACATCAAGTTTCCATTAACAAAAAATTAACAATAAAAAGTGAAGAAATATATTGTTCTTAATTCCTTGACTGTGAGTTAATTTTATGATTAGTGACTAAATTAGAAACTTGGGAAGATCATGAACGAAACATATGCAAGCTTTTAGTCGAGAAAACAACTGAAATACGGGTTTGAGCTAACCTGACATTAGGTTTCGTATCCACACAGTTTAGGGTAAGCTGATTAAGCATTGTCCATTTCTGTATCAGTTCCTGAGATTAACTTCAATTTTCCCAAAAGTAGCACATTGACGAGAAGAAGAGTTTGTGGTCTGGTTGTTCTTAATAACTTAATTAATACACGTTTAAATTGCAGGATTTGCTTATTGCAACCATAGGGCGTATCAGTAATGATTGGTGGACAGTCGTTTTCTATTAAAAATCACATACTACGTGGAGGGGCTTATTATATGGTGGAATCTAAGTTGATCGAAAGGCCATTTTCATATGGGTTGTTGATATCAAAGAGTTCATATTTACGGTATGAATGCATGATTGGCATTTGCTTTAATTAGTTGTATGATTAAAAAAGTACTTTGCTAGATATATACATGCAATAATAAAAACCTTAGCTATGATGCTTATATCTCTTTCTGTGTGAGGCGGCTCTTACTAGTCAACAGGTACACAGTACTTAGAACTTAGCTAACACTTTTTTTACCCGAAATTGTTGGTTTATGCCCAATAGTTAATCGATTTGGTTAATTTCAATTAAATTACTAAATCATCCTAAGCTTATTATAAATAAGTTTGAGCTCCATGGAGCTAGCACTTCATGCTTAACCCTCTCTATAAGAGTTACAGAGTTCTCTCAACTCGTTATGTGGATATCGTTAGAGGCCGGACATTTGTACGGATACGGTGGTTAAGACAAATCGATTTTGGGAATGGTTCGAGGGATACGACAAAATGATGATCAAGCTTCGAAATAAGGTATGAATTAAAATTTTGTTTTATTATGATTTGTATTAGTCATTTTATAGAATTAAATAGATCTTAGTTTTCGGGAAATCAAAAGTCACGAAAAAATTTCGTGATTATTTCGTTGAGGTCGGGATCAGATCTTGACCCAGTTTCCCAACAGAAATGGAAAGAATTGAAGTAATCTCTTTCAGTTCCAATGAAAGCATTAAGAGTTTGATACGTTTTGAACTCTACACGAGGATGATGGTTTTAGGATAACTAGAGCATAGTCATAAGCTAATGGTGAAAGAGATGAGGATGTTTCGATAGATGTGTAACTTTACTAAAAGAGATAAGGTCAGAAATATAATAGTAAGAGACAAATTTAAGGTAGCTAATATTATTGACAAAGTAAGAGAAGCAAGATTTAGGTGATTTGGACATATTAAAAAGAGACTCCTAGACACTCTGGTGAAAAGATGTGAGAAGATTTTAATCAAAGACTATAAGCAAAAACAAGGAAGGCCTAAAAGATTTGAGGAGAGGTGATCAAGAACAATATGATAATATTGGAACTTATCGAAAATATGACCCGCAATAGAAAATTAGTGCATTAGAATTCAGATAAAGGATCCCTCGTAAAGAGATTTTTATAATCCTTCTTGTAGTTTGCCTCAACTTATCAATAAGTGGTATTTATATTGTAAGGATTTAGCTGGATTTAGTAGTTATTATTATTATTGTTATCATCACTATTAGTAGTGTTATCACCGCTACCACCGCTACCGCAATAACAACAATAAGTACTACTACTATTAATAATAGTAACAATGATAATAATTATTGCGCCTTATTCATATTATTATTATTAAGCTTCTCCTTCATCTTTTTCTTCTTATTTTTCTTATTATTATGATAATGATTATTAATATTACTATTTATTTATTGATTTCCTCCTCTCTCTCTCTCTAGGTCTCGCTCTCTCTTTCTCTCTCTTGCTTTCTTTCTTTTCATGTGGATCATTTGGAAATAACCTCTCTACTAGTTAGGAGTAAGATTATGTACTATTGGACCTTCCAAAATCTTGTATCTCAGTGGTATTCATACTGGTGTTGTTGTTGTTATTGTTGTTGAAGTTATGAAGCTATAGAATTTTTTAGATTTTTTCATTTAAGCGTTCAATATTTTAAAATTTTAAAATTGATGTTATAATTCAGTTCAAAAGACTGTTTATATTGATAAGTTTTACTAATGCAAATGACATAATAGTATAGATATTTAAAAAGATTACGTAATATCTTCTTTTCTATATAATTTTTGAATATTAATCCAATAAATATATTTCTAATACATAATTATTCATGTATTTATCACAATAAATTAAAAATTTATATTGATAAAGATGTAGAGATATGTAACCCTCGAAATATCAATCTTTACATTGCTCCATCAGCCACACCAACAAAATAGTAATGAAGACAAGTTTTTGAATGAGATATTTGATTTTTAAAATTTTGGAAATTTAATTGAAAGCTTTAAAAAATTAATAATAAAGTGAAAAAAATCAAAAAAGATTTTTTACTTGTAATATGTTGTTCCATAGTTTTAACATATTATATATTTAGTTACAAGATCCAATAGTAAAATTTGAGTAATTTGTTATGCTATTTTATCACCAAATCCATATATTTTAAAATGTAAGAAATTGAAAAATGTTAAGTCAATTTTGTAATATTAAACACATATTTTTTAAAATAAGTTTTATTGTTTATAAAATTTTATATTGAAACAAACAAATTCAGAAGTTTGTACAATAATTACAAAGGTATCATCTGGACAATAAACTTCCATTCTCCACATTAATTAGCAACTATATTCTTGATAAAGACAAAAAAAAAACTCTAAAAGAAAAAGAACAAGGGCATTCATCATATTAAAAGTTTAAAACCCTAAGACTAGTACCTTCTAACAAGAACAACTAAATAAAACCTACTATACATAAAAAGGGGCTCTAGATCTAGTGCTTTTGCATTGGCCTACAATTTCACGTAATAATATGAAGTTTGAAGACTTTGTTTACTAGTTATGAAAAGCTGCTCTGTTTCTCTCACTCCCTTCTCTCCCTGTCTACACATTTCCATTTGATCCAACTTCACATCGTGATAGCTCCAAAATGTCATGTACTCTACTGTGGGGGAACACTCTTAAATCATAGTCAGAAGTATTAGTTAAACTAGTCACTAAGAATAGATAAAGAGAAAAACTTGATGGAGATTAAACTACTCTTGTATGACTAGATTAGCCCAAAATAAACTCTTGAGAGCTGTGAATTAGACAATTCTAGTGATGATGATGATTGCTCATTCTTTGGATAGAAATTCAGAATTTGATTGGAGTAAATAGGATTGCCAATTAGGGGTTTGGATCAGGTCAAATTAATCTTTGAGTGCAATTGAGTTTAAATATTTGAATTTGACTTATATCAAGTTTAAATTGATACAACAATTTTAGGACAGATCGCACAGGACTTTAATTTGATCAAAAAATTATAAAACTTGAATTTGAGTTTGATTATACTTGAATACATGAAATTGAGTTAAACCGAACTTAATTCATTGACTTTACGAAGAATCTAATTGATATGCCATCCCTATGAGTCAATGAACATGGTCTACTGGTAGCATTTCTGAACCTGTTTAAGCATATCTATGCACGATAGCAAACGTATTATAAATAGGATCAATTACTTTTAATTGCCTAAAAATGTTCTTTATTTGATGCTATGATTAGCATTATACATTTAAATAATATTTATCTTTTTAAAGTGGCCCATTAATCATATTAATCTCCGGTAAAAAAAGGGCTAATGAACATGAAAGAAAAGAGGAACCTAGAATGTTGATCTTTAACTTTAGCCAGATCTTGTTGGAATAAAATATCTCAATTAAAGCAGAATCTAAACCAAAATCCATTCTTACTGCTTTCTAGTGGTCTGAATTCCTGTTAAAATCAAAAGAAGGAATCGTATAATCGTAATTAATTTATAATAACTATACTGTTCTACCGTCATTGACAAGTTGCCATTGAACATAAAAGACTATACATTGACTTAAAGAAATAATTCTTTCATGGGTGGAGGCTGATAGTAACATAGTGAAACGAACTTAATTATTTGTTCCCACTCCTCTAATTTCGGATTAGTAGTTCCTTATGATACTTTTTAGAATAATACCATTTTCTTAGTTTCTCTGCATAGATAGAATAATCCTGATATGGTTAATCAAATCATAATTATTTTGCCGAGACAATACTAAGTAATCAATTACGATGACATATATTTATATATCACTACTTTGTTTCAGGTGGGGACGTATGCTTAGAATTTTTTTAATGAAATAAGAACTCGTTGTGAATTCAATTTTACTGTAAAATAAACTCTTCTTAGTAGGTCTAAACTTGGGAGATTTAAATAGTATAATTGCTAATCATAGTCTTTGGTGACAAATGCCGATTCTTCCACATGATATAATCATAGTTTAGGAAATGACAAACCTGAATTACTCACAATAGCCATCTCAACAATTATGAAAAGCTTTAATGATATAAATGCTCTTAGATTCTAATAAATTTGAAAATTTTGAACTTTTCAAGATCTTCAAATATTAACATTTTTTGGGTCTTTTGAATTTGAACCTTTAAAAAATCATTTAAATTTTGTGTATCTTTGAGTTGTTAATTCCTCAAATAATTTATTTTAAAATATAAAATTTATGGTTTATTACATATATTTAACATTTTATTTAATCATTAAAAATATAGCAACTATTTTTCTCTTTTTTTTGAAAATTAAAAAAGAATTTGAAAGGCATAAAAAAGGAACAATACAATGAGAGTCAAACAAAATAAGATATAGCAACATAATTAATTTAATTACAGGGAAAAACTAGAACTAGAGGTTCCACCGTCTTCTAAGATGAGAGCTTAGTTAATAAGTCACTTGATGAGCAGCCAAAGTTTTCTTGATCTAGTAATGCAAATTATGAATAAGAGTGTACTTCTCAATTCTCTTCTATTGATGAATTCTTTTCTTTCTTACCCTCCAGATAACATGAATTGCACAATTGAGGCTAAGATTTATGCATACTATGTCATTTCTCATAGAAAGATATTTTGCTTTAGCCCATTCAAGAACCTTTTTCCAATTGGATTCAAAGCAATATTGGTTTAGGGTGTGCTGAATGCTATCCTAAATAGAGGTTATGAACTTGCATTTGAAGTATAAATGGGTTATTTTTTCTTCTTTAATATTGTAAAAGTCACAAAGAGTGTTAATAGAGTCATAAATCCTGTCTTTTGTCTTTAATCTACCTCTAGTTGCTAGCGATGTTGTGAATGAGGCTTTGCGCTTCAAGGATGCTTTCCATACTACATTGAACCATGACATATCTAGGGTAGGAGTTTCGAGAGTTATAATGCAAAAGGAATTTTAGAAAATCTTATTGAAATCTTGAACTGTGCAATTTTTTGGTTCGATTCATTTTAATAATATTTATTATTACAAACTAATTGATTTATTAATTATCTGACTAGTCTTTGTAAATTAACCAATTTTTATAAACCAGAATATACTAGTTGGTTTTCATTTAACACTCTCCTTATTCAATTAAACTTTAATCTTTTCGATAGGCAATGATAGTCTCCTTTTTCAATCTTGTTTTAAAATTTCTAATTTTATTCAATCTTTATTGTATACTAATTTTATGACAATCTAACATCAGTTGAACTTTTCAACCTTAAATCTCTTATCTTACCAGTTTAATTTTCGGTCTAAGATTAGGGCTTGGTTACATAAAGTTTGTGTTTAACTGAACGAATCCACGACCTAATTCACAAGTCCCTCTTAGTTCTCAGCCAACTTGGTTGTGGGTGAGTTAATGGACAATTCTCGAAGCATTAATAAAAAATAGGGGTTTAGTTGTGAATGTAAGCAAATCTTAGATTAATAAAATAATATCCTATTACGACTTTTAATCAAGTTATCTATCTATTGACATTAGTATTTCAAGTGATTTTCTATAGATTTTTATCGGGTCGTTTGCTCGTTATTATTGAGAGTTTAGTACTCTTTCCTCCCTTCTACCATAATTTAGGCCTTGGTCAAATAAAGTTTGTGTTTCACTTTTTAAAAAATACACAATCTAGTTTAAAAGCACCTAAGTCAATGTTAAAAATCGAATAGAAAGTTAAAATGGAAAGACAAGAAGTTTATATATAGTTTAAAAGATTAAATTGATATTAGACAATTATAAAATTAATTAAAAATTGAATAAAAATGAAAATTTTTAAATAAAAGTGAAGGAGACTGTCAGTGATTTAAAGTGTAATCAGAAAGGAAAACTGTTAAATTAAAATTAATTAATTTGTTTTATTTATAAAAATTAATTATTTTATAAAAATTAACTAATTAATTAATAAACTAATCCATTTTTAACCACAAAAATTATGAAAATAAATGAAATTGAAAAGTTAAAATTGAAATGAAAAATTAGTCAATCTAAAATTTTTACAATTGAATCGTTTGAACTAATTGAATAAATTTCTCAACTTGGTTGTTGGGTGCGTGCCTCCAATCAGGCCAGCAACTAGCACAGACACCTGCACGGTAAATACTAATCAGAGTTGAAGAGGCATGTTAGTTCCATTTTAGGAAAGAAGACGTCAAAGAACAGGAAATAAAAGTTATGCACATATTTTATCCTAGAGGGTCTTAAAAGAGGTATACAAGTTGCTTTCAAGGTTCCAATCTTTATAATTACCGCATGAGTGTTGATTTTGATGAATAGAGACACCGACTGTCATCTTTAAGTGGTCCCTCAAATTAAAGCAGTGACCACACGAGTCCCGATAGAAAAGACGAGAGAGTTTAGTGTTGTTGTTTCGTGCTTCTTCTCCTCTTGCCCTCTTACGAGTTGAACTTATATATACTTTATTGAGCTCACATTATACTTCCATTGATTTGCGTCTAGACAGCAAAACTGGTAGCTATCAGTGAAACTATATCTAAAGCTCAAATTTCCTACCCTTTCATTGTTTGTGATGGATGCTAAGAAGCCTTGTATCGCAGTAATTTTGATTCAGGCAATATATGCAGGCATGTTCTTACTTTCGAAAGCTGCTTTTAATGGGGGAATGAACAACTTCGTTTTTGTCTTTTACAGACAAGCTGCAGCAACCCTTTTCTTAGCCCCTCTTGCCTTGCTCTTCGAGTGGTACACTCAATACTCAAATTTCTTCTATTTCCCTTCTTTCATATTCAGCTTTTTACACGTGTACGAAAAATGTCAATCTTATGAGATTGATAATGATTTTACCTATGAATTCTAGGAAAAATAAGCCACCCCTATCATTTGTGACCTTCTTCAAGATTTTTATGCTCTCGCTTTGTGGGTACGTGTGTCTTTCGAAGTTTCTTCTTCCAATTTCATGGCCTCAGTACATATGTAAGTATAAATATATCAGTATATACACTTCAACTTCTACTTGATTCTTGTGGTAGGATTACTTTGAGCCTAGATCTATATGGGATCGCTCTAGTTTACACATCTGCGACTTTGGCAGCTGCAACTACAAATTCCCTTCCTGTCATTACTTTCTTCTTGGCACTTTTACTAAGGTAAAGCTTTTAGTCTTATCAACTGTAGCATATAATTACTGCCATGTTTGATTTGTTGTGCTAAAATACGAAGAGAAAACCTATGAGGCATTGGAGATTTAAAGGCATCAGATATTTCCCGGTGCATGTTTTCATGACCCCAATATCTGAAACTAATCAGCTAACAATCAAATTCTTGTTTGGATTGCTGCAACATAGCCAAGCATGATATGTGCGTATCCATGATAATTCATGCATTCTTAAGTTAAGGGCATGTACGATCTTCCACTTCTTCCATTACTCGATCTCTTATTACATGAAGATCTCTAGATGATCACCTGGTGATTCTTGAAGTTGCCTAAGCATTTAGAAGTGCTTTGTACGGGGATTCTCAGGAAAATCTAAGAAGTGTAGTTTTAGAACCAATCTTGGAGTGAAATCAAACAACACAGGGGAAGGCTATTAATTTTTCTTACCAAATGCTGCATCTAAATGTCCAGTGATTTAGAGTACTAAACTACTATCCTCTAAGAAATCGCCTGAGATCATTTCAATATGGTTATATAATAGGGAGATTTGTTGGTTTGTGTTCAAGCTTGTGGTGAGGATAGCATATTTTTGGATTATAATTGGATTTTATGTACAAAAAGAAAAAAAACAAACCATGTCCAGTTGATCTGTATAGTATGGTTTGTAAAAAAGTAGAAGGTTAACAAAAGAAACAAAACTAGAACTGTAATTTAAAATTGAAAGGCATGATATTGTCTTATTTGTATTAACAAAAGAATAGTAGTTTGTTAAAAATCTTTATAATATATATTATTAATCAATTCTTAATATTTATTTTGCAGACATGTGTTTCTGTTATTTTTGAATTTAAATTATTATTGAATTAGCCTGAATATTATAAAGTGTTACAAATAATATTAGAATAAACCTTTATTAATACACTATTAGATTGAGATGATGAAGACAAGAAGTGAAACTATAGTAGTAAGACTCTAGTAATAAATAACTCTTAACAGAATTCTAATCTGATTTAACAAAAAAAAAAGATGATAAATTGTTATTTAAACATTTATAGTTATAGAGATGATAATAATAACAACGACGACCTAATAAAAATTCGACTACACATAAGATTTGAAAAAAATCTAGTTTACATAACCTTACTCTTAAATAATCAAGAGGTGAAGTATACGGAAGAAGTTGAAAGAGTAATTACGGTAAAGAAGATAATTTTCCCATCAACAACTTTATTTCAGTATCAAACACATGTAATTAATGAGTTTAATTTTTCTTTTTCACATGTCGCTAAGCTGATGACGTTAGGGAACATAACTGTCGAACTTTGCCATGTGCCATAAAACCTTATCAACTGTCCTTAGGCGCCGATGCTAACAAGTCATACATTACCTGCCACATATCTCATCGGGACCTTCCAAGCTTTACTAACTATGGCCTGGTTTCTTAAATGCTCAAGAATAAATTACTTTCGTTCCGTTTGGCCGCATGTTTCATGTGGTTTTATGCACTTTTTTGGAGCATAGCATCAAGCCTTTTTAAATCACTTGGCTTAAATTTGTGGTTTCAACAATGTTTATGGCATTTGTATTTATTAGTCTGATTTTATGTGTATGATACTTTCTTCTTTCCCTTCTTTTCTGTTAATTATAATTTGCAATAGTGTTTTGTATTTCGTATTGTATCAATTATATGTAGGAACGTTTCGTATCAATAAAAAATGATACAAAAATAAAATTATTATAAATTAAAAATTATATGTAGATGTTGTAAATATAAAAATATCTTTGGTTAATAATTATTTTAATTATAAAAATATGTTTATATTAATTTTAATAAATTGAATTAGTGAATCAAAATTTAAAATATTTTAACTATAACTATAATAGCAGATTAGATTTTAATTATATAAAAAATGCATCCAAAGCATAATACATATGTAACCTTGGAAGGATCGAAGCTTTGTTTGGTCTGGCTTATGTAAGGCAACCCTGGTCCATCCACCTTTGCCGGTGCTCTGTGGGGCACCTACTACTTAAATATCGAACATGTCTTATGTTGAATTTGGTGTTATTGTACCTGAGACATAGTCAATTATTATTGATGTCCCTAAGGAAACCAACAAATAGGCTTTAATTAATATACTGCGTAAATCGGACAAAAGGTGGTGTATCTTGCCTTGTTCTTAAGTTAGTGAAAGTGTCGGTTTCAGGACGGAGGTTTTGAAGTTGAAGACAAGTTCAGGGATAACCAAACTTGCAGGAATATTAATCTGCGTGTCTGGAGTAGCAACGCTCGCATTTTACAGAGGTCCCATCTTCCATTTCCCATGTCTCCACCACCTTTTTGGACATCACAGAAACCAAGTACTTGAAGCACATGTTTCTTCTGGAAAAACATGGGTAAAAGGTTGCTTGCTTCTGCTCATGTCGAACACGTTCTGGGGCTTGTGGCTTGTGCTGCAGGTAAGTACTAGTTATGGATGTTTAAACAAGTGGGAAGCAAGAGCTCTTTGTATTTTCTTAAATCTTTCAAGTGTTTCTACTCATTGGTTTTTTTACTTTGAAACTGTTTTGAGACAGGCAAGGATTCTAAAAATCTATCCATCAAAGCTTCTCTTGACCACTCTTCAGTGCTTCCTGAGCTCAATTCAGTCTTTTGCCATTGCCATTGCTTTTGAAAGAGATCCTAATGAGTGGAAGTTGGGTTGGAATGTCAGACTTCTCGCTGTTTCTTACTGTGTAAAGCTCCCTTTCCACCCTATATATACATGTTCTACAACCCCTTTGCTCTTTCAATTTCAAGCTTTCATTTAGAGAAATAGCAAAAATTATGCATGCCACAATTCATGAAACCTTTTATTAGAACTAAATTTGATTTTTAGAATTTATAACAATTTTTAAAAGGAACAATTGAATAATTATTTTTTAATTAGTTCAAGTGATTTAAGAATTATGTTACAAGTAATTGTGTCTAAATTCAAATTAAATTTAACCTTTTATTAGTTAAAATTATTTAAAGACAGTTATAATAAAATGAAGGCAGACTAATTTTTTTTTATTGTAAAAATTTTATTTTATCATTGGAAGTATTTATCTTTTTGTATTATAACATTAAGTGATATTAAATTAGTGACTTTAAAATTTTTATTCAATCCAGAAATAATCATTTTAGACGAGTTTGAGGGAAAAAAAATTCGATTACAATAATATTCTTCCTTCATTATTATTTATGTGATTGTATACGTCCACCTGAGCTCATCGTTTTTCCAACAGCTAAATTAAAGTTTGTGTTGTTTCAGGGAGTTGTAGTGACCGGGGTTACATTCTATCTACAAGCATGGGTCATAGAGAAGAAAGGACCAGTTTTCCTAGCAACGACAACACCATTAAACCTGATCTTTACCATCATATGCTCTGCGTTTCTACTGTGCGAGGCCACAAGTTTAGGAAGGTAATTACACTCAAATAGATAAGCAGCCATTTAAAGAAACCTCGTAATTAATGTATGAATGTTGAGAGATTTATAATCTTTTCTCTTTGCTTGTTCCTGCAGTATCCTTGGTGGGTTATTGCTAGTTGGAGGTCTTTATAGTGTTTTATGGGGAAAAAGCAAAGAAGAGATGATGAATAATGAGAAGCAGACTAGTATAGTATCTACAACTGAAAGAGAATGCTCTGAGTTGAGACAAGTCATGCCTGTGCGAACTGATAAGGCACTGTCGATTGTATAAGAAGAATATAAGTGAAATGCATGCAGGTGGATAACCATATGTATGTTTAACTCTTTCTCCTTCGTCCCGAGACCCAAGGGTGCCAAAACCACGCCCTTTTGGAAGAGCAAACGTATAATTATAAACGATACAGTGAAGGGTAGAGAGTTTTGTAAAATTGACTCATCAATTATTTAAGAAAAAAATGGATGAGTTGTATATGATAACTTAATTAATATAGTAAAATCAGTCGTTTTTAATTCTCAAAAAATCTTGATTGAAATTATCTCAATAGTTTTTGTTCTTTTTTCATATAAAATTATTCTTATTAAATACACCTAATTTTTCAATAACATAATAAACTCATCAAGTATTCTATTGAAAATAGATGAATTGTGTCACCCCGCCGAAATGTTAGATTTGAGGAGGTTTAAAAATAAGCAGTCTTATTGAATAACAATAATAAATAAATACCTACATACATATAAATAAGAATATAAAATAAATAATCCAAAAAACGTAGAACAATGTAAAGATTAAAAATAAAAGATAAAGTAAGTAAATAAATACACAAAAAAAGCAAATAAATAATTAAAGAAACAAGTTATTATAAAAAATGTTTAGGCAGAGAAAAGTACTACATATTAAATGTTTAGGTTAAAAACAAGACATAAGTCTCGAAAGAAAACATTTAAGAGACCTATGAGAAAGAGAAATATCCCTTATGTGAGATCCTTTACCTTTATCCTAGTATGCCAAAATTTTCTATTGAAAGCTACATTTTCGGTAAGTTCCAGCAAAGACATATCATTCCTGATTACTTTCGCTCAATTCTTCTTAGACCTTCCTCTTTTCCTTTTACAGTTCCTAAGTATAATCTTCTTACTTCTTCTTATTGGAGTGTCTGAATGTCTTCTCTTCACAAGTTTGAATCACTTAAGCCTTGTTTCTCTTAATTTTCTATCAATATTAACTACTCTTAATTTGTCTTTTATCATTACATTCCTGATTTTATCTCTTATGGTAAGGTTGCACATCTAACAAAGCATCTTTATTTCCACCACTATTAACTTATGACTACACATGTTTGATGGACCAATACTCTGCTCCATAAAGCGTGACTGGACTAGTCACTAAATGATATCATTGACCTTTAAGCTTGAGTGTTATCTTCTTGTTTCATAAAAACTCTTGATGTACTCTTTTATTTAAGTCATTCTAATATGATATGGTGAACTATATCTTCATCAATCTCTCTATTGTTTTGGATGATAGATCCTAGGTACTTAAAATTCTCTTGCTAAGGTATAACCTATAAACCAATTTTTACCTCCACATCGAAACTCACCTTATGGCCTGAAAAATTATACTTTAATTGTACTCAATCTTAGTCCTGCTCAATTTAAAGTTCTTCGATCTATCATAGCCTTCTAAAGTTCTAGCTTGACATTGACATTCTCTTTTATCTCATCCATTAAACCTATTTCATCATCAAACAACATATACTAAGACACATTCCCTTGAATTTTCTTGATGAGCTCATTCATCACTATTGCAAACAGATAGGTGCTCAACGAGGAATCTAGAAATAATTTGCATCTCTTCCTATCGTCTTTACTGTAGTCTAATTTACAACTTCATACATTTACCTAATGACCTGTATAAAGATTATAGGAACTTTCTTAACTTCTAAACACTTCCACACAATTTCTCTAGTTACCTTGTCATAAGCCTTCGGTAAGTCAATAAATACTATGTGTAAGTTACACTATCATTTCTTGTAATATTTTATTAATATTATGAGGAGATGTATAATTTCTATGGAGGACCTTCCAACATGAAACCAAACTGGTTCTCTGAGACAGGTGTATCATTTTTCACTCTCTTCTCAATCACTTTCTCCCATAACTTCAAGGTATGGCTAAGTAGTTTGACGTCTCTATAGTTGTTACTATTTTTAATGTCCCTTTTGTTCTTGTATAGAGGAATTAGCATACTAAGTCTCCACTCATCCGATATTTTGACGAACTCGAGGATCACATTAAAAAGCCTGACTAGCCAACTAATACCCTTTTTGCCTAGACTCTTCCACACCTTTATGAATATTTCATCAGACCCTCCTACTCTTTCACTTTTCATCTCCCTCAAATCTCTTTTAATTTCTTACCTTATGATCTATCGACAACAAGTAAAATTACGATATATCTCGAACGTGTTAAGATCACCTAAAAAAAAGTTGTCCTCTGCGCCTTCATTAAAAAGGC
Source organism: Erythroxylum echinodendron (assembly GCA_027575705.1). Taxonomy (NCBI): domain Eukaryota; kingdom Viridiplantae; phylum Streptophyta; class Magnoliopsida; order Malpighiales; family Erythroxylaceae; genus Erythroxylum; species Erythroxylum echinodendron. The sequence continues at coordinate 33,802,306 of JANZXR010000170.1, read as the reverse complement.
TACAGAAGTTTCTCTTAAATCTTGAAGAACTTGTTAAAATCTTCTTGTTATTTCTTGTTTCGTTTCTCTTTGATTCAAATCCATTATTATTAAATACATTTTATCTTTTAACAACAATGCATAATAAACCTACAAAATAAATTTTGTACATTTGACTCATCAATTATTCTATGAAGAATAGATGATTTGTGTTACTATTAATTCTATCAAATTGTTGTAAGATAATTGTATTATCTTACAACAATTTGAAGAATTAATAGTTCTTGGCTCACGAGAAATTTTGATTAAATTTTTCTTATTGGTTCACAACACCAAAATAAGGAGATATTAGACGCTTATGTCTGGACGCATATAATAATTGTCTTAAATAATATAAGAATTGGTGGAGTTTTTAGATATTTAGTTAAGACGACAAAATTTGTCGAAAAAATATACAAAAAAGTGCCTAAAACTTTTAAAATTTCCAATTAGCAGGATAAGAATTGACACATTTTATAATTTATATTCATCCAAAAATAATGATTAATTAATGTCAAAAGCAAGTAATTATAAAGAAACGTTTAGTTAATATGAGTGACAAAAATTATGAAAAGTTAACAACAAGTTAGTATGTGTTACTCAAAAAGTTAGTATGCTGTGAAAGTCTTAAGTTAACTATATAATGGGTTAATATTTTTCACTTCTTAGTTACTTTGTTGGTTTTGTTCTGTGGACAGTGTTCATACTAAGCCCACTATTCGTGAGTGAACTTCATTTTTCCCTTTACCCAAGCTTTAGATCCCCGTCATTCATTTTCCCAAACAAGAAGTGAAGTCCATAGTATGCTGCAAAAGTCTTAAGTTAGTATGTGTTATTCAAAAAGTTAGTATGATGTGAAAATGTTTAGCTACTCCTCTGCTTTGCTCTGCTCCGCTCCATTCCTCCGTCTCACTCTCTTCTCGTCAAACTCTCTCTCTCTCTCTCTCTCTCTCTCGCTAACCATGAATAACAAACTCTCTACAATCTTCTCCTAGGATTGGTATAACTGTTGAAGACGCTTCTAACAGAAAATTCTCCCTTAATATTAGTCGATCAAGAGACGCTCATTAATCGATCC
>JANZXR010000170.1:33764223-33776343 GCA_027575705.1 Erythroxylum echinodendron | reverse complement strand
ATAGCGGGTTCGGGTTCAGCGGGAGTGGGGTGTTACAGAAGATGACGTGGAAAACTCTAGACATGATTCAACAATAGATTAATATCAGTATATCCAGCAGTGAGTCATAAGAAATGGATTCTTTTAGTTGTAGAAGAAGCTAGAAGATTTGTATGAAAGGAATACTGCTCATAGCAAGGCCTCTCTGACTGATTTGAAGCTAAAAACTGGAAAATATGTGTCAGAGCATCTAAGTGATTTCTAGGATATAATAAATAAACTTACAACAATGAATATCATTTTTTATAACAAGCTTCAAGTCTTATTCTTGTTAAGTTTGTTACCGGATAGTTGGGAGAAGTTGGTGGTGACAATAAACAATTCAGATTTTAAAGATGTGATATCTTTGGATATAATTAAAGAGAGTATGTTCGGTAAAGAAATCAGAAGAAAAGAGATAGGATTTGACAATGTGTAGGCTTTTATGGCAAAAAGCAGGGATCCCAAAGGATGTGACAAGTCTAAGAACTGATCAAAGTCTAGAGGTGACGAAGACGTGAATTTTCAACTCGAAGGAAGTGACAGAACAGACATGCCATTATTGTGACAGGCCAGGACATACTAAGAGGTTCTATTACAAATGAAAAAGGGATTTGAAAAGGCAAGATCATCAAAAAGATGGAGATGAAAAGAGTACAATCACAACTACTTCAAGCATGGATGATGAGGTGTCCTTAGTTTGTACGATAAGTGAATGCTTCCATATCAGTGATTCAGGTTTTGAGTAGCTGATTGACACGAAAGCTTCATATTATTGTGTTCCAAAAGTATAGTACTTCTCAAACTATAAGAGCGAAGACTTTGGGAGCTTAAAGATGGGTAACCAAAGTTATGTTAAGATTGTTGATATAGGTGATATCCGAATTTAAACAAACGTCGGATGTATGCTACCATTGAAAGATGTACGATACATCCTTGATTTAAGGCTAAATCTATTATCAGTAAATGTATTAGATCAAGAAGATTTCAATGATACTTTTAGGGATAGGAAGTGAAAATTGTCTAAGCGAGCCATGAATGTTGCTCGAGGAAAGCTATGTTGCATATTGTATAAGACACACTTAAAAGTGTGTGGTAGTGGAGAAGCATACACAATCGAAGAGGAAAATTCTCAAAATTTATGGGATGGACGATTGAGGAATATGAGTGAGAAGAGATTGAAGTTATTGGCTGATAAATCTCTTATTCTAGTTAAAAACACTTTAGCTATTAATCTTTGTGATCATTGTTTGGTAGGAAAGCAATATAAAGTCTCTTTTAAGAGACGATCTACAAAGAAGACGGAGTAATTAAAGTTGGCGCACTCAAATGTCTGTGGCCCAATTGAAGAGGAGCACTGGGAGGTAAAAAATATTGTGTTACATTTATTGATAATGCTTTGAGGAAGACTTTTGTTGAAAGCAAAGAATCAAGTATTTGAAACTTTCCAGAAGTTTTACATCAAGGTGTGGAAGGCCTGCGAATAGATAATGAAGGTGAGTACACTTCTAAGGTGTTTGAAGATTACTGTACATCGCATGACATTAGACATAACAAAGTCAAACCTGATACTCCACAACATAGTGGTGTTATTGAGAGGATAAACGTAACTATTGTGGAGAAGGTATGTAGCATGCTTAAAATGTTCATGTTGTCAAAGATATTTTAGGTTGAAGCAGTCATAATTGTAGTCTATTTGATGAACTGAGCTCCTTCAATTCTATTAAAATTTGAGACCCTATATATCATCATCTGAGAGTTTTTGGCTACAAAGTATTTAAACACATACCTAAGGATTAGAGACAAAGGTTGACTTAAAGGCTATATCTTGCATTTTTATTGACTATGGTAGTGGTCAATTTGGCTACAGACTTTATGACCCATAGAAGCAAAAGTGATAAGGAGCAAGGATGTGGTGTTCCAGGAGTACGAGAAAGGTGCTACTCTTTTGAGAAGAGATATGGTTACTCAAAGTAGCACATCTTATGATGTAGTTAATTTTTCTCCAAATTCTACCACTACTGAGAAGTTTACAAATAAAGGAGATGATGTGTGTGACAAAACACACATTAATAGTGGTTAGATACAAAATGGTAATGATGAGCTACACAAACCACATCTGAACAATGCTAAAAATGAAGTTATTGGGAATGACGAGCAGGGGGAGAAAACAGATTCAACTGCTAGTGATATATAGTTTCGAAGGTCGACAAGGGAGAAAAGGTCTTCTATGTGATATTCAAGTTCAGAATATTTGTTAGTGATTATTGAGGGGTAGTTTAAGAATGTGTAAGAAGTTGCATCTTGTGAAAATAAAAATCTCTAGCATACAGCATGAAGAAATAGATGAATTCTTTAAAGAAGAATGATACATATAAGCTTGTGAAGCTTCCAAAAGAAAAAAAAAGGCATTGAAGAATTAATAGGTGTTTAAGATAAAGAAAGATGGTAAAAAAGGAGTGAAGCACAAGGCCAAGCTAGTGGTGAAATGATTCACTTAAAAGAAGGGTATAAATTTTTATAAAATCTTCTCACTAGTGTTCAAGATGACCTCAATTCGAATAGTTTTGGGATTGATTGCCTACTTAAATTCTAAACTTGAACTTGAACAACTGGATGTTAAAAACAACCTTCTTGCTTGGAGATTTGGAAGAGAAGACATACATGGAGTAGCTAAAAGGATTCAAAGGAGAATTTGGTCTGCAGGTAGAAAAAAAGCTTGTATGAGTTTAAACAAGCTCCAAGGAAGTGATATCAAAAGTTCGATTCTTTTATGATAGATCATGGTTACAAGCGAACTTATGTCAATACTTGTGTGTATTTTTAAAAGTTCATAGGTAAGAACTTCATCATTCTTCTTTTATATGTTGATGATAAGCTGATTGTGAGTCAAGATGTTAGAAGAATCCAAAAATTAAAGGAGGATCTATCTAAATCTTTTGATGTAAAGCAACTTTTAGGAATGGAAATAACTCGGGACAGGAAAAGTAGGAGATTATGGTTGTCACAAGAAAGGTACATTGAATGGGTGCTAAAAAGGTTCAATCTGAAATATGTCAAGTCAATTAACATGCCACTGCACTTGACTTTAAGCTGAACAAACATGCATGTCCCTCAATAGAAAAGGAGAAAGATAGTATGTCTTTTGCTCCATACTCATCTGCATTAGGGTCTCTGATATATGTTATAGTGAGTACAAGGCCAGACATTACACAAGCTGTTAAGTTAATGAGCATATTCTTGTCTAATCTAGGAAAGGTTCACTAGGAAGTAATGAAATAGATTTTAAGATACTTGAGAGGTATTTCAAAGTGGAGTTTGTGTTTTAATGATGAGCCAATTCTAAAAGGTTATATTTATGCAGATATGGCTGGAGATCTTGATGGAAGAAAATCCACTTCAGGTTTTCTATTCAATTTTGCAGAAGGAGTCATTTCATGACAATCCAAGCTATAAAGTGTGTAACATTATTTATGACTAGAGCAAAGTATACAACTACAGTGAAAGCTAGTAAGGAGATGCTTTGGTTGAAAAAATTCCTTCAAGTGTTGGATATAAAGCAAAAAGACTAGTTGTATTTTGTGATAGTCAAGTGTCATTGACTTGAGCAAAAATACTATGTATCATTTCCACACAAAGCATATAAATGCCAGATATCATTGGTTAAGGTATGTGATTGAGGACCAAAAATTAATGTTAAAGAAGATTCATACAAACATGAATGATGTTGATATATTGACTAAAGTTGTTCCCAGAAGCAATCATAAGCTTTATAGTAAGCTTGTCGGGATGTCTCTCAAGTAGTTGTTAAAGCATACATGTCTTCCTCATAATTAGGTTGGAGGGGGAGATTGTTGAGTGTCTAACCATATTTTGAGACTTCGGTGATCGTTGACACTTTTATAGTTCGTAGGAATGATGAACAAGTGAAGAAAAGATGAATGACGGTTGGATGAAGCTCTTTTGGGAGAGACACAGTCTTATAGAGTGCTATACGCCCTTGTCATTAACTTATACAACCGTGTAGGTCAGCTATGTAAGTCTTTGGAACCATGTGAAGGAAGACATGTAAGTCTTTAAAAATATCTTTTATTGAACACTTTATAATCTATTATCAAAAAAAAAAAAAAGCTTAACATATGAAACTGAGTATATAAGGGAGTTAAATTTCTTTAACAAATATAATTTTAGATTATATATAACGCAGATCACAAGCCAAAAAACGCTGAACACAACTCTTGCCCAAAACGCACAGCAGAGGATGGTTATTAGTTGATCACGTGAGGAGAAGCTATCACAATTACTCAAGTCTCATCCGAAAGCCTCTGTATTCATGCAACACATATAAAAGATCAGTTCAAACAACAGTTCAACAGAACACGTTCACAAAACTTCAAAGCTTCAATTTCCTTTGTATTTCAATAGTTGAGAGAGTGTAAAGAGAGCAGAGAAAATATTCAGAGAGTGCTAGAGAACACCTGTGGGTACTAGGAGAGTTTTGGGAAAAGCTCTTGCAAGTGTAGTGGATACACTCATCTCTGTATTATGTTTTTCTTTTCATTCCTCTTGATTAGTGAAATCATTACCACCATAGGTGGGAACCTTGGATGTAGATAGTGATACACTATCGAACCAAGTAAAAAATCTTGTCTCTTTATTTTTCTTGCATTTACGTTTTCTGCAAAGTTAACAATCTTTATCAAGGTCTTTGGTTGAAAGGTATCAGTAAAAGTAAATTAACCCAACAGAAGTGGTATCAAAGCATTCAAGACCTCCTGGGGCAATTCTTGGACACTTCAAGCATCAAAGATTCATCAAAAAAGTCACTAAGTGAAAAATCTTTAGATTCTTTATTCTACAGTAAGCATGGTAGGCAAAAAAATGGATATATTTTCTGGTAAAGAAGACTTTACCATCTAGAAACTCCAGATGCAAGCTCTTCTAGAGTCATATGACTGCTATGGTGCTATAGATGATTAGTATGACTTAGAGACTGATCCTATAAAGAAGCTTAAGATGCAAAGACTTGCATATTGCAAGTTAATGCTCTACTTATCACCAACAGTGATAAGAAAAGTGCAGAATTGTAACACTGCACATAAGCTTTGGGTCAAAATTGATGAGTTGTATGTCAAAAAGTGTCTTCCTAACAAGATGACACTTCTTCATAATCTTGCTAACTACAAGATGAACACTTCAGTCTCCTTAGATGATATCCTAGACTGCTTCTTTGAGCTAGTTCAAGATCTCGAAGCTACAGATGAGAAAATTTCTGAAGAACATCAGGCTGTAGTAATATTAAAGGCATTACCTTCTGAATTTAATGCATTCAAGAAGGTAATTAAGTATGTTAGTGGATAATCACTTACTGTTAAGAGGGTTTTAGATTCTCTAATAGAAGAGATAGTTAAGGTAAATCCTTTTAAGAAAGAGGCTGAAGTAATGTTTGTAGAGAATAACCATGAGAAGAAATCTCATAAGAAAAATGGCAAGAAAGGGAAGTGACAGAAGAGAAGTGGGAAAGAAAAACAATCTAAGATGGTGAAAAGAAGAAAAAAGGCAAAGGGAAGAAATGCTTTTACTATGATAAGGAGGGACATTTTGCAAGGGATTGTAGGAAAAAGAAGAGGGATAAGACAGCTAAAAATGGAATTTCAGGTAATGTTGAAAAACTTGAAGATTTCAGTGAAGATGAAATTTTGGCTGTCACTGAGGACAGTGGGGACCTTAGTAGAGAGTGGATATTTGACTCAGGGTGTACTATGCATGTCACTCCTCATAGGGACTGGTTCACTACATTTGAACCGGTCACTGCCAAGATTAAAATGGCAGATTCTGGGCAGCAAAGGATAGAGGGCATATGAAGTGTTTCCATCAACATGTTTGATGAAAAAAGAAGGATTCTAAGCAATGTCAGATTTGTGCCTGGAATAAGGAGAAATCTGATTTCTGAAAGCTTGTTTGATAAGCAAGGCTTTTAAATCAGGTCTAAAGATGGACTCAGAGAAATCCTAAGGGATGGGAGAGTCATCATTAGAGGAGTGGAGAGGGGGGTCTATATTATGTTATAGGCTCAACTGAAATTAATCAAATTTCAGAAAGTAGAAACCTTGAACTAACTAAGCAATAGCATGCAAGGTTGGGTCATGCAGGCAACAAAATCCTGCTCCATCTCTCTAGGCAAGGTCTAATACCTGAAGAAAACTTACAGAAGTTGGAATTCTGTGAATCCTGTGTGCTAGGAAAGCACCACAGGTCAGCATTTCAAAGGGGAGCTAAGAGAGCCACAGAGATCATGGAGTATACTCACAGTGATCTCTGGGAGCCAGCCCAAGTCCCCACAGCAGGAGGGAACCTATACTTTATGTCCATAATTGATGATAGATCTAGAAAGTGTTGGGTTTACCATATGAAGAGGAAGGATAAAGCTCTGGAAATTTTCATAAGGTGGCATACTCTTATGGAAAATCAAACTAGGAGGAAATTGAAATGCCTAAGGACTGATAATAGACTGGAGTATTGCAATAAGGAATTTGAGGAATACTGTAGTAAAAATGGAATTCTTAGGCATAAGACAGTTAAAGCTACTCCATAACAGAATGGAGTAGCTGAAAGATTTAATAGAACCCTCCTAGAAAAGACTAGGTGCATGCTACTCTTATCAGGTTGCTCACACTCTCTATGGGGAGAAGCAATTAGGACAACAGCATATTTAATCAATAGGCTTCCAACCTCTGCTAATGACTATAAAACTCCTCAGGAAATTTGGAGTGGTAAGCAGCCTAAACTATCACACCTTAGGACTTTCGGATGTGCAGCCTATGCACATCAGAAAGAGGGAAAATTAGAGCCTAGAGTAGTCAAGGGGGTGTTTTTAGGATATCCAGAAGGTGTAAAGGGTTATAAACTCTTACTACTCCAAAAGGGAGCCTACAAAACAATCATTACCAGAGATGTCATCTTTAAGAAGATGAATTCCCTCTGCTGAATAAGAATTCCCAAAATTCTGACCTCTTAAGTGAAATTCAGGAAAATTTAGGGACTTTAAACCATTCAGTCCCATTTTATGCACCACCAGAACCTGAAGAAGGTGGTGCTACACAATCAGAAACTGTGGAGCCTACAGAATGCACTACACAGTATGAAGAAAGGAGAGAAGAGGTAGAAGATGAGGGTGAAGGAGAAGCTTTACACACACCTTCAGATGATGTACATGAAAATCTACAAGACTACCAACTCACAAGGGATAGGCAACCAAGAATCAGAATTCCTAACAGAAGGTATACTGAACTAGACATGGTTGAATTTGCATGTTTCATGGTTGAAAATATAGAAAATAAGGCTCTAGAAACATATGATGACGCCATGAGAAGCAAAGATGCTAAAAATTAGAAAGAAGCTTGTGAGACGGAATATTCTTCATTAATGAAGAATAAGACTTAGACTTTAGTCCCTAGACCTTACAAAGCCAAATTAATTGAGAATAAATGGTTGTTCAAGTTAAAGGAAGGAGTAACTGAAGCAAAACCTAGAATTTACAAAGCTAGGCTTGTAGCTAAGGGATTTAGGCAGAAGGAAGGAATAGACTACAAGGAGATATTCTCTCCAGTAGTCAAATTCAAGACAATTAGGCTAGCAACTCTTTATGATTGGGAAATCCATCAAATGGATGTTAAGCCAACTTTCCTATATGGAAAGCTAGAAGAGACGATATACATAAAGCAACCAATCGGATTTGAGGACAAAACTAAGCTAGACTATGTTTGCCTATTGCAGAAATCCATATATGGGCTCAAACAAGCACCTAGACAATGGAACAAGAAGTTCGATAAGGTTGCTGCTAGTATGAACTTCATTGGAAGCTCATATGATTACTGCCTATATTACAAAGATCTAGGAATGACTAAAGCAGTGTTTATGTTAGTCTATGTAGATGATCTAATCATCACAGGGAAGGACTTGAATAAAGTTCAAAAGGTTAAGGCTGAATTGTGCTCTCATTTTGAAATGAAAGACCTAGGGGAAGCACATAAGCTTTTAAGAATTCAGATTATCAGACATAGGAGGGAAGGAAAATTGTGGCTTGTCCAGAGGAATTACATAAGGAAAATCCTAGCTCAATTCAATATGGAGCAAGCTAAACCTACTTCAGTTCCTTTAGGATCACACTTACAGATGGTTTCTGACAAGTGTCCTAAGACTGAGAAGAATATAAGGCTATGGCTCACTATCCTATGCTATGATGTGGGTATTGGGAGTTTAATGTACCTTCTGCTATGCACAAGGCCTGATCTAGCCTATGCTATAAGTATCCTAAGTAAGTTAATGGCCAATCTAGGTCTAAAACACTGGCAAGGGCTCAAAAATGTTCTCAGATATATATCTGGAACAGTTAACTATGGATTATGCTTCTCTAACAAGGAGCTAATAAAATGCAATTATCTGTCTCTACATGGCTATGTGGATGCTGATTATGCAACAGATAAGGACTCAAGGAAGTCAATTTCAGCATATATATTCACATTATCAGCAAACACAATAAGTTGGAAATCTCAACAACAATCAGTGGTGAGTTTATCAACAACAGAGGCAGAGTATTATACAATAACATAAGGAGTAAAGGAACTAGCATGGCTATCAGGAATATTAAAAGCAATTAATACAGAAATCACAACACCAGTACTGTTCACAGATAGTCAGAGTGCATGGTACCTGAGTAGAGATCTAGTCCTTCATGAACGATCCAAGAACATAGATGTGCGTCTGCATTTCGTCAGAGACCAAATCGCCAAGAGAACCTTCAATCTGGAAAAAATACAAGGTGAGAAAAATCCTTCTGATTTTGGTACAAAAATTCTAGCACAAAAGAAGTTTAATTTTTGCAGGGAATACTTACAAATCATAGAAGCCCCTTAATACCAAAGTCAGATCCAGCAGATCTCACAAATGGGGTGAAGATTAGGGTTTCGGGTTTTTTTGGGATTTCTCTAGGGTTTTTATTTGAGCAAAGATTGATGGAGTAGGAGGACAAGTGTGATGGAAATCACTCATACTCCACCAATCTCTACTTAACTTCGACAGAAAACATGGAAAAATTGAAGACAGAATGTGTATGTGTGTGAAGTGCGTGAAAGAGACGAAGAATGAGAAGTTCTCGATGGTTCTATCAGACAAAGACAAATGAGTTAGCTTCAGACAAAAACACGTGAGGGACACAAGCAAAATACATGTCAAAAGTGTTTAACTCATTACACTGTCGTATCACATGTCTGAAGCAGTCAACAAAAACAGTGTCGTTTATAGCATGAGTTTTTAATTCACTGTCTGGTTAAATACAATTGAAGCAAATACAAAATGCAGCCTCATACATCTCAAAACGCATATCACAAGCCAGAAAACGCTGAACACAACTCTTGCCCAAAACGCACAGTAGAGGATGGTTATTAGTTGATCACGTGAGGAGCAGCTATCATAATTACTCAAGTCTTATCCGAAAGCCTCTGTATTCATGCAACACATATAAAAGATCAGTTCAAACATCAGTTCAATATAGCACATTCACAAAACTTCAAAGATTCAATTTCCTTTGTATTTCAGTAGTTGAGAGAGTGTAAAGAGAGCAGAGAAAATATTCAGGAAGTGCTAGAGTACACCTGTGGGTACTAGGAGAGTTTTGGGAAAAGCTCTTGCAAGTGTAGTGGATACACTCATCTCTGTATTATGTTTTTCTTTTCATTCCTCTTGATTAGTGAAATCATTACCACCATAGGTGGGAACCTTGGATGTAGATAGTGATACACTATCGAACCAAGTAAAAAATCTTGTCTCTTTATTTTTCTTGCATTTACGTTTTCTGCAAAGTTAACAATCTTTATCAAGGTCTTTGGTTGAAAGGTATCAGTAAAAGCAAATTAACCCAACATTTGTGATTGAAGCAGAGTTTCAAAGTGATTATATGAGTAGAGTATTAAGATCATTGCTTCAATTACAAAACTTTCATAGAATTAGGCTTTTAGACTTGACTTACTCTAATTGGGTCTTATAATATTTAATATTTTTCTAAATAATAAGCTTTTGGGCTTGAATTAGTCTAAATAAATATTTAGTCATTTAATATTTCTTTAAAAAGATTGAAATTTTAAATCTAACTTGAAATAATAGACTTGATATGACCCAATTTGATCTTGTTGCTTGGACCCAATTAGGCGTTCAACTACTGAAAACTTGATTACATCTAGACTCGAAACAAGTCTCCTAAAACCAATTGAAATTTTGGTTTGACTTTAAACAAAATCAGGCTAGACTTTCGTAAAGAGCCCAAATCCAAACTGATTCATTATCATTCGTAAGCCTATTGGTCTCTTGAACGTATCATCATTTCATTGCTTCAATTACAAAACTTTCATATAATTGGACTTTTAGACTTGATTTATCCTAACTGAGTCTTAAAATATTTAATATATTTTTAAAAAAGTTAGGCTTTTAAACTTAATTTATCCTATTCGAGTCTTAAAATATTTAATTTTTTAAAAAATTACGCTTTTTAGTTTGAATGAGTCTAAATAGACCTTTAATCATTTAATATTTTTCCAAAAAGATTAAAATTTTAAAGTTAACTTGACGTAATTAGACTTGATATGGCCCAATTGGATCTAGTTAAGACATGGTTAAGTTTGAGCTTAGCCGAAATTGTTCAAACCCCTAAAACTTGACTGGATCTAGACTTGGATCAAGTCTCATAAACTCGATTGAAGCTGCGTTTGGATCTGCGGTATGGTGGGGATAAGTATTTATTCACTGCAGTTTCCAAATGCAGCCAGATGTTTGGATCTGCAAGTGAACAACTGGATGATGGAAAAAACTACGGTGCCACTGCAGAAATGGATAAGTAGAAAAAGAATGGCAGTAGAAAAGTACATATGCGATAAAAATTTTACTTTTCATTAATAACTTTCTGATAATTACTATTTCCTATTATTTTCCATTACTAGGCTTCTTACATCCTTAAAATACAAGGAATCTTTTGCATAATTCCAACAAGATATTTTCAATGAATTGGTTGGTTTTGACTCTTTTGACAATTCATCATCATAGAAATAAACATTATCCTACAGGTGTCAGACAACCAAGGTAGTGTTTGAGATTTTAGGGATGCTTTTGTATATGAGAAATTTATAAGACCATCCAATTCTTCTGGTACTATCTCATAGCTTTCACATCCTGAACAAAAATCTCCCAGTTCCTCATTTTTAAGGTTTGAGGTTTAAGGTTTTTCAGTGAAATGGTTGGTTTGGATTGACTTTTGACAAGTCATCATCGTACAAATAAACATTATCCTACAGGTGTCAGAAAACCAAGGTAGTGTTTGAGATTTTAGGGATGGTTTTGTATATGAGAAATTTGTAAGACCATCCAATTCTTCAGGTACTATCTCATAGCTTTCACATCCTGAATGAAAATCTCCCACTTCCTTATTTTTAAGGTTTGAGGTTTAAGGTTGTTTTTTTCTTAAATAAAAACTGAAGTATTTTTCTACTCTCATTTCGAGGCTATCTATATATATATATATATATATATATACATACAATTATACTTTGGAAAGAATTCTATTATAAGAAAAACCATGGAAGACTCTTGATCAATCCCTAACAAATTTCTCCTATGTTTATTCCGTTAACAAATCCTATAATTACTCTTGTATATAGCTCTCACGTCCACACTTATAGGCTGCTCTTCTGAGTTGTTGATCTTAACTTTTGGATACTTTCTCAATTTATGAATTTATAAATTTCAATATCATCAGGTCATAAAGACAAATTATAAGAACAAATAGTGAAACAGATATGTTATTTTACTTTTACAGGAAGGCCATTTATGAGTAGAGTTAAATAAACTAAAATAATCGGGATAGATGAGGGAGGATCATTTTTGTTAGGTTAATAAATCACTTTACTGATTAGTTAAGATAATTTTTTTTGTTTAAATTAAGAAATTTGTTAAGGTTAATTAAATATGGTGGATCCCACAGGTAAAAATTAATAATACTTTTATATTTTTATTTTAAAAAAGTAGATCCCATATTGCAAGATCAGCAAGATAAAC
>JANZXR010000170.1:33737027-33759845 GCA_027575705.1 Erythroxylum echinodendron | reverse complement strand
ATCTTAATTAATATGTTCCATATTTCTTTCCCTAGAACTCCATGAATTTTATGGTGCCTTATAATTCCAACTGTTCAGTCTTCCGGTGGTTAAATTATACTTATATATTTTTTATATAATTTGTATCATAATTTTATATTACATTACATGCCGTAATTATAATTACTAGAACAATATTACAACTGCTGTCAAATTTTTATTTATTTATTTATTTTTATTTTTATTTTTATTTGTGTTATTAAGATTAAATATTACTCTCACAATTATTTTCAAATTTATTTATAAAAATTTAATTGAGAGTTGGTGAGTGTCAAATCAACCAAAAATAATTAACCTGCTCAGAATATTAAGTAAGGTCGTCTCCTAAGAGAATAGTAATTTATCTCTTTTAAACAATTAAGTAAAAAAATAGGGGGGTTTGGAAATAATGTTAAAAACAATATTAAAAATAATAATAATGAATTGATTTGAAATTTAATAAAACATACTTAATTTGAAATTCAATAAAACAAACTTTTAGTTAAAAGAACTTATTTCCATCTTGATTCATGCAATTGATCATTAATGCAAAAATAATTCAACATATTTATGAATAAATCGGTTCTAGTTATTAAGAATATATTTGTAATAACCAATCTTTCCTTACCTTGTACGATAATCACGAACAGATCGAATAATTACTCCCTATTCTAAAAACACCGCAGAGGTAACTCGTAGGATTTAATATTTCGACAACCTTAAAATTTAAAAAGACTCAATTCTAACCAACAAACTCAACAGATAGTTTATTACAATTAGATTAGTTAATTTTACGATATATATAAAATTTCTTAATAAAAAACAAAATTATGTCGATTGTCACTTATTAAAGTCAACAATCAATTACGAATTTAATTTGTCGTCTAAATTAAGAGTAGATTATTTTAGGATTATTAAACATATGCATCTATTCAATAAAACCCAAAACTATTGTAAAAGTACTGAATTCGGAAAATAATTAAATATCTGTGCACGATTGAATTCAATAAACATATTCGATTTCACAATCAACTTAGAATCAAGGTTTTACTAATATCCTCTAACTAGAATAAAACAAATTAGTTACAAGCTATTGATAATAAAGTAAAAATTATTATGAAATAATTTATCTTAGGGAAGAAACTTAAAGGAGAACATGCAAGAGTGGAGTTTTAAGTTCCCTGTCTTGAAACCAAAAGGTGGGAAACAAAAGTCAGCGTAAAAATGTCTACAAATCTAGCTCTAATTGTCGATCGTTGCCAAACTTCAGAAGACGTCCTCAAACTTGGTCAGTTGAAAAATTCACCCACGTAGCTGCTGCTTTTTGCCCTACGTATGTTGTTCTCCAAAAAGACGTTTCTCCTTCTGAAAGAAAACAGCGGCCGCCTTCTTGTTGCCTCCCTCTCTTTTTAAAAAAGCAACTCTCGTGTCTCTCACGAGGTAGCCTAGTGGTAAAAAGAAGGGGAGGATTGTGTAAAAGAATGTGGGTTCAAATTGAAGGAGGAGTAGCCTTTGTTAAGGTAATATAATCTCTTTAATAGTAGCTCATCTTTTCGAGCAAGTACTTCTATTATTATCTAAAATCAGACCTAAATTTACCCATTTATGACTCTAAGTGGATAGTTCATAAATCTTATAATTAGTTGGACAAAGCTCAAAATTTGAGTTATCAAAAAAGAAAAAGGGCAACTCTTGTACTGCCTTTTTCTCAAACGATATGTCCCTGTTTTCTTAAAAAAACCTTAAAAAAAACTAAAACCCTCCTCTTTTTTTTTTTTGTGCTTGTGAACTGAAAGCCAAGCCCCTCTCCTCTCTTCTGTTCTGTTTTTTTACCATTTACTGGTGTGACAATTTTATTTTTGGTCCACTGGTACTGTTCACTTTTATTAAAACCTACGCTCCTCTTGCTGCGTTTCACTCCTGCCTTTGCTGCGTTTTGTTCTTCTTTTCTTTGATAGTGCTGCGCTGCGTTTTCTGCTCCTTCCTTGGTTGTGCGTCGTCGTTTTGCTTCATTAGTTATCCACCTGCTGCACTGCTACGTCCTTTCTCCTGTCCTCTGCTGCATTGTTTCTTTAGCGTCGACTGCTCCTTGGTGTGCGTTGCCGTTTTGCTTCATGCTTCCAGCTTGCGTTGCCATCTGCTGCATGCTTTGCTCATGGACTGCTCTTAGGTGCTGCGTTTTAGGCGTGTCTTTATCCACCAGCTGCATGTTTTTGCTAATTTTCTCCAATACAGCTCTACATCTCCCAACCTCCAAGAATAACGTAGAAACAACATAATATTCAATATGCTTTAAAAATACCCCAATTTAATATATAAATTATTAACCTATCAAGGGCCAAGATTAATTTAATAGTTTACCCATACCTTAATTAACCTGCATTCTTACATATTGAATTTGCAAAGTTCATAAATGAGCATAGATTGGACCGATTAAATTTATAAATAAATGATAACAATAATTCAAAGTGTTGGTAACAAGTGGGTGAACTTTATATAAACATTTAACTTCTCATTAGTAATCACTAATTTGAAAGCTAAATTTAAGTAGCAAATATTATAATGAATTAGAAGTATTTCTTAATATGTATAGAGTTATTCAAACTAGAGGCAAAGATGATAGTAATTAAATAAAGGGAATTTCCTATCTTTTACTCTAAATAAAAAAATGTGAAACATGTATATTGCATATAGGAATGAGTAGGGTATTAAGATATATGTAATTATGCTCTCTTTCAATTAAAGGGATCATAATTTTCTCAATAGAATCTTAATATTTATTAACTAATTAATATTTTCAAAATCGAACTGAAAATTAAATTGAAAAATAAAAGGTTTAAGGTTTAAAATGTTCCAACTGGTATTAGATCGTTATAAGATCAGTTAAATATTGAATAAAATTAAAATTTCTGAAATATAATTGAAAGAAATTGTCATTACCTATCGAAGAATTTGAAGCTTAATTGAAAAAGGAGATTGTTAAATGAAAATAAATTGATTTATTTTGATTTTAAAAAATTGATTAATTAACAAAATCAATCGATTAATTAATAAACCGATCCATTTTTATCAATAAGAGTTATTAAAGTAAATCAAATTAGAAAATTAAAAACAGAATCGAAAAATCAACTGGTTTAAGACTTTTACAGTTAAATCGATCGAAGCGGTTGAGTTTTTTAACTATTAAGTACAAAATGTTACAAATTTTTTTCATAAAGGAATATAAAAAAATAAGAAGAGAGATTTTTTGTATTTTAAAGTCAAAATCTATTAACATAAATGAATAGATTCCAATATAGTTAAATTACACAATTCATATAATTCATATAAATGGAATTGAATATTTTGTATATCAAATGCAAAAGATGCTGCTTAAAATAACCTATGCTCATTAATATAAAATAATCTAATAACTCTCTGTGTCTTTATAAATGACAAGAAAACTCAAGCATCCTCAAACAGAAGAAAATGGATATGTGAGTAATAAATAAGAGCAGCAATCCACAAAAGACATGCAACAATTATCCCAAATACCAACATGCCTACTCTGATAATCCAAACATGTGATGTTCAGTTCTGACAGAACTTTTTAGACTTTCATTTGGTTTCTCCAGGTTTTTCTTCAACTGGCTTTTCAATGGATTTGGTCTCTACTGCTGGGATTTCTTCCTTGGATTTCTCTTTTTCTACCTCTACCAGAACCACATTATCAAGAGCTTTAGAGGGTATTGATTCAACTGAAACTGGAACTTCCGTTTTTTCTTCTTGGGGTAGTGCCTCAGAGGCCTCTACGAACAATTCTTGTTTCACATCTGACCCCACATGTTTATCAGTCACTGGAACCACCACCTGTGCCTCAGGCTCTTTAATTTCCTCAGGAACTGAATTTTCTTCAGTAGGTTTTTGAATCACAGGCTCTTTAGATTCCTCAGTAACTAATTGTTCTTCAGCAGGTTTCTCAGTCACTAACGGTTCTTCAATGGGCTTTTCATTCAGTGATGACTCTTTAACTGGGTTCTGAATTTCTGAGGATTGTTCTTGAGTCACTGGTTCTGCGACTTCTTTTGGTTCTTGTTTCACTTTCTCTGCTCCTGTCTCCTCTCCTTTCTGCAATAAAATACATTAAACCATAAGAACAGCTCAAACAACCATTCAATGAAATCTTTTTATATGCCACAACCTGCACTTATCCATTCGATGCATATCGGATAATCCAATAACTAGTGAATCACGTACTTTCGATAAATTACTTGACGAGCAAATTAACTCAAATTAAAGTAACAAACCCGAATCAATTGGTACCTTAAGAGGCAATCTCTTCCTTTTAACAACAAAAAAAAAACAAACAAACAAACAAAACCAGCAAACCAAGCGTTGACAGAAGATCCAAACAATCCAGTTTTGCAACAAAAGTAAAAAATGATAATAGACACCAGAAAAAGTACCCGATCACATAGTTCCAAAGATACCTTGTACAAATTGAACAGTACAGAGACTAAAAGCCACTTAACTACGGGAGCAGGGTGGCTGTTCCTGTGCTCAAGACCATCCATCCATCCATTAAAAAAATAGATGGATGAATGGTCTTGGGCACAAGTAGCACACGGAAACGGGACAGAGGAATTGATCTCCTTTAACTACTATATCCACCATCGTAATAATTGCATTATAAAACAAGAGTTTCACGTGCATCTAAAAAGAAAAAGCTTCCAACAGGGAATCTGATGGTAAAATCAGGACTTTGACGAGACCACAATGGACACGAACTTTTGACTCCATCACACACCTAAACTGTATATACAGTTGTGCTGAATATACTATAAAAAGGTAATAGATTAACCCTAATATTATCTGGATTCTGTCCTGATTGCATCCTGAGAAAATGCCCCCTTTTTTACACTTGCAGACTGCCCAATCTGAAACTTCTTTTTCTCTTTGATGTACAGGTCATTGAATTGGAGATAAGTTCTTCATTCTTTTCTAGGTTATCACCTTTACCTTTTATTTTACCTTTGATGAATAGTAACTTCTTTTATCAAAAAATCTACTTTCGCTATTCGTAATGACTAAATTCCAAAGCGCCAAGTAAAGACATAAAGTTGAGGTAGTACTAGTCACAGAAATATAGCTAATTATGAACACAGGAACCAAAATAAAAAGGACAAATTGGACCACAAAAGAATCATCACATCAAACTCAAAAGGAAACTAAATAACGACAATTGCAAACAGCTAATAGTCCTATCAGGCAATAATACTTCACCTTCCACGCGGTTCAAGTCCCTTTCCTTGGAAAAGGAAAGGAAACTAAGAATACAAACCAACAATAATGGTGATCAGGCATGTATCATAGAAAACTAAGTTATGAAAAGTCATATAATCATGTTTAGATGTTAACAATTCTAGAACATGGGGTCTTGCTCTTACATACTTTTAAACATGATTACATATTCTACAAATGATTCTAAACAAATATGTATTGATAAGATTAAAAGTTTTGAAAACTAATCGACATAATCAAAAGGGTTTTCTTTTTTCAGTTTTACAGGAATCTTTACCTCTTTGAACAAGTTCCCTAAAGATCGTCTCTTACTACTTTCATCATCATCAGCTTCAACAACATCTTTGACCTTGTCATCTCCTTCATCACCAACCTCCTTCTCAACAACTTTCTTCTCCTCTTCAATAACAGCAGTCACTTCCTCCTTCTTCACAACCTCTGCCGTCGTCGCTGCCGCAGTCTCCTCCTTGGCCGTCTCCGGTGCAGGCACAGGAGCCGTATTCTCCTTATCCTTGGCCACCTTTGGCTTCGTAGCGCAAGCCCCCATGTCTATCAAACTTGATAATTCTCCTGGAACCTCTCCACACCAACTTCTAACTATGCTGTGGATCGAAAGCTTTGATCTTTTGTGTTCTTGGCTTCCTCGTACAAGTAGGATGATACAACAGACAAGAAAAAGAACGAAGGGTAGGTAGGTTGTTTTGTTCCGACAATTGTTCTGTGGTTGAGGAGATAAATATATACCTGCGGCTGTATGTATATCTATATATATATATACAAACACACAAGAATGAGAAAGGGAGGTTTATAATAGTTCTCACAAAGAGCTGTATAGTGATGAATGATGATACGAGAATTTAGAAAGCTTGTGTTGCTCTTATTATATATAGTATTAATGGTGATCCTATAGAATTATGGTCACAGATGTTACAGGCTGTATGTATAGATTAGAGAGAGAAAGGGAAGGTTTTAATGGAGGTCTGAGAATAGGGAAGGTTCAAAGGTTGATATTGGTGGTGGAGGAGAAGTATGGAAAATGGAATTTTTTTTATATTTTATTATTTTTTAGAAACTTTTTCCTTTTTTTTTTACTTATTTTATGAGTGGTTTTGTTTGATTACAACAAGGCAATTGGGATAACTGAGTTGGCGTTCAATTGTGTTTGTGGGGTATATTACTACATTTCCAGGTTGGTCTATTTTTAAAAAAATATTTTTCCTTGGAAAACAAACACTTTCTTATTGAATATTACAGAAGATAAATATCTTTATTTGGTCATAAAAAAATATTTTGAAATTATTTAATTTATTTTTGGTTTCAAGACTTTGTATTTAATTAAAAATACTTAACATAATTTTTCGCATACTCAAAATAAATTTTATTGTGAAAAAGGGAAATTATTAGTGAATTTATAATCAAATAAAATGTCATTAATGTTGAATTAAGTTTCCATCACTACACGAGCTATACAAATTTTTTAATGAA
Organism: Erythroxylum echinodendron; assembly: GCA_027575705.1. Lineage (NCBI taxonomy): Eukaryota > Viridiplantae > Streptophyta > Magnoliopsida > Malpighiales > Erythroxylaceae > Erythroxylum > Erythroxylum echinodendron. Next base: position 33,753,062 of record JANZXR010000170.1, on the reverse strand, counting down.
TATGAAGTAATTGTATTAATTGTGAATAATATCTCTATTTTATCAAATAATAAATAAATAAAATATTAATGATTTAAAATTTTATATCCTTTGCTCAACAATTTGTATAATTTGTATTGCAATGATTTTTTTGGGTTCACAATTCAAAAGCTTATCTGAAAATGGTTTATCCAATAGAATACAATTTATATAAGGTTACATTTCTTAGGATAGATAGAAACTAATATGGAATTTATAAATTATGCCAAACAAATGTACATAATAGCTTTTTGTATTAGATTTTTAAGTTCATTATTACATTCTAATTTTTAAGCCACTGATGAATTCATTGTGTATTATTATCAATGTTTTAAAAATTGAATCGGAAATTAAACCGGTAAAACAAAAGGTTTAAAGTTTAAAAGGTTCAACCGGCAATAAATCTTTATAAAATTGACTAAATAATGAATAAAATTAAAGAATTTGAAATATTATTGAAAGATATTATCCTCATCTTTAAAAAAGTAAAATAGAAATTGTTAAATAAAAATTTATTTATTTATTTTAGTTTATAATAACTTATTAATTCACAAAAATTGACAAAAATAACAACGGTTATTAAATTAAATCAAACCAAAAGGTTAGATGGTTTAAAATTTTAACGATCAAACTGATTGAATTTTTTAATAATTGATTATTATAAATTTGATGAGATTATGCATAAAAATTGATTAGAAACGAAGGATAAGTGTCTAATTGGTCGATGAGATTCATACAATGTTTCGTGATAGAGTTGAAATTTGGCCAAAAAATTTAGTTTATTTCAATGTAGCCATTTGTGCAAAACAAGAATTTAGATTTTTGGCTTGTATGATTTCTATGTTACCAACTTTTGTTGTTTATGAAAAGATGAAGGCAATTGATATTTTCGACAAAGCCGGCGTTTTAAAAGACAAATAAATTGAATTCAAGCATTTGGTTGTTTTCCTCAAATGTTCCATTTCAAGAATCACCTTCAAATGGAATACTTCCTTGGGACTTACTTCTTCCAAGTAAAGCATGATTATTATTAATTCTTAAAACTAGGATATTATTGATATATATAATAATCTAACACATTTTTAAAATTTGATTCAAACTATTAATTTTAAATAATTATAATAAATTATTAGTTTAATTTATATTTAATTGATGCCATTTAAATGTAAGTATTGAAATGAGTTTTTAAGTTACTAATATTTGATTTATCCATATATAATATTTATATTACATATATTCGGTTATTACTTTTTAACATAAGTTTAACAGAAATGATTTTTTTTAAAATTAAAAATAAAATACTTTTTTATAGTTTGAAAATTTAAAGGATTTTTTTAAATAGAAATTTATGTTGTCAATGCCATTTTAATTGGTAAAATAGAAAACCATGATATTTCCTTCTAAAGATGGTGCCGGCAAGACAAGACACATGACAAAAAGCTAAGAGCTATCAAAGTTAAGATGGGATACAAAGTTAACCAATTTATTTATTTTTTTCTTAAACTCACGTTTTAAAAATCGAACCGAATATTAAATTAATAAGATAAGAATTTTAAAATTTAAAAGATTCAACTGGTATTAGATCGTTCTAAAATCGATTAAAGATTAAATAAAATTAAAGAATTTAAAATATGATTAAAAGAGATTGTAGAAGAATTTGAAGTTTAATTGAAAAGGAGATTGTTAAATAAAAATTAATTGATTTATATTGGTTTATAAAAATTTAATAATTTAAAAAAATTAACTGACTAATTAATAAATTGATCAGTTTTTAACAACAAGAGTTATTAAAGTAAATCAAATCAGAAAATTAAAAAATGAACTAAAAAATTAGATAATTTAAGATTTTTTACAATTAAACTAACCGAACCATTTAGATTTTTAATCATCGCCTAAAACTATGGATTGACAAAACCATACAGAATAAAAAGCTACATGATAAATTACAGGATTGGATTTTTATTAAGGTACATGATTAATAAAATTATATAATAAAAGCATCCTTGATCTGCACAAACAAAAATATAGTATATACATTTCATATGGAGAACTAGAGAAAATTAGAAAAAAAAAAGCCAGAATTTAAGGAAAGCTGTCACAACTCACAAGACCAAGACTTAAATAAGCAAGCAGATCATATATGGTACGTGCATAAGCTTATTAAGATTACAGGATCATGAATGTATATAGTTAAATATACGTATCTGTACAGGCAAGTTGTGGTGTGCATATAATTACATCGTGTTAGCCATTATTGCAAACTGATTAATAATTTTCTAACTTCTTTAATCTCGTAAATTTTTATAAGAGTTTATGATGAGTTTAGGGATAGGGGAAAAAACGGAAATTATCAGGTCGTTTTTAATTTAATCTATCTCGAGTTCGGATAAAAGGGTATTTAAACCGAAATTAATAAGAGATGGAGGAGAATTAAATTAATAAGAACAATAAAAAAAGAAATTTATAATAATGTGTAACCATTATATAATGATGACTTCATATGAACTTTGAGCTAAGCTTTCCCCACCATGTTTATCTCCTTTTGCTTTCTTTGGGTGTATTAAGGTCTCTATCAACATCTACAATCACTTGTAGTTAAAATAAACCAGTTTGTCTAGTGCCCACAATCATGAGCATTGAAGGTGTTGTCATGCATAAATATAACATTGTCACCCTTTTCTATATTAGGGCAAAACAGAAAGTCTTCAAATTCAGACATTGTTCGGATTACGAGAAGACCTAGTAATACATCTAAAATGTGCTCCAAAGAAATGGGCCTCAAAGTCAAAAACATTTACTTTCTTTCCGAAAATGGACATATTCAACAACTCTATGCATAGTCCACGAGCTTTGGAGAGATCCTTAGTTCAGCCCAAAGCTATCCTTAATGATCACGAAACCAAAGATTAACGATCGAGGAGATCCCTAGTTGAAATCCCAGTCCTCGGAATGTCGCGTCTCTCTTCTCTCTGTCTCTACCCCCTCATTCCAACCTTTCTGTTGTTGTAACAACTCTATCGTACACATAAAAAACGCGTCCGTGCAAATTTTTGTAACATCAGATCAGCCCATAAACGTGTGTATATATATATTGAAGATTTAGTGTCAAGTGTGGAGTTGTTTTTGGTTCTTCGATTATTATGCAAATACCCAGATGGCGAAATGCGTTGATGCTCAAGACAAAACTGTTTCCACCAACTTCATCTCGGTCAACACCAACAGAGACCCAATTTGCTTCGATTCATTCTACGCCTTTTACATTCGAGAAATGGAAAAGTAAATGGAGTACTGTAAGATTTTTTTTTCCCTTTATCCTTTATGTTTAATGCTCCTTTCTTAATGCTTGTGTTCTTATCTGTTATGGTTAAAAACTCCAACTGCAGAAGGATGTGGGATTGTTCTAATGTGCTTTGGAATATTAGTGTTTACATGGTTTCAGTTGTCGTATTGTTCCATGCGAAACGAAAATGTAGCAAGAAACGGAGAAACTTCTTTCCTTAGCATAATGTGAAGTTCGTTTTGCGATGTTTTCTTGAAGATTGAAGCTTTACATTTGGTTTGTTTCTGCAGTTATCCATTGATATGTTCTTTACAAATGCTTTCAGTAGCTATATGATTTGAGATATAGCACGTCACTTTTGGTAGAGGCAATGTCAGATAGAATTCTTTTTCTCGGTTATCTATTTTGGATGGTTATGCCAATGCCTTTTGTGATAGTTGGCTTTTAGTAACATATCAAAGAGAGCATTTGTGGGTATAATCTGATTCTGACTCTCGTTTCACTTCACAAAATTGCAGCATCTCAAACTTAGCCTAATATTGGTGTTTTTTTATAATTTATTTTGATCATAGAAAGAATTGAACTTCATTCGGTAATTTGTTAGTCACGGTACCTGTGTATGTTTCTGGTGGCTGTCACTTGGCTCTATTTGATCATAAAATATCATTCTCATTATTTTGATGTTCTGGAAGAAGAAGCACCAATTTCTGATAGGTGGATTTCTGTCCTTTTGTTATGTGAGTTCGTATTTGTCTCATGGAAGAGGATGATTTCACATGTTTTAGTGTAGGTTACTACTTTCCTTGCATCTTTCTTTTCTGAGTAAATTGGAAATAAATTGATAGTAATTACAGTTAGATGGCCTATAAATGAATCAAGTTCAATTCAGTTCCATGAGTCTTGATGTTCTTTGTTTCTCTTTCTGTTGCAGAATGTGAAAGGACCTGAGCAGCCATCTAAGGTAAACTTTTTAGTTATTGGCATAGACATTATATTGGATGTTGTTTCTTATTAGGAGATTGTAATATGAGATATGGAATTTATCAGCCTTATGTGCTCCATAATCAGTAAATGCCTTTGCGATGCCTTCAATCTAAAAGTTCCTAGATTATTTCATTTTTGTTCAGGGTGCAAAATCTGCAACACCTTTTGGTATACTTATTCCTATTTACCCTCGTTTTTGATTTACCACTTATTTTTACCAAGATAAGTTTCTTTGATACTTATTATGGAAATAGTTAACAAGAACTTTAACACTGCATTCACCCATCCAGAATTACATGCGATATGCTGTTCGACAAAAGCGTGCTGATGCAAAGAGAGCTCTAAGGAACCTTATATTCAATAGTGGATCCTCTAGAACTTCATTTCAGGTAACTCGTCGTAACTTTCACCTAAATGCCTGCCAAAAGATCTATTGGACTGGAGAAAAGCCAATTGGTTTTTGCCATTGGTGTGATTATTTCTTATTTCATTCTAAAACATGCTGTTTTATTTTATCAAAAATAATTCAATCAAATATAGCGGGTTGGTTCTTTAGGTTTTGATTTTATTGACCTTGATTTTGTCCGTACATGAGTGTTTACACGCGTTTATCAAGTGTTGGCATTCTTGAAAAGAATTAGCAGTTCTCTCATCACGGTGTCCATAAATGATCAATATCTGTGTCTATGTCAATTGTCAACTAGTTTTTTTGATTTTAACTGAAATTTGTTCCAACGTGCGGGGAAAAAAGAACTGCATATCAGTATATTATAATGTGCTATAATTTGGAGCAAGTGATTGTCTGCACGTCCTGGTTGGAAATAGAATCTAGATGATGCTATTGATATTCCTGTTTCTTCGTTTAACTATTTCCAGGTAATTGCTTTCTGCTTAAATTTGCTACACCAGTTATGTAAACATGAATGCTAAAGAGTAGAGCTTTATGCCTACTCTTTGGATGTGAAAAATTAGAGAGGCTTTTCAGTCTGTTTCAGAGTACCTTATTTAGTGGATTAACCTAGTTTGTTGCTGAACATGCTTTGTGAAATCACAGGAAAAAATTGCAATTGAAATAGGTTCCAGTATCCAAATTCATATGTTTATGTTGATTTTAATCGAAATTAGAGCCTTCTGAGTGACAGTGATCAGCAATGGAAGATAAACATGATGAAGATTGAACAACACGATCTTGCCCTGTTTGCTTCCTATGAAGCACTCTTAAGAGTTTCATGAACTATTGCTGCCTAGAATCATATATATGTGTGTGTGTGTGTGATAGTTATACTCCGAGCCATATGCATCATTGTTCAACTTGAACCTTTTATGTTTTGAGGTTCCTGATCAATTGTTTTGTTAGTCATATGTGCATTAATTTGCTGTCTGCTCAGGATGATGAACAAGTATGGACATTTGACACAGAATACCCATTTAATAGTAATTCAAAGACGCAAGCAAAGTGTTCTGCCCAAGATTCTAGGAAAACTCACCCTAAGAAAAAGAAATGTGAGTCTTGTTTCTTTCTTTACCCATTTCATCTTGCTTTTTCCTGAACAACATTCAATTTGACTAGAAGCTGCAAGGAAAGAAACATTTTAGCAACTAATGGTTTCATGATAGAATTACTAATCTTGGTTCAATGGTTTATAACTATGATATATAAATGATTCGTTTACTTCAAACTGGATGCTCTCCAATTTATTTGTTTAGCTAAGTTTAGAAGAGAGAGTTTCTCCGAGGACTTTGATGAGCCCGAGACAATATTTCAAGCAACATTTCGAGACAGATGGTATTCATGGTCATTTAATCGTGCTGGCTTCAATGGATCAACATCTGGGTTTGAGTGGAATGAGCAGACAAGTTGTAGAAATCATAGTTCTAAAGGATGGGATACCTCCCGTGAAACTGATTCAGACAATGAGTCATGTTCTGTAGGTTCAACTTCTGACAGAACAATCCTTGGTCTGCCTCCAAATGGTCCTTTGACACTCGACAATGTTAAGAAGGCGTAAGTGATTTATGCTTTCCTCAAAGAAAACTGAAGTTTACACCATCACTGTTCAATTCATTTTCCTAAATCATTTCCCGCTTTAACAGTTTCCGGTTGTCGGCACTGAAATGGCATCCTGATAAGCATCAGGGTCCTTCACAGGTCAGTTGATCAGTTTCTACCTTTTTGCAAAATCACTGCTTATGCCTAGTTGCTTCTCCAAGTTTTGTTGTATCTTTGTCATAGTAGTTTGCAATTTGAGCTCAAACCACATAAAACAGCAGTTTTTTCACACATATAAAGCTTAAACTTTTGATTGTTTTATAATTTGGTCTTAAAGCAATTGTGGATGATGTCTATTTACATATGCAGGCGATGGCTGAAGAGAAATTCAAAGTCTGTGTCAATGCATACAAATCATTATGTTCTACTCTCTCCTGAGTTTGATATGTTAGTGCTGTTTTCATCTATAACAGCGATGTAACTTCCAAGTCGACCTTCTATGGTGTAATAGTTTCTTTAGAAGCTCTTATAGATCCCATTTTTAATCTGACCATTTGGCCTCTTTAGTCCTATTTTAATCAATTTTCTTCTTCCACTCATATCTATCAACCAGCATTGAGTTAGAGATGACAAAAAATGTCCGCTTCACTTCAACTCGGTTCAAAATCAACGAACCGAGTTCGATTTGATTGAGTTTGAGATTGAGTTTGGATTTAAAGTTTACAGTTTTTTACGGATCTAATCAATAATGGCAAATCAGCAAAATTATATTCGGATTTGAGTCGGATTTTTCAAAACTCATTACTAATCTTAAGTTTAGAAAGTGACTATTGGTTTAAGCTGAGTTTAATTTTTGAACGCCTAATTCTGAATTAAATTATAACATATTTATTTATTTTGAATTGAAATATTTTAATTATCATAATTTGTCGAGTCATAAAAAGTTTTTAATTTCAAACAATTGAGTCTAAATCTTCAAGTTTTAATCCGATTTTGAATCTTTTTGACTCGTTACTTTCGGATCGACCAGAGAATAAAACAACAGGTTTACAACATGGCAGGTTATGTCAGGAACAGACAGACGACGGTACTTTTGTCCTGATCTGCCCAACTCATCAATGCGTTTCAGTACCCTTCCCTTCCGGTTCAAATTTGAAACGCAAAACACAGGATGTTACAGAAACAAGAACACTAACTCGTGCTCGCTTCTTTCTTGTTCTTTTTAATATATCTAGTCTTGTCTACTCCTGCAAAAGTATACCTTTTCATCATCTTTCGTTCCAAAAGGTAAAATCAAGATCATAAGAACACATCGAGAAGATTCTGAATCTGAAAAACGAATTCAATACAAGAATTAATCTAAAACCTGACAGCCATTAAGAGGAAAAAAAGAAACAAAAGCTAGAAACAGAGAAGCACAACAGTTATAGATACCATGAAACCATAGATCAAGATCAAGAACCCAAAATGCAAAGCCCAGTTCCTCTTGAACTTACCAAAGTAACTCTCAGGTGGTTCTTGATAATGAATCTCTAGCTCGCTCTCATCCCCAACCACAACATCTTCATACTCACTACTGGCGCTGCCCATTCTCATCTTCAACTCTCTTAGCTTCTCAGTGGCCGATCCAAGGGTCAGCTTGTGGCATCTTCTCTGGTACTTGAACCCATTGATGCACCTCAGTGTTTGAGCCACGGACACGTAGAAGATCAGGTGAGCTAAAGACAGGAAAGTTATGGGAGCCCAACAATGGCGACACTGAAGATGACTGGGCTGCGCTTGAGCCATGAACATGATGGATAAGAAAATGAAGAACAACAAGAACTGCTTGTGAAGCTCCTTCTTTTGAACATCTATGGCTTTTTTCTTTTCAAGGGTCTTCTCAAAATGGAGCTGGATTATGGTGTTTAGAGCTTGAAGAGCTGTTTCTTTTGGGATTGCTTGGTGGTGGGGACGAGTCTCATAGTCCGCCATTTTTGAGTTAGCAAGACACAGGCGTTTTAATATGTGGAAAAAGAGGAAGCTGAAGTCTTTGATGTTTGGTGAGTGAGCTGAGTGAGATTAGTCTCAGAAAAACTCTTACATGTGGATCTCTACTCTAGGCGTGTGTTTCATTGACATTCATCATCAGTTCCAAGGTTCGGGGAACTTAGTTAAAGGCCTAAGACTATCGATGATCCAACAAGCCCAAGTTCACAACTTTCAGAGTCCACACAAAGATGTTTAATTTGTTTCGAGGGTAAGCAATGCCGAATATTCGTTTGATTTAAAATTTATAATTTTCAAATTATCTAAAAATTTTGTCTAATTTTTTATTTTTGAATACTTTTCTTAAATTTTGATTAAAAAAACAAGATGAACAACACACTTAAATTACATATATAGAGGGATTATGTCATCTAACGTGTAGAATCTGAAAGGGGACACTCAGCACCACATACCAAAAGCTTTAAAGATCGAAACTTTAGGATAAGCACTAGCGTTCCAAGTAGCATAAGGCCAAATTTAGCTATGGTAATACAAATAGTGTATTATTATTATTGAGGTATAAAAGATAAGGGCTTGTGAACAGATTGTCCCTTTTGACCCATCTTAGGTAGGAATTTTACCATTTAGAAGATTCGGCGCCCATCAAATACGGTCATGGTGATCCTCTTAGCCGCACTTATTTTGAACTTGGTACACACTGGTCAAAAGGTAAGCACTTGCATCTTCAACTCGAATGATTAAACTAAAGACCAACTAAGGAATATGAAATGAGATGTAAGACATTGTTCACAAACAAATTGAAATAGCCATGATAAAGAGGTTTAGTATGGATTCGATTTAAATTAAAGTTAATATTTTAAATTTAAGTTAAAAATTTTGAGAGAAATATTTATTTAAGTTAAAACCCAATTTATAATATCTTCGTTTATATATAATTTTAAATCATGTTTGAATAGGAAATAAAGTTTTAAATCAAGTCCAATATATGGATTCAAAGTTTTCATTTTTTCAAAGTTCAAATAAATTTTAGACCAATGTCATTTATTCGAATTCAATCATCCTCGAACTTACAAAATGAGAATATAATTAGTCAAAGACCTTTTTACAAGGTGATGTCAATTTACAAAATTAATTCACTTGATTATCATGAAAAGACAGACCTTTTGGAGTTATATTCAATTTCATATAACTATGATAAAATAGGTATAATTTGGATAGGATTTAATTTAAAATTAATAAATTAAATTTAATTAAATTAAATTTGAATCAAGTTTAGTAGTCGGCCAATCACATTTCTACAAGGTGATGTTAACGTACAAAAGGAGTTCACTTGACTATCATGAAAGGACAAGAAATATAAAGACCCTCTCTAAATCGTTTTCAACTTCAAATAATTACGATAAAGAGGTTAAATCTAATTAAACAAAAAAATTTAAGGTTAAAACTTTGAATAAAGGAATATTTTTCTAAAAAATTTATTAAAACGTGATTTAAAATACCTTTATATGTATAATTTTAAGTAACGGTAAGGTTAAAAAGTTTAAAATTCAATTTAATAAATAAATTTCGAGTTGTCAATTATCTAAAGTTTAAGTAAACTTAGACTTAATCGAGGTCGGACCTACAATATCATAGTATAATGAGTCTATGACCTTTCTACAAGGTAATGTTAGTGTACAAAACTAGTCTTTTCCAAGTCATATTCAGCTTTAGTAAGGTGTGTGATTGATCCCATTTCATGTCCTATCAATAAGGAACTCTATGCAATCAAATGGGATGAATTGATGTACAGAGCATGGCATAGAATTCCATATCTTTTTGACCACCTTGTAAGTGAATACAAGGCTTCTCTTTTTTCTCTCTAATCATAACATCCGACTGCTTGCTCATGTGATATATGATAATTACCACTTCATTAGAAAAAACGTAAAGCAACTTCTTTGCAAGATTAGTAATGATAGCAACTTTTAATATGTTTTTTATTGACTATAATGCTCCTTACCTGCTCCATTAACTATAACCTATCCTCCTGTTCCAACCCCTTAAAAAATAGAGAAGAGAAAGAGAATCATTGAAAGCAATCACTTTAACACATAAACAAAATGATACTAGACTACATTGATTGGGTACAATATAACCAAACATTTGAAACTTTAAGCATCAAATGCAAGCAATGCATTACAATATTACACATGAATTTGCTTTATTCTAAATCTGACTCTTTCTATTTTTGACATATTTATTCAACAAATAATTACCATATCAATCTACACAGATGCTCCCCCATGAAATACCTTCATATAAGTTTGAAAAAATGGCTTCAAAACTCGTAACATGCCAACAGAGCCAGGATCAAGGCAGACCAAGTTTATGTCTCACAGAACTAGACAGTTTAATCACTCCATAATTACTGCCGAAGAAGGATCGTTAGCTACGAGTCGATAACCGTCTCCATCGTCTTTCTCCATATCATCTTCCCGAGTCTGATCAACCTTTTCACTCTCTCCATCTTCTGTTGTTGCTGATTCCACATGCTCTCGCTCACCTGGGCCACCCATAATATGCATTAGTAGTTCTTCTGGCTTGAACTCATAACTGGAATTAACTGAATTATCAAACTTCTTACTCTTCTCTTTGTATAGAGCATCAAGCTGGTGAAAATAAGGACAAGTCTTTGCATCCTCTGGCCTTTTCTTATTGCTGTCTTTCACCCTCTTGAAGTATTTGTTCATATTCTCCCATTTCTCCTTGCACCTCTTTGCACTTCTGTCATAACCAAATGTTTTCATTGCTGCAGATACCTCCTCCCACAGAGGCCCCTTTGGTCCGTTGTCTTGATACTGCATATCGAGATTACACCTTATCCTGATTAAAGCTTCAATTTCCTCTTTAGGCCATCTAAATGAGTTCATATTAACTAAGTTATCAATCCTATTATTCTCGTGCATCTTCACTGATTTCTCCACAGGAACGGTTAAGTTCTCAGGTGGTGCCACTGTGGTTACTTGATTGTTTGACAATTGCACTGTGCTAGCTTGCTCCGAGAACTTCTGCAAGAACGACATAACAGCTGCATCTTTTGCAGCAGCAATTGATCTTTCTTGGGCTAAAAGTTCACGTTCCCTCTTAATCCTATCCAATTCTTGCAGTTTCCATGCTTCCTCTCTCACCATTCTATCCTGTTCACATTTCTCTATTGCCTCTAGAAGCCTCTTTTGCAAACTGTCTTGTTTCTCAATCACTTGCTTCATCAAACTCTCGAAAAATTCGGTTAGTTTTCTCTTCTTCTTTCTAGTTCCTTCTGATTCTTTACTGGAAGTTGACGCAGTTGAAGTTGAGGTATTGTCTCCGAAATTCATACTTGTGCTTTGAATAGAACATGGAATAGCATTTGAAATAGGAATAGCAGTAACTGGGGTTGCTGCAGTAGGAGCCATAGATGCCTGAACTGCACCTGGGGATGCTGATGAAGCTAATCCATGGTTGCTGTCCAAAGCTTCCAACTGCTCAAAGAACCGGTATGTCTTGCCTTGCTGCTTGCCCGACCTGCCTTCTTTAGTTCTCCGATGGTACTTGTAGATATTCTCAAACTTCTCCTTGCATTTCTTGGCACTTCGGTTATACCCAAGCTCGCTTAATTTCCTGATAGCAACAGTTTAAACCCAAAAAACAATTAAACTTTTAACTTCAATTCTTTAACAGTGAACTAACCAATAACAAGATATCTGACATAACCAATCACCAAAAAAGTCAAAAGAAGCATAGGAATTTGAGCTACAAATATAAGACCCAGATGACACTAGACAACCAAAGTTGATGGAAAATCCTACCAAAAATGAATAGTCACTGATACAATAACACCAATTCATTCCTTTTTCTCATGTGGGCAACTGATATTTTCTCCAAAAACGAACTACAGAGGTAGGAATCTAAGCGAAAGAGCTTATCTCAAATATTTATAACCGAAACTGCACTGAAACCAATAAAGACTACAACTTTCCTTCATCTTCCACCAAATTTTCTCGAGAAAAATACCAAAAGCAAACCGAACTCACCTGGAAACCTCTTCCCATAAAGGAGCCTTGAGACTTGAGTCTCTAAATGCGCTGTCCATATCAGACCTTATCTTCAACAAAGCTAAGGTCTCTTGCCGCGGCCACCGGTTTCCGATCAAGTAACGATCACCCTCTTCAGCTTTGAGTCTTTCATCTTCACAGGCGTCCTCTTCACTCTGCCGGAGGCCTGTGGCAGCGGCTGAATTCTCCGGCAAAGTAGAATTTTCCATCTGCAGAGGGAAAATTACAGCTCGAGAAAATTTAGGACAAAGAAAGGTGAATTAATTTCTAGGGCTTGGGTTAAATTTGATTGGCCTAATTTTCCCTTATCTTTTTCCTTTTTAAGAAATAGGTGTTTTCAAGCTTCTCTTTCACTTAGTAGTGCACCACCATTTTGATTGGGGTTAAGTTAGTTAAATATAAAGGGGTGAAATTAGGGTTTATGATTTTTTTCTGAAGTGATAAAGTTGGTATCTTTGGTGCCAAAACTAATTGAATTTTTTTTTTCAAGATTTTCCATTGGTTGCAAGTCAAATTTGGGGTTTTGGGTTGGTTGGCTTGTTTTGATTGGGAGATGTGTTGACTTTTGGTCAAATTTAGTTGCCATGAGAAATAAAATCCAAGGCAAGTGGCATGCAAAAGAGAAATTTTTTGAATTGAATTGAATGTATGGTATATTTCGGTTTTTGTCTTTTGTTTGCTAAATTTGGTTATTTGGTAGGTCCATTTAGTCCCACTTTTGCCCTTTATGAAGTCCCCATTTCACATTTTGGGAATGATTTTGGCTTTATTGCCTAAAAATTTAACATTGAAGCAAATATGGTAATCTCTTAAAATATTATATAAAAATATAATAATATCTAAAAACAAATAACAATTAAATGTGAGAAAGGTAGAATGAAGAGTTTGCTTCAATGTCATTTAATCACATACTACACTAACCTTCTAAATCATAAGAATGCTCTTCTCAAATGAATGGACCTATTAACTCAACATGTTAAACTAAGCATTTTGGTTCATCAAGCATGAGAAAATGTGTATAGTTATGCAATTTAGAATATCATAATGTGAACTAATGATTGTTTCCTTCAAAGTTCTTATTAAACATATTTCTAGTCATCATTTACATGAATAATAATTATTTAAATTTAGCTAATCTAAAAAGTTTAATATTGATAAGTAATAACTTTAAATAATTCGTTATTAGGTTCATATAAATAAGAGTTGTTATGTAAATAATGTTCACATCAAAGATTGATTTACAAATTATAAAATATTAATTTCTTATTTAGATAGTTATAAAAAGTTTAAAAATTCATTTAAAATATGTATTTTTTAGTTTTGGTCTAATTTGTTGAAAAAGTTTGTCTATTTAATTTGTAAATTTGGAGTGATAAGAGTAATAAAAAAGATTCTTATGTAGTTGACAAAAGGAAACAATCACTTGAAAAAGCAAGAGGCTTTGTGTTAAAGATGAGGGTTACACCTAACATGTCAAGGTAAACAAGATGATTTTTGGTACTTTGGTAGATAAGTTCTATGTCACATTACCTTTACGAAAAGCAATTAAATATAGGAACCTTCCCCACCAACTTCTACCATTTTAACACCAAGCTCTTGGTATGACCAAATATAAATGATAAGGTGGTAAGGTAATTTTATATAGTTATCCAACAAAGTGATAAAGAGTGTAGAAATTGGTTACCTAATCTAAATGATTGGTGTCTTTTCACATGTTACTTAACAAGGGCTATGAAAAAAGCTATGTAAAAAGTCAAACTTTTGAACCGTATAGTAAGGTAGATAAATGCATGGGACCTATAATTGATGGGGACCAGGACCATTCAATTTTGTTAGATGTATTTGCCTACTTCAAGTAACTATTTTTGGGTCCAAGATATTTTGAATGTGTGATGGAAATTTCATCATCTCAAAGTTGAGAAATTTAGGAATTAGGGTAAGTTATTGTGATAAAAGATTGACTTTAAATAATTATGGCATCACTTACCTTGCATGCAATCATATGATAAGTATAAAAATCTGACGTAACATATCACGTTATCAGTGTTAACGAAGAATTTAGTGTTGGACTATTTTTGTAAAAATTAAAATTTTGAATATTTTATTGTTATTTTTTAAAGCTTGAGCAAGTATTATAAAATTGAATAAAGTTGATAAGTTTTTGTACAATTAACCCTTAAGAAAATGATTGTATATGTTCTATATAGATATAACTATAGTTCTAAAAAAATAAAAAGAAAATGAAATATAAATTATAGATTAATTAAGAAGTGTGAAGATTTTTTAAAATCAGCTTTAAAATTAAGCCTAATTAATTATGATAAATACGTGAGATTCAAATAGATTGATTCTAAAATAATAAAATAAAATAATTTGATTGAGTTCAAACTTAAACTTAAAATTTTTAATTTTAAAATATTAATTTAAATTTAAAATTTAAGCAAATATTTGAAGATTAATGGAAATTATTATTATCTTTATTTATATTAAATATGTAAAAAATATTTAAAATTTTATTATTATTCCAAATAAGTAATTTATGAATACTCTACAAAATAGATATCTCCAATATATGTATTTATATATTATTATTATTATTATTATTATTATTATTATTTATTGTTATTATGTCTATATTTTTTATTAAAAAAACACAGATTCTTCCTAAGTGCTTTCAATGGGCTTTGGGATTTATTGGACCGCAGATAATAATAGAACATAGTCCACCCAAATCAATTTAAAACGACAAAAATTGGAAATAATATGCTCCAATAGAATACAAAGAAGCGAGAATTTGAAGCGAAAGAGGGAGAAAGATGGGAGTGACAAAGGAGCAAGTCGAAGCTACTTTGAAGTCTAAATTGAATCCTTCGCATCTGGTAAGCCTCTCTCTTTTTCCTTTTTAATCTCTTTAGCTTCCTGGAATTGGTTTTGTTTTCTGTAGATGCAACTGCTTGAAGGTTTTTGTGAGTTTACTTTGTTTGATTACCATCCACTTTGTAATTGATCAAGTAATGATTTTTAGCATCTGGGTCGTTCTTGAACCTGACTGTGAATTCTATTTTGGGCGTCTTTGATTTAAATATATGATTTTTCCTTACCGACTTTAACTTGTTCACGAGTTCGTTAGTTAAGGGTTTTTGGTCAATCACAACTCATGCCGTAATAAGCAGCTTGTGTAGAATCTATTCGACCCTTTAACACTGTATTTGCGGGATTCACGTTGGATCAAGTAACTATTTTAGCATCTGGGCCGTTCTTAAAATTGACTTTGAATTTTTGGTGTCTTTCTATATAAAACGTGATTTTTCTTTACCTGCTTTAACTTGTTGCTGGTTAAGTTACCTTAAGGTTTTTGGCAATGAAACCTATGTAACGATAAACATCATATATAGAATCTATTTGACCCTTTAACGCTATGTTTGTGGGATTCACGTTGTGATTAAATTCTTCAGCCTGTTTGGTTTGGTTGACTGAGTGCTGTTATTGGATATGGTTTCGTTTGTAACTGAGCGTTATTGTTTAGGAGAGAAGTGGGCAGAGGTGGGCAGAAAAAAAAAATGTTTAGTTTTGATGTTTGAGGGAAAGTGATTGAAACAAAATATCTATCGCGAAAGACAGTGTACATATACATATATTTTGGGCATCTCTTTAAAAATTTATGCACTTATTACATTATCATTTCCCTGCTGAAATGA
>JANZXR010000170.1:33694613-33708311 GCA_027575705.1 Erythroxylum echinodendron | reverse complement strand
TGTCAAAAACACTTTCAATAATTTTAACCCCATTCAAAATGACCAAAATGCCCTTTCATAGGTGAGGGGATGTTACACTCATTGGTTTACTAAATTTTCTTCCACAATTCAATTCCAATTTCTCTCCAAAATTCTAATGGCTCAATTTAAAAATTCTTAATTTCATATGTCTAAGTTGTCAGTACCATTGGACAGTCAATTCCTCTACCGGTAAACCCCTATTCTGTCACTTGACAATTTTTCGGGTCCGAAAATGACTACGAAAAATTCCTATAATTCTATAAAAATTAGAAAATTCCAATGATCCTCTCCAATCCAATTTTTTACACATATAAAGCCTATTTTTCAAAAATCAAATTTTATTTACAATTATACCGAGAAAATGTCATGAATGCATGTACAGATATTTTCATGTGCAAAAATCACTGTTCACTAATGCATGAACATGAGATGTGTTTTCCTAAATTCTCCGATTAATCACTCGTGTACCCGTTTCTATAATTCAACCCTTTGTTTGAAAACGGGATGTTACATTTACAAAGACTCAATACCTCACCAAATTTGATACCAGCTCAAACACAACCTTACCAACATTCTTCTGAACCACAAATGCACTAAGCACACCTTGTTGGTAAACCTGAAAACCACCAAACATTCCTTGACCCATTTTTAATGCCTCAGTCACATATACTTCAACCTCACCCGAACCAACATTCTCTGACTCCTCAACCCCATGGTTATTACCCTCAGATGATACAGCCAAACTCATCTCAATCAAGTATGATATATGAGGCTCATCCTCAAACCACACAAACACCAATGTCTAGCCAATCAAGCCAACAATCTCAAGGAACAAGTTCAATGATTAATTTTGTGCCATATTCCCAATCTAAAACTCACTCACATTCTCAAAACAACCTACCAAACATGGCAAGCACTCAACTTGGACCTTCATAGACCAAAAACCAATCAAAGAAAACCATAAACGAAGAGAGTGTTTTTGTAGCAGAAGTTTGCCAAGACTTGAAAAGGGAATCCACAGACAATGTGTGTGAATCTGAAGTGATTAATAAGAAAGGAAATGAATGGTTGATAGACAGTAGTTGTTCCAACCACATGACAAAGAAGAAGGAGGCATATGTAGGGAAAAATGATGGAGTTAATGCTGTGGTTAGAATTGGTAATGGAGATATTTTACCTGTTACATGGAAGGGGGCTGTGAAGTTGGAAACAAGGGCAGGAAACACAATACTTGAGGAAGTTTATTATATACCAGAGCTTGATCAAAATCTTATAAGTGTTGGCCAACTTTTGGAAAGGAAGTATAAAGTGCACTTTGAAGATGGAATGTGTAAGATTTTTGATGCAGAAGGTGAGCTGATACATAAAATTCCTATGGTGAATAGAGTTTTCAAATTAAAGATGGCAGAAGTTGAAGGTGCATTTGCTGCAATACCAACAAATGAACTGACACAATTGTAGCATAGGAGGTTTGGACATGCAAGCCTAGATTATATAATTGAAATGCAAAGGAAGGAGTTGGTTTTAGGATTGCCTCAATTAAGCTCCAAGTTGAAGAGTGTGTGTGAACCTTGTGCCAAAGGATAAAGTCATGTCTTACCTTTCCCAACAAGTGACTGGAGAGCAACAGAGAGGCTACAATTGGTACGCACTGATGTATGTGGACCAATGGATACCCCATCAGCTGGAGAAAGTAGGTACTATGTTGAGTTCATTGATGATGCATCAAGATACTCTTGGATTTACTTTATGAAAACAAAGGATCAAGTATTCGGATTATTCAAGGTACGGAGAGTTGAAGCTGAAAGTCAATGTGGGAATAAGGTGAGATGCTTGAGAAGTAATAGGGGAGGAGAATATGTCTCCAATGAGCTGAAGAACTACCTTGAAAATGAAGGGATATTCCATCAATTTTCTGTTGCTTATTCACCACAGCAGAATGGAGTATCAGAGAGGAAGAATAAGAGCATTATGGAGATGGCTAGATCAATGATGATTGGGATGAAAGTACCAAGGAATTTTTGGACTGAGGCATGCCACACAGCAGTGTATTTGCAGAACCGATTGAAGACCAGAGCAGTGGATGGAAAGACTCCATTTGAGGTTTGGTTTAGAGTGAAACCGAAGGTGCATCATTTGAGAGTTTTTGGATGCATAGTATATATGCACATACCTGAAGCAAAAAGAACCAAGTTGGATGAGAAATCAATCAAAGGGGTCATGATGGGATATAGTGGAGAGTCAAAAGGGTACAGAATTTACAATCTAGAAACAGGGAAAATACTGATATCCAGAGATGTTAGATTTGATGAGAATGAAGGATGGAAATGGGAAGAACAAGTTGGCAAGAATTTTGGAAGAGTGGAGCTTAAATTTCCACTAAATATTGTGAATGTTGATGGGACAATGGGGAAGGATGTTGATGGTTACAACAGTTCAGGTGGTGATGGATCACAGGAGGAGACAATTCAATTAGACCATCAAGGTTCCAATGATTCTGGAAATGATGAAACTCAGGAGGAGTTCTCACCAAGTTCTGATAATGGTGGATCAAATTCAGATTCACAAGTGGGAACTTCAAGCTCAGATAGTGCCCACAAAACAAGAGACTTGGCCTCCATTTATAGAGAAACTAACCCCATTTTCGATTTCAGGTACAATGCTGCAGCTGATGAAGAACCAGATGATGCTTTAACACATGTTGAATGTGCCTTGCTTGCAGGATCAGAACTGAAGTCATACAAACAAGCCATCAAGCAAGGAGTATGGAAGAGCTCTATGGATGAAGAAATAAAGGCAATTGAAGAGAATGGAACCTGGTTGTTAGTGGATTTACCAAGTCCAGAAACTAAAGTTGTAGACTCAAAGTAGATTTTCAAAGAAAAGTTGAATCCGGATGGGTCAATCAACAAATATAAAGCAATACTTGTTGTGAGGGGATACAAGCAAGAGTATGGGATAGATTATACTGAAACCTATACTCCAGTAGCAAGGATGGACACTGTGAGGTTGTTGTTGGCTCTAGCTGCAAACAATGGGTGGAAAGTGCATCAAATGGATGTCAAGAGTGCATTCTTAAATGGAATGCTAGATGAGGAAGTTTATTTGAAGCAACCAAAAGGCTATGTGAAGGAGGGACAAGAACAAAAGGTGTACAAATTGGTCAAGGCTTTGTATGGCTTGAAAGAAGCTCCAAGATCTTGGTATTCAAGAATCAATAACTACTTGATGCAAAATGGTTTTAAGAGAAGCAAAAGTGAAGCAACATTATATGTGAAGACTTATACTGAAGGGAAGTTGATATGTTCATTGTATGTTGATGATCTGTTGCTTATAGGGACTGAAGATAAGCTTGTGAATGACTTTAAGGATTCAATAAAATCAGAATTTCAAATGACTGATTTGGGGAAGATGAGATATTTCCCGGGTTTGGAAATTCAGCAAAGAGAGGATGGCATCTTCATTCATCAAAGGAAGTATGCTGAGGAATTGATTGATAAATTCTGTTTGAAGGACAGCAGTGGTATGACCACGCCAATGGAGCATCAATTGAAGTTGGAGGCAACAAAACTAGGTGAACAATTTGATGAAACTTATTATAGAAGCATGATTGGTTCATTAATGTATTTAAGTGCATCAAAACCCGACATAGTATTTGCTGTCAACATATTAGAGTATTAAGGTATGTGAAGCATACTGTCAATCATGGAATATGGTATGGAAGAAGGGAAAATGTGGAGTTGTATGTATTTAGTGATGCAAGCTATGCTGGAAATAATGATTGCAAAAGTAGGAGTGGATATTGTTGTAGTTTGGGGACTGGTGTATTTGCATGGTGTTCAAAGAAGCAAAAAGTAGTTGCACAGTCCATAGCAGAGGTCGAATATGTAGCTGTGAATATGGCTGCTAAACAAACTCAATGGCTGAAGAAGATTCTGATGGATGTTAATGAATTGCAAGGAAAATGTGTGACTATATACTGTGATTCAAGTGTAGCAATTGCAATGGCTGAATACCCTTCTGATTATATGAGAACTAAGCATATGAGGGTGAAGTATCATTATGTTAGAGAATCGATTGAAGAAAAGGAGATTAAGATGGCTTATTGTAGATATGTTTTTCAGCTTGCGGATTTATTCACTAAAGCTCTACCAAGATGGAGGTTTGAGTCCTTAAGGAAGATGATAGGAATTCAGGCTCCACAAAACAAAGGAGGAGCTGTAGAAGTGCATTGTTTTGTGTAGCCTGAAATACTGAATTTGGTAGAGGAGTTAGCCATGTCAGTGAAAATAAGGAAGAAAAGAAGGCTGGAAGGGAAACTGAAGGAATTCAGAAGCAAATGGAAGCTGAAAATAATGATCCTCAGCATAATTCGAGAGTGCATGGATCAAAGGAATGAAGATCACATTCTGTTAAGTGAAAGACAATGCAAAAATGAAGATGAAGAGCAGAAGGAATCAGCAATGGAGAACTCAAAAAATGCAGATTGAAGAGGAACAGAACAGAAGAAGAAATGCAGAGCAGGAAGATCAGCAAGCAAACTGATTTAAGGAAGCTTACTTTGCATAATCAAGTTTTATTAAAGTTAAACAAATCAAGTGCAGCTGGCTGACCATATATCCCATTTTGTACCTGAGAATTGGATTTGTAATGTCAGGATTTTGTCTTCTGAAGCATTAATTAGTTGCAGTACAATTTAGGTTCTGTTTTAATAAAAGGACAAATTGTTTACTTTTATGTTTTAGCAAATGAGGAAATGCTTGTTGTACTGGTCTAGTTTTATTCTTCAAATTCAACTTCTACTTTTCAGTAACATTAGCTTATTCGTTCATAGTTCTCAAATTGATTAGTGATCCTCTTGTCATTGTTATAAAGTCTTTAGCTAATGTTTATGTAATAGGTTCGTACACTAGATATATATAGTTCTCATGTGGCATGGTATAAAAAAAAGAGTGTTCCCTTTCAGAGAATCAATTCATTATTACATAAACATTATTTTCTTCCTAACATGATTTTGCCTCTTTAAGGAATTGAGTTTGTTAAGTTAGAAATTTTGAAGAGGATCACTATTAGATTTAAAGATGGCATTTTGGTTAGGTTTTGGCGTGAAGTTAACAAGCTTGTTCTAAGTTTAACTGAGATAAGGTCAAGCTTGGACTTTTTTTTTTTGAAAATTTTGAGTTTCGTGTTGCACTCGAGCACGTATTACTCACCCTAAAACTCAAAAAAGTTTTTAAGTAAAAATTATGTTACATTTAAATTTTAAATAAAAATAATCTGACTCGATTCGGGCCGATATCTAATCCTGATTAAGCTCGAGTTTAGGGTAGAACCATTGGGTCTCATTAGGCTATGATCGGGTTCAAATCTATGTAAGCTTTGGGCTATACTCGAACTTAATCATAAATTTTCATGTCAAGTTAGGGTTGAGATAGGGCCGAGTGCAGGCCAGTCTAAGGTCATTTCCTAATGAGTAACTGAGAGTTAAGAAATATTAGAATTCATACACAATTATTCATAATGAGTAACCTAGTCATCAAATAATTTATGAAAAATACGTACTGTGTGGATTGTTGTGTACTTGTGTCGTTGTGTGCCCTTTAAATTTTAGTATAATTAACAATAAAAAATGCACCATACCAGCAACATATTTTTAATTTTCTTTAAAAAAATGATGCCATTTTAAATGATCATATGGATTTTTCAAGTTGTTTGAATTAATTTTAATTCTGAATTAAAATTAAAATTTGATCAGATTGAATCTAACTTGTTGATTTTGGATAGGACTTAATTCGGAATCAACCCCAATTCCTACCATTTACTCTGGCAGCACCATCAGTACCTAATTAGGTAGATGCTTGAGAAATCAAGCAAGAGTACTCAATTCACGTACTATTATCATTGGCAGCCCCAACTCAGTGCATTCTTCACACCTAAGAATACTCAATTCACATACATTTTCTCTGTTCCAACATTAGTTTCTTAAACTAAAAGACCAAAAGATGCTTGCTTTAGTCAATAACATTTTGGTGTGTCAGTTAACGAATCTTGATTAATACATGGGGCCAACTTCTAAGATGTAATGTGACATACAGCTGGCAGATCAAGAAGTTCAGAATTTGGACCAATGAAAATGAAAAGTTGTTTGGTGCAGAAGAAAAGATAGGTGGGGGTGATAAAGTGAAGGACTGACCAAATAGGACTAGTCGAAATATTCCAAGCAAACTGTTTTAAGACATGTATTACACACAAGTTTATGACCGCAAACTGACTCTAATTTATGAATTCTCATAGAACGATATTGACATTAAATGTTCTCAGGGTAAATGGAAAAATTCGAGATCCTGACATGAGGGGAAAACCGAAGAAAATCATCACAATCAACTCAAACTACAACCGACCTATTAAAAGACATGGTTTAACAAGCAAACTTTAAAAAGAAAAATACCAAAGTGCCTGCCCCCTAATTCCAGAGACATCGTTGAAATTGCAGTACTATAGATGATAATCTCACCAATGGATAGCTATTTTATACATAAACTCTAAGCAGTGACCCCAGCTTGAAAATTCTCCAATATCAACCAGACTTGGAGTTCACACTGACAGTTTGACACGAAAAAGCCAACAATACTGAAAAAGCTCACCATCAAAGCAGCTGCAGAACCTAGAAGCACTTCCTGTGGACAATGGCTGGACCAGACTCATCATACTCACCCTTGGAAATCCACATCTGATACAACAGAGGGAAGCATCTTAGTCTCATGGTAAATGTATATGGAGAGGAAGATGAAAAGATAATGAGAACTCAAAGCTACCTGTTGGAAGGTGCTGAGGGATGCGAGGATAGACCCTCCAATCCAGACACTGTACTTTCTCTCTGGGGGTGCAACCACCTTAATCTTCATGCTGCTTGGAGCAAGAGCTGTGATCTCCTTGCTCATACGGTCTGCAATACCAGGGAACATAGTTGAACCACCACTGAGCACAATGTTACCATACAGATCCTTCCTGATATCAACATCACATTTCATGATGGAGTTGTAAGTAGTCTCGTGAATGCCAGCAGCTTCCATTCCAATGAGGGATGGCTGGAAGAGGACTTCTGGGCAACGGAATCTTTCAGCCCCAATGGTGATTACCTGACCATCAGGGAGCTCATAGTTCTTCTCAATAGAGGAACTGCTCTTGGCAGTCTCAAGTTCTTGCTCATAGTCAAGAGCAACATATGCAAGTTTCTCCTTCATGTCACGGACAATTTCCCGTTCGGCAGTGGTGGTGAACATGTACCCTCTCTCCGTGAGGATCTTCATCAAAGCATCAGTGAGATCACGACCAGCAAGATCCAAACGAAGGATAGCATGTGGGAGGGCATATCCTTCATAGATTGGCACAGTGTGACTCACACCATCACCAGAATCAAGCACAATACCTGTTCCATGAGAAGCAGTAAGCACCCAAATTATGCAGATAATGGAAGAATGATAAATTCAGATGCTAAAAGCAGTCGTTACAAACCTGTTGTACGACCACTGGCATACAGAGAAAGAACAGCCTGAATTGCAACATACATTGCCGGCACGTTGAAGGTCTCAAACATAATCTGGGTCATCTTTTCTCTGTTTGCCTTAGGGTTCAGAGGAGCCTCAGTGAGAAGCACCGGGTGCTCTTCTGGAGCAACACGAAGTTCATTATAGAATGTGTGATGCCAGATCTTTTCCATGTCATCCCAGTTGCTGACTATACCATGCTCAATGGGGTATTTCAAAGTCAGAATACCTCTCTTAGACTGTGCTTCATCACCCACATAGGCATCTTTCTGACCCATCCCAACCATAACACCAGTGTGACGAGGTCTACCCACAATACTTGGGAACACTGCTCTGGGAGCATCATCACCTGCAAATCCAGCCTGAAAAGAATACAATGGAATAATCAAATCTCGATCTCAAATGAGATGCACATGGAGTGAAAAAACAAATTCACAGCAGACTCCCAGTAATATTGAAATAAGCAACTGACCTTGACCATTCCAGTTCCATTGTCACAAACAAGTGGTTGAATATCCTCAGCATCAGCCATTTTTCACCTAAATCCTGCATTAAAAAAACACACATACATGAGAACAAGAAATCCAAGATTGAAGAACCAACAACATGCCATTTCCCAAGCTGCCTTCACGCCCACCCACACAGAAGTTCAGAAATTTAGCTTCTTTGCCAACAACCAAGAAGTAAACTTAACCTCCGTAGCTTTAATGAGACTTCAAACAAACAAAAAAACAAAGAAAGCTACTGATTGTCATTATCTCTACTAAATTCCTACAAACCAAAGCATCTAAAACTCATAAAGATCTAAATAATTACTGATTTGGAAACCAAACACCCGAATCATACATAGGTGTATTCGATCATTAAAAGAAGAAAAAATAGAATCTTTTTCACATCGAATACAAAAGGAGAAAAAAGTGCAGAAAAATCAACAAAAATCATAGCCCATCACAGATCTACGCATAAAAGAACTCCAGATCATGGAATCAAATTCAATCCACAGATCGGATGCACGCCAACTTCACTGGATCTAATCAAATTCCATATATCATCAAACTAAAGTAAAAACCCAGATAGAGTAAGATCGAAACTTACGCTTAAGATCGAAGAGGAATGGGTACAGAAAGCAAGCCAAACAGATAAGACTGCTTGACTCTTTGGGTGTGTGTATGGAAAGAGAGACTCTTCTTCTTCTTCTTGGTACAGCGAGAGCTTAGGGTATATATAGTAGCAGACTTGAGATTTTGAAATGCAAATGAAATTTGGACCAAATTTAAATCACATTTGATACCACACCACTCCCTTTTTCTTTTAACAAATTTTAATTTTTTATTTGATATTTATCATAATAATTTTATTTACTTTCTCTTTGTTCTTATTACGTTTTAGTCAACATTTTAAAAATCAAACTAAAAATTAAACTGACAATTAAAAAAATTTAAGATTTAAAAATTCGACCGGATCGTCATAAAATAGGTTTAAAATTTAATAAAATTAAAAATTTTAAAATATATTTAAAAAAATTATCTTTATGTATCGAAAATTTTAAATTTTAATTTAAAAAGAGACTATTAAATAAAAATTAATTAATTAATTTTAATTTATAAAAATTGATTAATTAATTAACTAATAAACGGGTCAATTTTTAACAATAAGAATTATTAAAATAAATCAAACCGAAATATTTAAAATTTAACTAGAGAGTCAATCAGTTCAAGATTTTTATAATTAAACCAGTTAGATTTTTTAATGATTGGTTTTAATAATTCTTAATATGATGAAATAATAAGTAGTTATTATTTCATAATTCATTATATACAATTGTCAAGGTTAATTAAATAAAGATATTTTAGTAGGCTAACAAATTTAGTTGAACTTTATTTAATTTATTGAAAAAAACCTACATTAAGAATTCAACCTAAATTATATTTTTAGAAAAAATATACCAATTGAGAAAAAGCGTTGGAATTTTTATTAGTTAATTAAAATCTTGAATGGTTTTATTTTTTGATTTAGTTTTTAACTTTTTTGTTTGATTTACTTTAATAAATTTTGTTGTTAAAAATTAATTAATTGTTCAATTTTTATTAATTAATTTTTATTTAACAATCTCTTTTTTCAATTAAACTAAAAATTCATTGATAGAAAAAGACAACCTCTTTTAATCATATTTTAATTTTTTAATTTTAATCATATTTTAATTTTTTAATTTTAATCAATTTTAACATATTTTATGACAGTGATAAACCTTTTAAACCTTAAAATTTGTAACTTCTAATCCAATTTTAAAAACACTGATTGAAATTCAACTAAAAATTGATAAAAATTCTATTATTATTATTATTATTATTATTACTCATCAATTAGAATGTTATGCTTTTAGTGTAGTAATGTGGAAATTGTACATATTTTTATTTATTAATATACCAAACAAAAAGCAAATGCTTTTGTTTATTGGAGATATCACTTTTTGTGTAATTAGACACTTAATTTGACTAATTTGGCTACAATTAAAATTTAATACTTTGAATAATAAAGCAATTAACATGAGGATATGACAGTGCTTGGTCCATTGCTGACTTTATCAAACGACCTTTCAATCAATTGTGAATTCTGAGTACAACAATGGCCGGCCTATCACCGCCCCATTTCAAATCTTTCCACAAACGCATTATATATGAAATGTAATCAAAACGTACTTCTAAGACCATATTATTTTAAAATTAGATCAAATAAAAAAAATAATTTAAGTGATTTAAAAATAATTCATTTAATTTTAAATACGAGTTATAATATTCAAGAGTACTAAAATAGTTACATTCCAAGAATCCTCTAATACCGAACCACTTAATTATTTCGAATTTAGATTTTAAATGACAATTGAGCAATGTTTTAAAAATCAAACTATACGAGAGGTATATTAGACTATCATAAAATCGGTTGAAGATTAAATAATATTAAAAAATTTAAAATATGATTGAAAAAAATTATCCTTGTCTATCGAAAAATTTAAAATTTGATTAAAAATTTTATTAAATAAAAATTAATTGATTTATTTTAATTTATAATAATTTATTAATTTACAAAATTAACTTATTAATTAATAAACTTATTAATTTTTAATAACTCTAAATCAAAGCAAAAAGTTAAAAACTAAACCAACAAATTAAAAAGTTTTAAAATTTTAAGATTCATTTACGGGAGTCTGATAAGAGTTGAAGAGTAATAAAATAGTTAACAGGACCTTATTACTTTTGATCATGTATTATAAACTTAACCATCTCTTTCCATTACTTCCTTTTACTTGCTTTGAATCAGAGAAGAGACAATCCAGAACGTATATTAGGAATGATCATAAATGTATTTTTTCACACAAAAAGTGCTAAGGTATAGTTTACACAGGTTTATGACCATAAGCTTACTAATTAAAGACTTCTCATAGGAATCTATGAACACTAATGTTCTTCAATTTGAAGAAAAGATTCCACATCAAGAAATAATGAGATTTTAAATATTTAAGAAAGCAAAGTAGGAAAAGCATCACAATCACTCTCCAGCTACAAAAAGACATGGTTGAATCAGCAAACTTAAATATCCAAGTCTCTGCTCTCTAATTCCAGAGAGATCATTTGGAGTTTACACCTCTCAATGGATTCATTACTATTTGATGCATCAATATTGAAATGTACCCTCCAACACTGACTCTTCTCCATATCATCAAGCCTTGATTCCACATTGACATCTTTGACACGAAAAAGCCAATGAAACTGGAAAAAATAACTCTCACCATTTTTAAGGATTTGTAGAACTTAGAAGCACTTCCTATGAACTATGGATGGACCGGATTCGTCGTATTCGCCCTTGGAAATCCACATCTGATACAAAAGAGAAATAGTTTAAGGATAAGAGTCTTGTGCCGATTTACGTGAAGACGAAAAAGGAAAATGTTGTAAGAACAAAAAACTACCTGTTGGAAGGTGCTGAGGGATGCAAGGATGGAGCCTCCAATCCAGACACTGTACTTTCTCTCTGGAGGTGCAACCACCTTAATCTTCATGCTGCTTGGAGCAAGGGCTGTGATTTCCTTGCTCATTCGGTCTGCAATACCTGGGAACATTGTTGAACCACCACTGAGCACAATGTTCCCGTACAGATCCTTTCTTATATCAACATCACATTTCATGATGGAGTTGTAGGTAGTCTCGTGAATACCAGCAGCTTCCATTCCGATGAGGGATGGCTGGAAGAGGACTTCTGGGCAACGGAATCTCTCAGCCCCAATGGTGATTACCTGGCCATCAGGGAGCTCATAGTTCTTCTCAATAGATGAACTGCTCTTGGCAGTCTCAAGTTCTTGCTCATAATCAAGAGCAACATACGCAAGCTTCTCTTTCATATCACGGACAATTTCCCGCTCGGCAGTGGTGGTGAACATGTACCCTCTCTCCGTGAGGATCTTCATTAAAGCATCAGTAAGATCACGTCCAGCAAGATCCAAACGAAGGATGGCATGTGGGAGGGCATATCCTTCATAGATTGGCACGGTGTGACTCACACCATCACCAGAATCAAGAACAATACCTGTTCCACGAGAAGCCTTAAGCACCCAAATTGCAAAGATAACAGACAGTTGTGAACTTCAAATGCTAAATGTAATCACTACGCACCT
The DNA here is from genome assembly GCA_027575705.1 of Erythroxylum echinodendron. Taxonomy (NCBI): domain Eukaryota; kingdom Viridiplantae; phylum Streptophyta; class Magnoliopsida; order Malpighiales; family Erythroxylaceae; genus Erythroxylum; species Erythroxylum echinodendron. The sequence goes on along the minus strand of JANZXR010000170.1, from coordinate 33,696,074 downwards.
GTTGTACGACCACTGGCATACAAGGAAAGAACAGCCTGAATTGCAACGTACATTGCTGGCACATTGAAGGTCTCAAACATAATCTGAGTCATCTTTTCTCTGTTTGCCTTAGGGTTAAGAGGAGCCTCAGTAAGAAGCACAGGGTGCTCTTCCGGGGCAACACGAAGTTCATTATAGAACGTGTGATGCCAGATCTTTTCCATGTCATCCCAATTGCTAACTATACCATGCTCAATTGGGTATTTCAATGTCAAAATACCTCTCTTAGACTGTGCTTCATCACCTACATAGGCATCTTTCTGACCCATCCCAACCATAACACCTGTGTGGCGAGGTCTACCCACAATACTTGGGAACACAGCTCTAGGAGCATCATCACCCGCAAATCCAGCCTGCAAAAGTAACATGAAAAAACGAATTGAAACTTAGTCCCTTAATATCAAAAAATCACCTAAAATGAGAAACACATATCCGAATTCATATAAAAGGAATAAATAACTGACCTTAACCATTCCAGTTCCATTGTCGCAGACGAGAGGTTGAATATCCTCAGCATCAGCCATTTTCTAGAAAAAGCTACATAGACAAACACAAATATTAGAACAAGAAACCCAAAACCTGAAAATCCAAGAAATTAATCAATACTACAGATCCCAAGCCACTTTCAAAACCTTGAAATAAAAGTACAAAATCTAACCTTTCTACCAACAACCAAGGAAGTACATTCTATATATCTTAAATGTATTTTGTAAAAACTGAACTACATATCAACACTATCGCCAACCAAAATTTCAACAAAACTTAACTACTTTTATCTCCAAAAGAATAAAAATTTAAACAATTCATCACCCAGAAAAGCAAAATCTGAATCTTGATTCTGCACAAGTTACTTCACTTTCAATTAGACACAAACATCAGCTAATGAACTCGATTATGAAGTGAAACAAAAGACAGAATCTTTTATCAAAATCAAATGACAATCCAGCACAGATCTACATTCAGGAAGTACAAATTAAGCAATCAAAGACAAGCCACGGATCATCAGCACAAGAACACGACTAGATCCAATCATACTTCATATCATCAAACTAAAGCCGGTTGTCTTAAAGAACCAATCTTTCACATGAAAATCAAAGAAGAACTCCAAAATTATAAAACCCAGTAGAGTATATACATAGAAAAAGATCGATGATTGATTACCTTGTACAGAAACTGAGGACAGAGACTTGGGGTTTGAAAAGAAGACCAAGCCAAAGACTGAAGATGGCTTGGTTTGTGGTGTCAAGAGGTTCCTTTCTCTTCTTTTAGTGAAGGGCTTGGAACGGCATATACCTATAAATATGGAGTTATGACAGCAACAACTTCAGGCTTATGAAGTGGACACTCCCTTCCTAAATGCAAATGAAATTTGAAGTAAATTTGCACCACATTGGACATTGTATTTTCTTTTTTAATTTTAAC
>JANZXR010000170.1:33673714-33686954 GCA_027575705.1 Erythroxylum echinodendron | reverse complement strand
ATCATTTCAGTGTTTTCTTTAACATGTAGTCAATGTAATAATGGGATAGAGTAAGATAAGATTGTGATCAATCATGCCAGGATTTGGTTAACAGTATAAGACTACTCATGATGAAACAAAGGTGCGGTTAGTTAGTGCCCTCTGTCAGACACGTTTCTGAGAGTACTATGATACAAAATCAACCTTTGAGTATATTTATCATTAGATATGTTAATGGAAGTTCTTCAGTGCATTCACCCTCAGCTTCCATAGATTCCTATATGCTCTAACTAATCTCTAGTTTGTCTTGGCATTTCCCTTTTCCAGTGCAGCCTCTGTTTTATTTCAGTAAAAAAAAAGAAAAATAATTCATTGCGACTTTAATTTAATTTCCCTTGATTAGACCATTTTCAGGATCTTAGTCACTTAGTGCCTGTCAAGAAAAAAAGCACCGAATACAATATATTTTCTTTGTGTTCTGACCATTGACCCGAATTCTAAACTAACACTTTTCTTCTCCAAGTATTGAAATGTTCTTCGCCCTGATATCCCCACCAAAAAAGATAAATACGAAGTTGGTGCTAAAAGCACCATTTCTGTATATTAACAGATCTTTCTGAACTTTGATACTACTTGGTTTTTAGTGATTTTCAGTGTCAAAATCGTTGTGCCATTCGTTGATTCTTACCGAGTCGTTTCTTCTTGATTCATTACATCTCTGTCAAAAGATTTTTACAGATGGCTGATATGAAATCATAGTATGTGGAAGAAGAGATATATAGTAATAAATATGTTGCAATTTCTCAAACTTGTGTGGACATTTACATTCTACACTAAATCACTTCTTGTGAACTGTAATTAAACCTGAAACCTCGAAACAAGCCTCAACTAGGAAACTAAACAAGAATTTGGCTAATTCAGTTACCTATAGTTACGTAAAAATCCTTCAGGTTCTAGTGGTGATATGTTCACAATCCTTTCCTGAACCGGGTCTGAAGGTTCTGACGATCTAACTTGACTACAACCAACAATCTTCTGGCATGTCTCGATCAGGCAGTGTCTACATGTGGGACACGAAGAATGAGAGCTTAGCCACTTATCTATGCACCTGACGTGAAAACCATGGTTGCACTTTGGCAAAAGCCGGACGTTGTCGCCGGTTGTGAACTCCGACAGACATATAACACACTCGGTGTCAAGAACTGGAATTTTCATGTCAGTTGAGTAGGTCACTGTAGGGAAAGTCTTCAGTGCTTTTCGTTTCACTCCCTTGTTGGCCAATCTAGCTGATGAGTTGGTAGAAGAATCAGAAGACACTAAACTTGAACACCTTAATGCACATCTGATGATGGAGTTCAATCCGAGTGAGCATATCAGTGCACACAACAGCACAGACAAGACCATAACAACATTGGCATCGAAGGAGTTGTCGCCGGAGTATGGCTCCGACTGATTATGACCGTTTCCGGGAACTGGGGGTTGTGATTTTTGAAGTACGGCATGCTGTAACAATCTTCTGGAGTAAAATTCGACAAGAAGATCTTGAACGAGTTCCGGAGTTGAAGTGGAAGTGACCATGCTTCAGAGAGTTTTGATGAACGAGTACTTTTCAAGTGTTTGAGACACAAGTTCTTGGCAATGGCTGAACATGAAGAGTATATATATATATATATATATATAGGGAAAGGTAAGTAGCTGGACCTTTTTTCAGAATATCCGGAGCCTGGATTTATCTTCACTTCAATAGGGTTTTAACCATATGGAATTATGCAATACTCCACTCAAAAGCTTTAGCATTTTATAATGGACTTTCTAATCAAAATGGGACCTTCCCACTTTGTGCTTATGGCGGTTGCATTTTCGTGAATCATATATCTTCAAATGCTTCTAGGGACCCAGATAGCTAAGGAAGGGCTCATGAACCTTCATAATACAAAGTTGACATTGAAAATTATGTTTTTAAACATTACTTTTGGTGGGGATTCTCTTAGACACTTGGCTAAATGATACTGAAGTTCTATCTCTTTTCTAGTTTGATTGTTCTGTTTTGATATAAAGTGTTCTACAATTCTAAAGCTTCTTGAGTCAGACTCAACTCAGTTCGTAGTTATACAGTACTAAACATAACTCATGCTAAAGAGATATACATTTGAGTTCGGTAAATATGTTAATTAGTCTTTTAGTGTTAATCTTCTTATGGTTTGTTCTTTTTAGTTCTTGTTCTACACTTGAGTATTAAAAAGTTTTGAGCTCGACGTTGGTCATTATCAACTTTGTATGTACACGTTAGCGCTTAGATTTCAAATTGATATTAAAGTTAGGATGCTTACAAAACTGTTATTCCTTATTTTAAACTACTGCAGCAGGATACGCTTATCTGCAAACTTCAATTTGCCTTATAATGTTTTTCCAAATGATTAAATATCCAGAAGGCAAGTTCAGTGACCAGTTAAGTCGATGATCAAAGATTAAAATGGTCCCCTAAAGATCTCTCAATCTTGTAGGCATGTAAAGGATGTTTTCTTTTGCAATGCAATTAATTAGTCTGAATGCAATTCAATCGTATAAACTAGTTGCTTCATGTGGCTGTAATTTAAAGTAACATTCTCAGCAGATCTTTGGTTAGAATCTGTGGTGATATATATAAAAATCAAGTTGATCGAAAATGGAAGTCTTGAATAGGTTAATAAGCGGGCATTCTCAGCAGATCTTTGGTTAGAATCTGTGTATTATATATAAAAATCAAGTTGATAGAAAATGGAAGTCTTGAATAGGATAATAAGCAGGCATTCTCAGCAGATCTTTGGTTAGAATCTGTGGTAATATATATAAAAATCAAGTTGATTGATAATGGATGTCTTAAATAGGTTAGGTGGTTGATCTGAATCAATGAATTATACTGTAGATATAGTTTTTGCATTACTTTTTAATTGCAAATTGATAAATTATCGGGCCTATTTAATAATCTTTAAATCACATGTTCTGAGTAAATTATTTGATGACTTACATACAATCGATGAAAAGACTATTACTCGAGATTAAAATACTATAAAGAGTCACTGTTAGAGATTATATGCACTAAAAATGGGCAAGTGAAGCTAGTGGGAGGAACCTTTTTTTTTCCTCATCTTTGGCATTCACTGTCATTGGTAAGCTAGAGAGATATATGAAGAAAGATAGAATATGCTCAAATGGTTGCTTTTGATCTTATTTGTACAAGAAGTACCACAAAGATCTTCGGATCCATATCTTGTTGTGGCTGGATTGCACCTGGTTGTTGTCCCTTTCAATGTGTCCTTAGTGAAAGCAAAGAAGGTGGATTGGGAATAATCGTTTTACATTCTTTCTTTCTATGATCAATATGATGAACGTGCAATTCCTCCATTCGGTGATGATTAAAAGTAACCTTTATCCCTTTTCATTGTGCTTTTACGTACAAAGATGACTATCAAATTAGAAATTTAGTTTCGATAGTATTTGTAATGTTTAATTTTATGATGATTAAGTAATTTTATTTTAAATTTAATATATTTATTAATAGTATTTGATATAAAAATTAGATATTAGGATTAACTTTTTTCTTGGTACATTAAAAAAACATAAGATTGAGAATATTTCTAAAAGGACGTGAGTATATTTTGAGAAAGTGACGGGAGAGGGAGCAACAAGATAGAGTTAAACAAACAAGAGAATAGAAAGGATTGTGATAAGAGATATGTGAAATTAATATTAAAGAGCAGAAGGTGCCAAACCCTTGAAAGAGTAATGACTATGAAAAGCGACTATAGCACACAGTTGTGCTGTAATGAAATTGGCTTTCCAGGAAAAGTAACGCAACTCATTGGTCTTCAAGATTTTGGTATCAAAAGGAAAGGAAATGAATACTGCCTTTCCATCTCAGATACATGTTTCCGTGTAAGGATTGGAGAATATGGTGTACCAAGTTGATCTCTTCTTGGACCAGTAATAATCATGTTGCTGCATCATATTTTTCCTTATTTTTTAATTTTTTTATATTCCAATATGTACTTGTTTGTAAATTATGTATTTTAAATAAATTATTTGACTAATTAATGATTTAAAGTCAGCAGGTGACTGATTCAATCTAACTAATATTTACAGGTTCGATATGCTTTCACTCCTCCAAATTATCAAAGAAACAACGATTCAAACTTAAAACATTTATTCTTGAGAGCAGATTTGTCTTCATTGGTTCAATGTTCGTGTTTATATAAGGTAACATGTAACAAACAAGTTATGGCTTGCGCAAGTCTTTTATAGGTCAGGGCTTAAAGTGTGATAATTAGTGAAGATGACATCAAGATATTTTCTACAAAGAGATAGACTGAAGTTACTATCGTTTTCAGCTTATTTGGTGGCTTAAAGTGGAAAAGGGTTTAGCTATGATTGATGGATTGCCTCTTTTTTTCAGCTGAAAATATAAAATTCATGATATTAATGTTAGATTATTCCATATTAACTAAACATGAAAATGTTAAAGAGTTTATAAATAGTAATCGTCAACTATTCAAATAATTAATATTTTCATGTTTAGTTAATATGAGATACTCTAACAATTAAAATATAGTGAAAGGAAAAAAAGAGTCAGTAATAAAATAAGAATTTGTTATATATTATATTGTATAGTTGATACCTATCAGGCATAAGTAGTCATATTTGCTCTTTTTTTAATAATGACTTACGCTTGTAATATTTGCAATATTTTAAATACTAGACCAGAAGTTAAATCTGTAAGATAAGAAATTTAAAGGTTTAAAAATTTTAACTGATATTAAATTATCATAAAATTGGTTAAAGATTAAATAAAATTAAAAATTTTAAAATATGATTAAAAAAGATTTTTCTTATCCATATAAAAATTTAAAGTTTGATTAAAAAATAATTATTAAATAAAAATTAATTGATTTAAACTTATTAATTTAAAAAATTAACTGATTAATTAATAAATAAATAAGTTTTTAACAACAAGAAATATTAGAGTGAATCGAATCAAAAAATTAGAAACTAAACCAAAAAAATTAAAAAATTCAAAATTTTCATCTCGAATCGGTTGAATTTGTCCGTAATTGAATATTTGTGATTACCTCTAAATAATATGCATAGCATAGGTCCTAAATCTCGTTCTTTTTTTCTTTATGGTTAATGCTTATAAATCATCTTAAACATCTCAGGATCCCATGAAAACTTTATTTCTAGTCAAGATGTACCTAAGTTATGAAAAACACTAAGTAGGATCAAAAATTTTCAAATCCAAGCACTTCCTATAGGATCATTCCACAACTATTCAATCCAATGATTAGTCCAGCTGTTTGATAACCTGGTAAAGCACCTTAATGAATTATGAGCACAACTTGGTGCAAGCTCGAAGCAGAGACAGACAACAATGAGCCAGAGAGGTCAAGTTGGGTTGGAAGACGATTGGTCAAGTTCGAATTGTTCAAAACAAGTCTTTTAAGAAAATTAAAAGATTTTAAACCAAAATAACGTTTGTTTTGAATTGTTTTTATAAGCACACGAAAAACAATTAAGTCATTAGATTAAACCTTGAACAGACTCTCTAATTTAAATTTTAATTCAAAACTTAAATTAATCAAACTTAACTTATTAACTTTATACTGAATTAGACCGACTTCAAATCTTCTAGTCACTTTAATTAACAAATCGGAATCTTTTCATGGCAAAACCACTTTTGACTTTTCTGTATTAGCACTACTATTTCCCCTTGTAATTCAAAACGTTCATGTTTATACTTGCACTTCCTCTTCTAATAATACAATTACTCTTTTTTAAGAGAAATTTCATTTTATAAATGTGTAATGAATAAAAGAAAATTAAAAAAAAGCACATGACGTATATAAGATAGGATGTTAAGATGGCAACCCACTACTTGACATTTGTGTCATGAGATAAGGTTATTAACTCCAAAGACAACAAGAAGTGGATATATATGACGACTTTTGGAGGAGGGCCACTATATTTATATAATATTTTGTGAAGACTAGGTCCTTAGAAGATGGCCAGTATACCTTTTAGTACTTCCCAAACAAACGGAGATGTCGATAAGGTACTAGGATGTGACGTCATATCTCTGTACCTTATTCTGTTCCTGTTTGTTTTAGGTTTGTTTATGTACAGAATGAGTTTGTTTTGAGGCGAAAATACGATTAGAACAGGTTAAGTATTACGGAAAAATTGAACCTCTAAAATTTGATTTGTTATATAACAAGAGGATGTGTGTTTGAGCATATTTAGATTAAGTAATCGAATAAATAACATTCAGTAAACAAAGAAGAATAAACCTTAGAAGATCCTAAATGGTTTGGTTGAAGGGACATGTTGACATATTTTAAACAAATGTCTATACTTAAAACACTAATCTTATAATTGGAAATTTCCTATTTCCAATATTTTTTTTAAATGGAATAGTTAGTTGAAAGTAGTAATATTCATTTGATTGATTCTATAATGTTATGTGTCAAACAATTTATTTAAAACATATAATTTATAAATTATTATATGTACTTGATAATTTATTTAATATACACTAAAATATAATAATTGCAAATTTTATTATCATAAAAATATTTAATTAACATCTACAGGAAATTAATTTGTTTTCTATAATTAAATCAATGATCAAATATTTAAGCAATCTAAAGCGCCTTAAATTAATTGGACCTTAATATAATTTTTTATTTTGTTTATGACTATATAAAAATACAACAATAATATCCAATAAAAATTTCGCTGATACGCAGAATATGATGAGTTCCAGTAATATATAGCTTTATTTTTAACTAATAAAAAGGCTGTTTTCAAATATTTGTGAGCATAAAAAAAGTAATTTGTAAAGATAATCAAGTCTAACTTTACCTAAACTTGTTAAAAGAAAGTCAAATTAAACTTGAAAATTAGTGCCTAAAATATTTTAAAAATACATTTAATATAATAATCAGGATTTACGTGTGACTGATTTTGTTTAAAAATTTTACGGGTGTAATTTGTACTAATATTAAATAGTAAAAAAAATATTGTTTTTAGGCTTAGATAGACCAGGCCCAAACCCATCTATTTTCCATATGTGAAACGGCGGGCCGTATTTGAACTGAAAATAGTATGTATGGAAAGGAGACGGAAGCCGACACGATATGTGTTTGATTTTGCATTATCTCACAATCTTCTGATTCAACTCTATCACTGCAATCAACGTAGTAATGAATTGTTTTAGGGTTTTGTAACCCTAAACGAGAGATTGTAAACACAATTATGTACTACCCACTAGAGAGGAGACGTTTCCATCTTCAAGCCTGCGTTTTTCCAAGACAAAGGATGCAACTGTGAGTCTCTGTCAACCTTGTTGTTTTTTTCTTTCTGCTTGTCTCTGTAAGCTTTTTATTATGCTAAAATCTGTATTGGGTTTCTTTTTATTTTTTGTTTGCTTTGTCTGTGATTTGGTTTTTTACCATTGAGAACGCGTAGTTTTGGTTTCGTAGCTGAAAAAGATAACATTTTGATGGGTTGTGAATGTTTTGTCAGTTCAATTCTGGTGATGATTTCATTGCTGTGATCAAAGGTTTATGGGTTCTTCTCCTTTTGTTTGTTAAGATTGATTGGGGATTTGAATGTGATTGCTTTTGTTTGTTTGCAGTCGAGTGCTTGAAGGTGGGTTTATATGGCTTTAGTTGGAATTCAGGGTATTTGAAATTTGGAGTTGAGTGCGAATTATGGCATCCTCTCATGGTAGTCCTCACTCTGAAGGTGCGAAATTGGAACAGATTATCACGGAATTCTATGCTAAAAGTCTTCATATAATACTGGAGTCTAGAACTTCTTGTATGTCATCGCGTAATTTTAGTGGGGAACAAGTGCTATCTTCTCCTTCTTCATCTTCTTCATCTTCTTCAAGTGTGCGCCCGAGGGATAAATGGTTCAATTTGGCCCTTAGAGAATGCCCAGCTGCACTTGAGAATCTTGATCTCTGGCGCCAAAGCAATCTGGAACCAATGGTGGTTGATGTGATTTTAGTGCAGAGGCCACTTGATTGGGATCCTGTGAATTTTTCGCCAAAGAGAGGATTGACTGCGAATTTTTCACTGAGGGAGCGGTATCCATTTTGCCGGGGTTCTGATCAGGATGACATTGGTTGTGAGGCTACAGGAGGAAAGGTTATTGAAAGATGGCTACTGCAATATGAAAGTAGGAGGTCAAGGGATTCTGGAACAGGAAGTAGGCGATCAAGCACTACTTTGCATATGGTGTATAAGAAATCAATATTACTTCTGAGGTCTTTGTACACAATGCTTAGGTTGTTGCCTGCATATAAGATCTTTAGGGACATAAATTCATCAGGACAAATACGCCCATTCACTCTGGGACATAGAGTATCTTCTTTTTTTGAGCCCTTTACTCGGAAAGAGGATGCTGAAATGCAGCAATTCAGCTTCACACCTGTGGATACTTCTTGTGGTAGGCTTTGCCTATCTGTTGTATACCGTTCATCAATCTCTGATGTAAATTCTGAACCATCAACTCCTATGTCTCCCCAGTTTATCCCTGATTATGTTGGGAGCCCGTTGACTGATCCAATTAAGAGGGTTCAATGCAATCCCATGACACATGGTTCCCCATCGTCTTTGCCATTCTCAAGACGCCATAGTTGGAGTCACGACCGGTATAAAGCTTCACCATCTTCGATTTCTTTCTCACCATCCCCCACTCATTCAGAGCCACATGTATCAAGTTCTAATCCAAGCTCACAGCGTTTTGTGCCAATGAACTTGCTCCCTCCTCCACCTGAAACATCTTCAATTCATAAGAAAAACATAAGCTTTGATGAGTACTCTACTTCTCCTAACTTTACACCCTCACCATCCCCATCACCTCCAATCTCTATTCCTGGTCATCTTTCAAAGGCTATTTTGCGATCTGAAAGTGCTCCAGTTAGAATACCTGCCAGCAAGCTAGCTACTTCCCCTTTATTGTTCAACAAGAGCAATTTGCCTCCATCTCCACCTCTAAGAGGTACTGGATCTGGTAATCCCAGGAATGACAAAAGTACAACTTTGGTTCAGACTGGCAATGCAGCTGAGAAGGTATATCTTATGCTCATTAATGGTGCACTCTTTGTCAAACATGTTTGTTTAGTTTCTGATTTAACTTGTGCTGCAGTTGGTCTCTGTGGGGAAGGATGATCTTAAAAGGTTTTCTGGGGTGAAGACTACCAGCTCACCCCGGATTTCATTTTCCAGAAGTCCCAGCAGGTCTTTCCAGGATGATTATGATTTCTCTGAATTCCCTTGCCCATTTGATGTTGAGGATGATGATGTTACAGATCCAGGTAGCAGGTAATCTTATGAACTTGATGCAAGAAGATTTTACTATTGAAGTGTGTCTATAATATTTACCTTTGTTTTACCTGCTCAGTGCATCGAGTTCCTCTGTAAACTAAAAACTTAAACCAGAAAGTTTAGGATGACTGGTCATTTCCTATTTTACGTACCATGATGTGATCAATATAATAAATTCTAGGAGGTTAGCCTGGTATCATCTGAAGAATATGTTGTTTGTTCCCCGTTCTCAAGCTTTTAACAGTACTGTTTTATCATGAGAATGATGCTGAAGCCGGGTGGATATATTTGAGGACAATATTCAATGGGAAAATGTGAGGTTGGAGTTCCTTTTTTCTTTGTATGCACGTGTCTGTATCTGTATATGACTTGCAAATCAAATGAAAAATGGTGAAAAAAACAGAAATTATCAAAGTGGTTCTTGTTTAAACTATTTGACATGCGGTTCACCTCCTATTCGTAGAATTTAGCTGACTGGTTTCTATAGGAAACTGTTAACCAGACTCCCCAACTGTTTAGGTGTATCTTATGATAATATATAATTCATTCTGGACCCTCAGCTTAAGCTTTTTGGATTTGACCAACAGCGCATCAATGATGCCCACTTTTGATGATGATGTGTAGAAATTTCAGTTTCTGCATGGTGCTTTAAAAGCAATTTCCTGTGATCAATTTATAAAACCTAGATTTAAATAGCATGCAGAATTTAAAAGATAATATTCTATACTTTTATAGCAGGCCTGAGTCCCTGGAGTCCGGAGGACTTTGCCCAATTAGAAAATCCCAAGGTGCTGCTGTTGGTGCTCTTGTACATATGCTGAAGAAAGCGCCACCTCTACGCCAAGACTTCTCCACTTCAATTGATTTGCCCCAAGAATCAATGTCCAAAATGTGGGGTAGGAACATTGAAGACCAGAATCAGATCTCTGCAATGGCAATGCCAATAGTTCAGCCATCTTCAAGTGTTGTATCTTCACGACTTGTCCCTCTAAAGACAACAGCCGATGCGCTGGAAGAGCTCAGGGTCTATAAAGAGATGAAAGACTTGCTGCTCGGTCAAGTTGGTAGGTCCAATGCATAACCCATCTAATGCATGAATACTAGAAACTACCGGCAGGTGTTATCGGAAGGACCATCTCCATATTTGCATATATGTACAGCAAGCATTATGGGTTTTTAAGAAGTGCTCTCATGCCATATAGCTCGACGGCCTATGTATATAGCTGGACAATATGATATGATCACTAAGACTTAATATTTGATTGAAGGTTTATTACTGGTTGGCCTTTAAACCTTTATTTTCTCTAGATAAACAGTTTATAATTGTATATATGACAGAAAATTTAGAGCCTTTTCTGCCTTACACTGTATACATTTTCCCTCATGTGCACTTCCTATCTTCTTTATCTCGTGCTTGTTTAAACTATGTTCAAGTTGGTCATGTGATTCTTTGCAGCAGAATTAGTACATATCATTGCGTTCATTTGAGTTGTGGGATCACTATATGAGATTAGATTGACTTACTGAGCAATGGAGGCTAATCATATATTCAAGTAATGTTGTTGCTAGGCTTAGCAAAAAGGCATGAATTCAGTCCAAAGTTAATGAATAAACTTTAATTTGATTAGGCTCGGACTCGAGTATAGTAAATTCTATTTTAGTGCCATTACCTTCGCTACTTTACATAATGGTTTATGCAATACTGGATGGTCCGATGAGGCTGTTTTCGTTGAGGAATGAAATGGATGCAGGTATGGTAAACCTGACGCAGCTGTTATTTATATAAATATCTATGAGATGGAAGAGGGGGAACTCAAAGCCTGATCCTTGTATGCTAGTGATTTTAATTATTTCCATTTAGAGAAGTAAAAGAGTCTATAAAATTTATATTTCTTAAAGTTTCGTTTTTAATATGATATAAATGCATAATATTTATACATATATATAAGAACATATACTTCAATCGAAAAGTTTATAGGTATTCCCACAAATAAAATACTAGTATTATGAAAATTATTTTGAAAATATTTATGATATATATGAGGTTATGTTATATTAATAATTTATTTTTATTTAATTACTTTAATTTTTGATAATAATTTTTTATTGGTTGATGCATTATTGTAGAGTTAGTTGCATATCACATTACATATCAAGCTATAAAACGGTAAGGAAATGTCAAGTTTTCTTGATCATTGAAGTTATAATATGGATGGTTGGCTATATATATATATATATATATATATTAATTGATATCTCATGAATCATACAAGAATTAATTAGTTTAGTTTCTTGAATTTTTAGTAATTAGTATTATGAAGGCCTTCTTACAATAAATAACATTCATCGTATTGCTTCTAATATTAAAACTAATAATTTCTTAATGGTAAAATCATATATTTTGGATATATATAATTTTGAAAATTGATATCATTTTTTGGCTTTTCTAATTTTAATAGATGGATGAAGTTTCTTATATCTTAGTAAATTTACTTATTTCAATTTGGAAATTTAAAGGAGTCTATAAAGCTGATATTTATGGACTTTTTAATTTCAAAATTGCTTCATATAATTAAAATGCTAGTAATCTTAGTTATTTCAATTTGAAAATTTAAAAAAATTTATAGTTGTTAGGTTTTGTTTTCAATTTTAAATTTTAGTCCAATTTACTATAAGTTTCAAGTAAAAGAACTTTAGAATAAAAGGTAACATTTTGGAAAAAAATTAAAAATATTTATATGAATTCATCCACATTAATTATATAATTTCATTTAATTACTCTTAACTTTTAATTTTATTATTCATTGATTGACACGTTTAAATCCTCTCTAATACATTAATTACTTATAGTATTTGTTTTATTCTTCATTTTTCTTAAATTTAAAGTAAATTTAAGCTCAAAATTATTAATATTTATAAGTAATTGATTAAGATCAATATCTTCAATCATCTATCATATTTTGATGATTTATACATTTTATACAAATATTTAAATTAAAATATGAGAGAATTTTCTATTTTAAAATTAGAGTTTGAAGTTGTTTCAGTTACAGTGTTCCAAAGGATGGGCTTCCTCTCTCGCTCTCTCTCACTCCGTAACCATGTCAATAATAGAGAATTAAAACCTGTAGAAAAAAGGTCTTGTCTTTTGACATGCGTTTGTTCTGTTTGCTTTGTCATTGTTTGCTCGTTTTGTTTTCTGTCCTAATGTGTTTTTGTGATTGGTTCCATGGCGTCTCATAGCAATCCTTTGCTTTAGTTGGAGGAACACTATGCTCAGATACATCCGGAGGGAGATTAGGATGAGGAGTTGGTGTATAAGGAGACTGAAGTGGAGGATGCCATTATTGATCTGTGATGGTGCTTTGTGGGAAGGCTTTTGACAGATCAGGTTTTTGATTTTCAGCCAATGCAACACATGATGGCTTCTCTATGGAGGCTAGGGAAGGGATGTATATGAAGGACTTGGAAACCAACCTGCTTCTTTTCGGTTCTACCATGAGATAGATATTCAAAGGGTGTTGGACGGTAGCCCTTGGACTTAAAATCGGATGCAGTTGATGATTGAAAGAGTTTAGCCAGGGGTTAATCCTAGAACTATTATTCTTAATAAACTGGATATGTGGGTGCAAATTCATGATTTGCAGCCGGGTTGTGTGGATGGTAAAGCTGTAGATGGGGAAAAACTCAACAATGCCTGAGCTTTAGGTCAGCTCTCCAAGTTCCAAGCTCCAACTTAAACTTCAAGAATTCGAGCAACAAAGATAAACTTCCTACAGTGCTCTTGAAGACACTGTTCATGCAGACTGCAACAATATTGAAGATTTCCAATTTATGTACCTTGATTTTGTATTCAGAATGTATCTCCAAGTTGAAATATTGCTCCCTCACTA
>JANZXR010000170.1:33645614-33665964 GCA_027575705.1 Erythroxylum echinodendron | reverse complement strand
CATTTCCGTCGGTAAGGTGCGACGGAATAAATTCCGTCGGTAATATTCCGACGCAAATTCTGAATTTTCTTGTAGTGATCGATTCATTACAATAAAAATTTTAAACCGATCAATTTTTCAGTTCAGTTTTTAACTTTTTAGTTTGATTTGATTTAATAATCTTTGTTATTAAAAATTGACTAGTTTATTACATAATTTTTCATAAATTATTCAGTTTTTATAAATTAAAATAAACTGACTATTTTTCATTTAATAGTCGATTTTTTAATTGAACTTTTAACTTTTTGTAAGTAAGGATAATTTTTTTTAATTATTTTTAAAATTTATTTAATATTTAATCGGTTTTATAACAATTTAATACTAGTTGAATCTTTTAGATCTTAAATCTATTGTCTTACTATTTTAACTTTTGGTTCGATTTTTAAAACATTAAAATTAATTAAGATCATTTTTATAAGAATTAATCTAAAATTCAAATCTTAATCTTTTATTTAGATTATAATTCACTTATTATTACATTCATTTATATATAGGTTGCTCGTTGAAAAAAAAAAGAGTACTGATGACGATCAAACAAACTTAAAGCATTAAAAATAACTTAATTTTTAAAATTAAAAATCAAATTTTAATTTATTAATTTTCTGTGAATGGTGAGACTATCAACTCTAATTAAAGGGGTTATTTCAAAAGAGATGATGTCTATACTGTTTAAATCAAAATTTAATTTCAATTTTAATTTATTAATTTTCTTTGAATGGTGAGACTGTCAACTCTAATTAAAGGGGTTATTTCTAAATAGATGATGTCTATACTGTGCCTTTTGTAGAGGTTATTGTAAGTATATTCTCTAATAAGTGCTAAATAAGTAAATATGGATGTTACATGATCATGATCACAGATCATTATCTGCTATAACATGAATGCTGGCAGCACATAACAGTTCCTCGCCACTCATCGGTCTATGGCAGATAAGAATTGGAAGAAAAGCAGTCTCATTCTCACACACTACCTCACATATATGCATGTATATATGCATTATATGTGCCAATGTGGTCCAAAGGCAAGAGAAAAGTCCCATCAACATATCGACAAGTGACGTCATTGCATGAGATCAGCATGGCGTGTCGTGATAAGGAAACGTGGCACCTTTGAGGTACCTTCGTTGCAGCGTTCGAGGAAAGTGTCTCTGAAGGAACGAAGCCACCGAGGAAACAGATAATGAAACCTCCTTTTTGCTTTTGGTGTTTAGTACTTTAGTTTCCTTGATTATTATATTTCATCTAAATTGGAGACCAACCCTTCCAACCTGTTTCCATGTCTTTTCTCCGACACAACTGCTCATACCAGGCAATGGACTGCCCTCGAAACCCTAAGCTTAACCACGCTTCCTTTACTGACAGCATAGACCCTTCGCTCGAGTTAGAGGTGTTGGATTTTCTGACACTCGATCAGGGTTTTGCTGATGATTCGGCGTCGCAGAGTTTGGTGTCGTGGAATCAGCTGCTCTGGAGTGGCTCCAATGATGGATTTAGCACTGGTGCAACATCGAGAAACTCTAGTAGCAGCACGTAAGTGACACCCCATTTCGATTATTTTCTGTAATTATCCTTGCACGCGATTGGGGTATTATTAATCCTCCTTTTTCAGTTGTAGGGTTTCATCGGTAATGATTGTTCTTCATCTCTCTTTTCTAGGAAGATAACTATATGTAATCTCTTTGCCTTCTTCAAATTTATGCATTTTTTCAGTAAATGTAAAGATAAAGCTAAGAAGACCAAGACGAAAGTGGTGAATCGAGTTGCATTTAGAACAGAAACGGAGCTGGAGATTATGGATGATGGATACAGATGGAGGAAGTATGGTAAAAAATCTGTGAAGAACAACCCAAATCCAAGGTAAGTGCTTATTAAAGAATAAGCTAATTACTATTTATGTTCATGCTCAATTTTTACTACATCCTACGATCTTTGATTCTGTATAGAACATTCTTGCATACATTCACTCTCGTGTTTGATCTATCATCATCTACCTATTTTTGAGCCAATTATTACGTCTATATAATTGTATATATAGTGAATTCGATTTTCGATCATATTCCAAAACATGTGTTCCTACTCTTTTGTTTGCTACGATTATGAAACTATCCACATTTCTTTCCTTCCCTCGAGTTACTAGGAAATAGTATAATTGAGCATGTCTTCTTCAACCCTTTTAGTTTTTGCTAATTTTTTGATGAACTGCTCGAACTTGAGTTTCGTAAATGAGACAAAGGGTACGTGTCAATTGATCAATTTGTGGTCATCGGTGTCTTAAATCTTTTCAAGTCTTGGACCTTACGACCATCATTTAACTGCGTTATCATCTTCTATCCATTATTTGCGAACCCGACACAAACTGTATGAGAGAGCCACCTAGACGTTGAGTGACAGTGACTGAAGAAATCTATGTACGATGGTTTTAAGAGGACTATCTCGAAGCCATGTTCGCTACAGAGCATCAAAGTAATACCTTGAACCTAAACAAAACACAAGAAAGAAAAGTCATTGTTATCAATCACTTCTGATATTATTTGATATCTCCTGCCCTAACTGCCCGTTTGCCTGCCAAAAAGACATGCTTATGAGTGTGTCTTTTCGTTCACGATCTTGATTTGCACGTACTATCTCCTTATATTTTTCTACTAATTCAGAAGCACAACCTAACAAAAATATGTTACTTGTAGAGGAACTTCTGTGAAGCATATGTTCACTGGTAGAATTAATCAATTCTTTAGGACGTGCAACTAAAATGCTAATAATCACAAAAGAAAATAGTGAGAAAATAGATTAATTTTTGCATATTTGCATGCTTTCTGTTTTATAAATTGTCCTAAACTTACAAAATTTTAATAAACTTTTGCTATTGATTTCTATCTTTAACTTGTAAAATTATTATATTGCAACTTTAATAGTATAAAAAAAACTATAGTAGTCGAATAAATGTATTGATAAATGCGTATTACTTATAGGAAGATTGATATAACAAAAAATTTTAAGACTTAAACCTTGATGGAGGTACTCCTATATCTACTACCAAGCTAAACACCTAACACTTATATTAATATAAATCTTTATTGAACCAAATCTTCATGGTTAGCAAATATTTTATAAAAAATGGTCGATTGCCTTATGTTGTATCTGCAGCATTAAATGGTTTCATGTTTGGAAATATTCTTTTAACCTCGAAGATCAAGATAGCTAGTTAATAAGGAAAAAAATTATAACAGTTATGAATCATTTGGGGTTAATTACATTAAAATTCTTGATATTTTGTGATTGGAGTTTAAAACTTATAAAGTTTATTCTGGTTTAAATCATTGTGTAGTATAGTAATTCAAGGCCATCACACTATTTTTCTAAATTAAATTAACTTACCTTAATACTTAAATAACACATTTTTTGTTAATATAATATTATGCAATTATTTTCGTTGTCCAATAATTCTATTTAGTTCACATCCCTCGTAAATTATTAAAAAAAAAATGATAGCCGCCATAAATCTATTACTTGCACTATATGAACACAAACTTGTCAAGTGGATGGAACTGTGGTCCAAGTGCTTGTTGGGAAACTTGATAGTGACATCCACGATATTTTAGAGGGGAAATGGGGATTCATATAACACTAAAATAGCAACTGGACTATATTCACTCAGGGAGAAGTGTCTTGAATTAGTTATTTTTAAGCAATAATAGTTAAGATATAGATAATTTAATCTGAATACTACGATTAGGAAAAATCCTTGTAAGTACATTCTATTTCTTTCAGAAGTCATTTATTTTTGGTCTTATGGGCATAAAAGCTGAGCTTCTTGTTAGTTCAATATCCCACGAAGGGATGATGAAAGATATATGGGATCTTTTAGTCATAGACCAACAACTTGAATACTACATATCAACTGTAACACACTTAATTGCCCCATCTTGTTGAAGGAACTCATTCACTATGGTGTGCCATTGAAACCTATGGTTATATGAAGTCTAGAGCAAACACACCTCTTTTTTTTAATATTAAAACTTATAATACACAATAGTTTGTAAATCACAAACACAGAACAGAGTACTTGTTAAATGACATACTCGATTCAATTAACGTCTATAGATTTCAATATATCTCTACTTCCGACGTTAATTACTCTTGATGTGCGCATATATGTCTTAAAGTGTAGATCCAAAGTTGATTATAGAGTAGCCAATTTGCCAATGTATTGGTTGCAAATCCCAAGTTTAAGACCTTAAATATAAAATCAATACTTTGCTTATATACATTGTTTATAAAGCTTTGCTTGGCCAAATTATCACATGTTCTTACTTGCATGCCTCTCATATTCATTTGAAGAAACATTCTGTGATTAGTTATAGATTGGTGACTGATCTTGATCTCACAAATTGTGCAGGAATTACTATAAATGTTTAAGTGGAGGATGCAACGTAAAGAAAAGAGTGGAAAGGGATGGGGAGGATCAAAGATATGTTATAACCACATATGAGGGAGTGCACAACCATTGAAGCCCTAGCGCCGCCTACTACCAACACCACCATAATCAGATGCGACTCATGGTCTCTTCACCAACTAATAGTGGTTGGAGTATGCAAACTCCTTCGCCTCCATCTTCCTTCTCTTCATAAAACCTAAATACTATACATGCATCTATATATATACTATCTTTTGATTTCCTCTTTTAGGTCACTTTCCACTCTTTTCTGCCTAGCAATGAGATGTAGTAGGACCGGAAAGTGATTTTCATCTGGTGACTTAATTATTTGATGTGGGATTTGGTTCTCAACATTTGGTGTATGTTGCTTACACATGGGTTTAGGACTTCCCAACTTTTTGGAGCTAGGCCTGAAGGATAGGAACTACTTAATTATGTGCTGTTCATCATGGGGTTGGATAAGTATAAAAAGAAAAGGAAATAAAAGAAGCAACTTTTGGGCTAGATTGTCATTACAAAATCGTAGGCTTATGAACACCTAACCCTGTTTCTTATGTGGCTAGTCGTTGCAGGTTACTGTGCTTAGAACTCTATTATACTCTAGTTCTTGTCATTATCTCTGTGTCCACATGGATAGAAGCTTGTAAAAAATGCAGTCATTTTCTTGAAAAATCTGCGAACGAGTTACCTTAAGAAAAAGGAATTTGCCAATAGAATCTTAAAATGAATTCAAACAAAAAGTTGTTCTAAAAAAAGTTAAACTTTAACATTTTCAAATTTCAATAAAAAAGCGTTTAATGTTATAATATTAATATATATTTTTAACATATTAAAATTTGGTGATATAAAATTTTAACTCTTTTTTATAATATAAATAAATTCTTTTGTTTGTCGCACAAAAATTATTACTATTGTTTATTTTAAGAAGAGTTATTATATAAATAATATTAATATGTTAAGAATTAATTTATAAATTACAAATTTATTTTATCTTTTATAAAAACATTTTGCGTTATTCCTTTTATGTGAATCAAATAATATTGTATTAGTTAAGACTTGCCTTCTTTTAATCACTTCTTCATAATACAATCCATTATGTATGCATGGTACCTCCTCGTCTAATTAAACACAGAGCAGAGTCTTAAAAATGTCTACAATCCTTGAAACCCAGAGCACGACCTATCTTTCAGATTTGCTGATGTAGTATCATGTTTCATGATTCGTGGCAAAAGGAGCAGACAAAGTTTACTGCTAAAAAAAAGCTTCTAAGAAAGATTATTGCATAAACAAAAGCTAAGGTGACAAAAGACAAAAGTTGGAACCATATCAAACACCTAATTTGCAAACACTAAGATGCATATAAAATTTGGAATTTAAAACATGTACAGACTTTGAAACCTGAAGCTTTTCAGGAAGATGAAATGTGAAGATACAACCCTAAATTTGGTTCCTGTAACTGCAAGTCATGGATGATGGTTTTGAGCCTCTTTTTTATATATATATATATAGAAGTTCTCCTGGGATTTCTTGAATAAAGATATTTTGTCAGTCACCATTTCTGAAAGGGACTTTTTCTTGCAAGCTTTCGGCTCTGTATTGGGCCTATTGGCACTCGCTCGCCATCTTGAAGAATTTGAGGGAATATAATGGTTAGCAAGAGAAGGATCAACGTATTACTTCAAGTTCTTACATGTTCAGCCACAAAAAGTAGGTCAATTCAGCAATTTAGCCCTCCACGTTTTCACTAAAATTTGAGTTAAACCTTAATGTTGCCTGGCTACCTTTGCCCAAGGTCGGCTCTAATATTTTGAAGCATTTAAAATAAACCATAACATTTGCAAAACGTTTAAAATAAACTGTAATGTTTGAAAAACGTTTAAAACAATCCCTGACTAATGGAGCAACTAATTGAGTTAGATCTTTTGTTCTGTCCAATCAAGGATTGTTTTGAACGGTTTTCAAATGTTAAGGTTCATTTTCAATATTCTGAAACGTTAGAGTTCAATTTAAATTTTAGTGTAAATGTAAGGGACTAAATTGCTCTCTTAACCTAAAAAATTACGGATAATAGATTCTAAACTTTTGGCCTAAAAAAGTAAGGATAACAGATTTTTTAATTTTTTAATTTAGAATCAAGTTTTTTAAAAATTTTAATTAAATAATTGATATTTTATAACATTAATACTAACAGAATCTTTTTTTATCTATGATATTTAAAAATGTCTAAATTTAATTACCAACTAATCTTTTATCTGGAATAAAACACCCTATTCATAATTTCTTTTGCACATTAGGTCATGTGTTTTAGTCTACATATATGATTAGTTGCCGACTAATTTTCTACATGAACACATAAATATTATGGATAAAACAATTTTCAACTAAATTGTTAAGATCATAAAAGTTAGATCATTTAATTGAAAATTTTGGAAATTAAATTAAAAAAATTTATAAAGTTGGAAAATTTAGAATCTATTATCTATAAAAACTATGACCAGATTAAAAAAAATCATGTTAAATCAAAATGTATAAGGCTCGGTTTATCAGGGTGCTTGTGAAGTATTTTCGCATTTCTATGTACAGAAAAGAGTAATGTGGAGGGTGAATAATTTTAGGAAGAGTAATAATAATGACGCTAACAACAAGAAGATAGCATTGATAAGCTATAATTAATTGTTTTATAGGTGTTTTCAACATGCTATAAAAGATAGACTGTCAAGAATTTCTCTCATAATCAATGGTGATTTGCTCCTCCAAATAAAAGAAACTTATCCTTAATAGTTGCTTCTAAAAGTCTTTTAGAAGCCTTAATTTAAGAAAAGAATCCCATTTAGTAATCACCCTTCGCATATTTATTTGATGAAGGTCAAGAAAGAAAATTCGAAAAATACTTAATAAAAAAGAAAATTTATAATAAAATGGATAACTTATAATTTAAGTTTAATGACTTAAATTTTATAATACTAAGTACATAATATATCAATTAAATATAATTTAAGAGTGTAGACTCATTCACAATAATATTGATGTGAATTTCTTAATAAATATATTTTTATATTTTTAATTAAAAATAAAAATAAAAATTAACTAATCACTTATTTATAATTTTTAAAAGTAATTTACAAATTTTAATCTATTAAGTATTTTACTAATTAAAATCTTATGTATCTAATATTGATGAGATTAACTTATATAACAGTCAAGGTTAATAAGATTAATGATAAGAGTTGGTGTTTTGACGATGAGATATGTTTATAATAAATTGAAATTTTTGATATTAATTAAAGTTTAATTTGAATAAACATATTTTACTCTAATAAGAAATCATAGAAAAGTTACTAAGTACCCTTCCAATACGGGAAATGATATCCAACTCATGATAAGCACTACGTTTAAAATTGAAAGATTGCAATGGAATGGAGTCAAGATCACAATCTTATTTCTTTATCTCGTACAGTGTATACAAGCGAGGACTTCATCTTTTCAGCATCTCTCCTTTCCCTAGTCAGTCTCATGCCAAGAAGTTTTCAATGGGTCACGTCTCTGCCAACTAGGTCACATTGGCATATGCAAGTGCAACTATTGGTTCAAATTGAAATTACATACTAAGTACCCTTCCAATACGGGAAATGATATCCAACGCATGATAAACTCTACGTTTAAAATTGAAAGATTCCAATGGAATGCAGTCAAGATCACAATCTTCTTTCTTTATCTCGTATAGTATATACAAGCGAGGACTTGATCTTTTCAGCATCTCTCCTTTCGCTAGTCAGTCTCATGCCAAGAAGTTTTCAATGGGTCACGTCTCTGCCAACTAAGTCATATTGGCGTATGCAAGTGCAACTACTGGTTCAACTTTCGCTAGTCAGTCTCATGCCAAGAAGTTTTCAAAGTGTCACGTCTCTGCCAACTAGGTCACGTTGGCATATGCAAGTGCAACTATTGGTTCAAATTGAGTAAATTTTGATTATGACAAATAATTTATTTATTGTACACGTCTTATGTTTTTGAAGTTTGATCATAAAAAGGAATTTGACTCAATTTATATGCACTTTATATGCACTTAATCAATACACTTGTTTTAGGTTTATTTAAAGCCAAAAAT
This sequence comes from Erythroxylum echinodendron, assembly GCA_027575705.1. Classification (NCBI taxonomy): domain Eukaryota; kingdom Viridiplantae; phylum Streptophyta; class Magnoliopsida; order Malpighiales; family Erythroxylaceae; genus Erythroxylum; species Erythroxylum echinodendron. Next base: position 33,657,383 of record JANZXR010000170.1, on the reverse strand, counting down.
CAAAATTAAGTGGAGTTACTTTGTTTCTCTTCAATTTAAACTAAAAGTAATTAATTCTTTTTAAACATTAATCGTAATTCATAAAATTTTAAGTTAAATAAATAATTATAAAAATTCATAATTTTAGTGAAACATTAAATAATAAAATATTGTATAGATATTAGCTAATCTAAAACAAATATTAGATCACTTACAATTTAAAATGATTATAAATTGAATTAATTGTTAGTTATTCATAAATATTGTCATGTTAAGTTTTCTTTTAAGTTTTTTTTGTATATGTTAAATTGGATTTAAAAAATTTTCAGTTAAGTTTTAAAATTAAATTTTTTCTATATACTTATTTTTAGACCTGAAATTTTCAAAATTTTAATTTAATTTATCAAACTAAATGAATAGATCAATTTATACACATTTAGTCTACATCAAGCCTAACAAAATTGAGTGGAATTAATTTTTTCTCTTCAATTAAGTTCAAACATAATTAATTTTTGCCTGAAAAGGAAAGACAGCTGAAGAGTTTTTTTTTAAATTTTGTCAAGTTTTAGAAAAATTTTTATAGCATTGGAAATTAACTAATCTAGAAGTATTTGTCTCATCATGATAAAATTAAACAATGATGTGCCAAGACAAAATGTGATTATATTTCAAACCATATTTGTAAAGAACTTCAAAATCTTCAGTGAGGAACAAGGAACTGAAATATAATCTTTTTAAAATTGAAAAAAAATATAAACAAAAATATTGAATGAATTTAATCTTTAAAATGAAATATGACCAAAGTATTAAAATATTTAAATTTATTTAAATAAAAATAAATCTAACAATTTTCACATACATTTTAATTTTAGAAATTCTTTATAATTATTTTAATAATACATATTAGTTAACTTTTATTTTTAAAAAAGTTATTGTATTGATATTATGTTTATATTGTTTTTGGAGTTTATTTGTCCCACCACGATAGGGTCTTCTAATTCCCAGGTAAGCAAGGTGCAAAATGGCTAATATGATAGAAAAATCATAAGGTAATATATATTTTACTATAATTGAATAAATATTTTTATTCAACTTAATTTTTTATCTATCAATAATTTAAATCATAGAAATCAATTTCAAATAATAAGTGAACATTTTTAAAATTGTTTACCAAGAGAGAGTCCTAGTACTAAATTCTTACTATCTAAATATTCGAAAACAAAAAATAAATATTGAATGTGACATCTTATATTTTATCGACATATATTACTATGATTTATATAATTTATAAAATTATATTATGAATAATTCAAAAGTAGGTGAAATTTTAGTACATTATATATAAATTATTTTTATTCATCTAATTTCAAATGTTCTTCATATAATAGACGGTCACTTGAAGTCTCTTATATCCTAATAATTTTAGTAATTCAATTTGAAAATTTAAAAGACTCCATGAAACTAATAATTACGAACTTTTCTAATTTCAAAATTTCTTCATATAATGCATGATTACCATTAAAGTAGTAGTAATCTGAGTTTTCTTGTAAACAAATAAAAAATAATTTTGAAGTAAAAGAACCTTATAATAAAAAATTATTGGTCTTCCCGTAGCCGCAATTATTAACCTTACATTTTGAAAAAGTAAAAAATATTTCTATGAATTCGTTCACATTAATTATATAATTTCATTTAATTAGTCTAACTTTTAATTTTATTATTCATTGATTGACATGTTATTGAACTGTTATCACATACATATCAACCTATAAAAAAATATGGAAAAACTAACTTTTTTTGACCATTCAAGTTAGAATATAGATCTTTGGTCAAGAACATTTTTGTTTACTAGTTATTTTTAATGTGATTAATATGGTGAGGATTGAAAAATAGTAAGATATATATTAAACAAAAATGTTCACAATGACATGGACTAACGAAATATATATGTATATATATATATAATTACTTAAATTGTTTATTTCATAAATTATATAAAATGAATAATATATAATTATATTTAAAATTAATAAAAATTAATAAGTTTAATTTTTTGAATTCCTAATAATAAAAATTAAGAATTTTCTGTCAATATATTCACATATAATATTATCACTAATAAACTAACCTTATTCCTAATAAATTCTGAATGGTAAAATCATATAATCTTTTCAAGTTTTCGTTACTGCACAAGGTCACATATATAATTTTAAAGTTAGTCTATCATCTTTTAATGATTTATACATACAATTCTACAAATATTTAAATTAAAATATGAGAAAATTTTCTATTTTAAAATTGGAGTCAAAAAATAAAATTAAGAAGTAAATCATAATTATCGTGCATACTTCTCCAATTCTTCTACCTCTTCTTTTATTTGTTTTGTCTGACCAATACAATAGTAAAAATTGTTTCATAAGACATATATATCACTTGAATTGTTTATCTCATAAATTATATATGAATTATTAATTATATAATTATTTTTAAATAAATTATATAAGAAATTAATTAATTTATTTTTTGAACCATAAGTTCTCTCTTACAGGAAAATAAATTTTTTTGTCAATTTATCCATAATAAACTCCTAATAATTCATTCAGACAACTTTATGTTATTTAATCTTTTTCAGAAAAGATAAATATTATATTTCTATTTTTTAAAAGAATTTATGTTACAAATTTCATTACCTTCTTATTTTTAATTTTAAAATTTGTTCATATAATTAATAGACTATCTGGATGAATGAAGTCTATGATAAAAGAAATATTATTATAATTCAATAACTTAAGTTGTCTTATTTATGAAAGTCATTTAACCTAACAATAAGTTCGATATAATTATGTTGCAACTGATGGGGATTAAGGCTACGAGTCAAGAACACCAAAGTATACTTTGTCTAAGAAAAATTGTCTTTTCTTCCCAAACTATTCAAAGTCTTCGGTCTTCCTCTTTTCTGGTTGTCTTTAACTAATACGCTACTCGATTGGAGGGTCTCGCACGTTTCAATCATTTTGTGTTTTCTTCACAAATTTCTAAGTCTTTCTTATTTTTATGGATGAAATTGATCCACATGGGTCACATACTTTTCCAACTTTTTATAGTTTTAACGTATATCAGTAACTTACTTGGCAAAGGGAATCTGTTTGCATGGCTTACCTGGGGACCATTAGATTTCCCTTCAATTTCTCTTAGCACTATAGATAAAAGTAATAATGCCTCCTCGTATATATATATAACAAAATATAAACAAAAATATTAAAAATAAATGTAAATACCTAAACTTATAAATAAATAAGATAATAAAAATATGAACTTAATATTTAAAAAGTATAATAATCAAACTACTAAAATATTTAAATTCATGTTAATAAAAATACACAATAAGAATATACTTTAAAATTTTTCATACAATTTTAATTTCTAAAAGTTTTTATTAATTTTTAAGTACTTCTTTTCCTCTTTTTTAAATTATTTATTTTCTTATATAATTTTTTAAAAGTCTTTCTTTTCCTATTAATCCATATATGTATACACTTTTTCTCCTATTAATTATTAGCAAATAAGTAATTTGATTGAAGAATAGTCGTATATATATACATATTATTTGACTTTTTATCTCATAAATTATAAAAAGACTAATTAGTTTTATTTCTTTAACTTTTAGTAATTAGTATTACGAAAGCTCTCTTACGATAAATGACACTCTTCATATTGCTTAATACTAATGCTACTAATTTTTTAATGATGAAATCATATGCTTTGGATATATAATTTTGAAAATTGATATCATATTTTTAAATTTAATTTCTTTTTTATATAATAGTAATAAGTCTCTTGTATCCAGTAGTTTTAGTTATTTCAAATTGAAAATTCAAGAGAGTCCATAAAACTGATAGTTATAGACGTTTTTTATTTCAAATTTTCTTCATATAATGCATGGTTACCATGAAAATGCTAGTTATTTTAATTTAGAAAATTATAGGAGTTCATGAAACTTATAATTGTTAAGTTTTGTTTTAAATTTTAGTCTAAATTTTCCTGTAAATAAATAAATATTTTTAATTAAAATAACTTAGAATAAAAAGTTACAAGTCTTCTCATAAATATAATTATTAACCTTGCATTTTTGAAAAATTTTTAAAAAAAATCTATGAGTTCATTTATATCAATTATATATTTTATTTGCGAATATTTTAAGTTATCAAAGATGTAATTTGATTGAAGAATAATAAGTATATATAATCTCTTCAATAATTATGTAATTATCTATAAACAAATATTTAAACGAAAATACGAGAAAATTTTCTATTTCAAAATTAGATATAAAAAAATTAAAAAATAAATCTTAATTATGGTGCTTATTTATCCAATTCTTCTACGTTTTTTTTGGTTTCTTTCGTCTCACCTTAATACAATTAGTAATTTTGTAGTAGTTACATAAGACCTTAACTGAGATATTCATTTCTTCTCTCTGCCACTTATTGTCGGTCTCTAAATGATGATGAACACGGCAAGTCCTTAGCATGCTGATTGAGTTGCCTATTGGCTTTATAATTTTTGTTAATATATATTTTTACAATTTATTTAATTAGCTTATTAATAATTTAAAATTATTTAAAACTCTTAAATTAATTTAAAAACAAAATACAAACTTATACCATAAAAATAAAATGTAAGAAGTGATAAAATTTTATTTCTATAGCCTTTCCAAAAAATTTAATTCAAAATTTTGAAAATATTTTTTTAATAATTTTTATTTATTTTATTAATAAAAAGAGAAGTAAGCATTAATGTGACCGTCATTATATATTTTTACTTTTTTTGCTCCAAAAATTTCTTCATGAGATGGACCACCGCCATAAACACGCTGAAGTACCCACTGGATGAGAGTCTTCTATAAAAGGATTATCTTTGGTCATCATTTATGGAATACGAAACTACACGAGAAATCGTTTCTTGAATAGATCAGTAGAAATGGCAGGGATGATAAACTATCAACTGCGTTTAGTAGTAGGAGTACTGATGCTGCTGAAATCATTGTTATTATTACTGCAAGGCTGGGGCTCTAATGCGTGTTTGGAGGAAGAGAGAGTTGCTCTCTTGCAGCTCAAAGCTTCGTTCAATTGCCCATATTGTAGCTATCTAAATGGAATGGTTACATGGGGGAAAGACGTTGACTGCTGTTGGTGGGATGGTGTTGGATGTAACGCCACAACAGGTCGAGTCTACGAGCTTACTCTTGACGGTTTTAGATATGGCGAGCTTGTAGATAATTGGTTATTCAACGCCTCAATTTTTCTTCCATTTCAAGAACTCCGAAGCCTTAGTTTACGAGACAATTCTATTGTTTGCTGCGTGGAGAATGAAGGTTGTTGACACTTTCATTTTCTTATCAAATCACTCATAAATATAAATCATGTCTCAAACTTGTGATATTCTTGGCATGTAGGTTTTGAAAGATTGGCGAGTACAATCAATTTGGAGTATCTTGATTTGAGTTATAATAAACTGGGAAATGCTATCTTACCTTCCGTGGCTGGTTTTTCATCGTTGAAGTCCTTATCTATCAGTGAAATTGGACTGATAGGAACAAGTGGTAAATTTACATTTATCTATCCTAATTTTAATTACTGTAAAAAAGCTACATTTAAGCATATACATTCAAAATATTAGCTAAAACAATGAAATCAAACCAAAAGTTATGTTAGTTAATATATATCATTTGACTTTGAGTATATATATATATATATATATATATATCATATTTTTTGGGTAAATTATATATATCATAATTTTGTTAATTATATTTATCATTTCTTTTAGTAAGTTGAAGTATGTGAGTGAATTTCATAGGTATCGAAGAATTACCGAAGTTGGGGAACTTAGAGATCCTTCATTTGAGATATAATGATTTGAACAACAACATATTACTATTGTTGCATGGACTTCACTGTCTTAAAACTTTAGATATTTCTTTCACTCAATTAAAAGGATCAATCAATATGAAAGGTTAGTTGATATTTTCTTTTAATTATTAAAATAAATGATATTTGATTTTAATTGTATTAATAACATCCAAGCACGTTTGCCTTTTTTTTTTTTGTTGCTCACAAGACTTGGTTGCCTTATTCAATATGGAGGAGTTATACATTGGCGGTAACAACATTGACAAGTTTCTTGTAACTAAAGGTATACTCAAATCTTATTTAATAGCGTAATTATATACTTCACATAATTTAGTCACTCATTCTCAATTTATATACTTAAATCATGTATGTAATTTACTTAATTTACAGTTCTTTTTTGTTTAAATAAATGTATTAGTTAGAATTAAAGCAACCCATAAAAAATGAACTTTGACAATAATATCTGTATTTACTTATTGGTAAATTGTATCTTGTAGATATTGAAAGTGAAAGCAATATCAGCATCCTTTGGCTAAACGATGGTGTTTGCAATGGAAGTAACTTCCAACTAGAATCGTTAAAAGCATTCTCGAAACTCGAATCTCTTCATTTAGAAAACAATAGTTTTACAGGAATATTATTTCCACAAGGTAAGCTAAGCAGATATTTTCACTTAAATTAAAATTATAACATTTTTAAATTTTATACAATGGTTTTTTTTTTTAATCTTCTTATCTAAATAGAGCTGGATAATGTCAAAGAGTTATACTTGAATGATTCTTCCTGGGATGAAAACTTCCTGCAAAGTCTTGGCGCCCTTCGTTTTCTTCAGACTTTAAGCATGAAGATGGTGATCAATGCAAGGAATTTACAACTTCCTTTCCAGAGTAAGTTGTATAATTAGTTCAATTAGTCCACATATATAATATCCTTTTTCACTAATTTAAATCTGATAATAATCTTCTCTACTATTGCAGGCTTGCCTAATTCCAATGTGTTACTACAGTCAATCGCAAACATGACTTCACTCAAGACTTTATCGTTGTCAGGTCGTGGACTCACTGGCAACATTCAAGGTTAGCTAATTCTCTTAAAAATAAAATTTGAAGTCTCTGTTAATTGCCTATCTCTCTAATCTCCTTCTTTTTAATATACATTTAGGGTTATGCCAATTCACAAATCTTCGGATGCTCAATCTTGATTACAATTATTTAAGTGGTAACTTGCCCCATTGTTTGGTGAATTTGACACTTCTTCAACAATTGCGTCTCTCTCGTAATCACTTCACTGGAAAAGTTTCCCAATCACCACTGAAATGCCTCACATCTATCATGTCCTTAAATTTGAGAGACAATCAGTTTGAAATTCCTAGTTCACTTTCTCCATTCTTCAATAACTCCAAACTTAAGTACTTTAATGCTCATGGAAATGAAGTTTATACAGAAACAGATGTGGTCAATCGAAATTTGGCACCCAAGTTTCAACTGGAGAGTCTTCGGTTAAGTTCCACTTCTCGCGGAGGATCATTTCTTGAATTTCTATACCATCAACATGATTTGCAATTTCTCTGCATTTTTGGTATTCCAATGATAGGATTTGGCTTTCCAGGTTGGTTACTAGAAAACAATACAAAATTAGAAAGCCTTCGTCTCTCTAATTGTTCTCTTTTGGGATCTTTGAGTTTTTCAACACGTAATCCTAATGCAACTTTAAAGAATTTAGACATCTCTAGAAATCATCTTTATGGTCACATTCTAACTGAGATGTGTGCATATTTTCCAAGGTTATATTGGTTAGATCTATCGGAAAATGAGTTTACTGGAAGCATTCCTGAAAGCTTGTCTAATTGCTCTTTCTTAACGACATTTGCTGTGCGTGATAACAAACTATTTGACAAAGTACCGAAGTGGATTGCAACAATGGATGCTCTTAAAGTGTTGGATCTTTCAAAAAACATATTTTTCGGAAGCATACCTACAATATTGGGAACTTCACAATTGCAACAACTTTTTTTGTCAGAAAATAAATTGGAAGGACCTTTTCCCCATTTAATTTCTGATCCCAATAATTTGCAAGTTTTAGATCTCAGTCATAACTGTTTAATAGGAATCATTCCAAAGTGGATTGAAAAGTTTTATATGTTAGGGTATCTTCTTTTGAGTCATAATAACTTTGTAGGAGAGATTCCAAATAATTTGTGGAAGATGATGAATAAGTTAAAGGTAGTTGATCTTTCACATAATAAGTTCTCCGTACTCTCTACCAATTCTTCTTATAAGCATCAAAATCAAACTTTTGGTGACATATTATATTCTATTGGAGAGTTTGAATTTGCAGTGAAGGGAAACATTTTTGGTTACAAAATGGAACAACTTGTTGACATGAATTTCATTGGATTGGATCTCTCCAACAACAATTTGAAAGGTCGAATTCCTTATGAATTAGGAAATATTCAAGGTATCAACCTTTTGAACCTATCACATAATAGTTTGTTTGGACCTATTTCTTTCTCGTTTTCAAACATGTCCAAAATTGAGACTTTGGATCTTTCTTGCAACAAATTGAGTGGAACAATTCCTCATCAGCTTACTGAGCTAAACTTCTTAGAAGTTTTCAATGTGTCTTATAATAACCTTTCTGGTAAGACACCCAATAGAGTTTCTCAATTTGCCACATTTGATGAGAGCAGTTATAAAGGGAATTCTTTCCTCTGCGGGTTACCACTACCAAAGAATTGCACTTCAGAAACTACCACAACACCATCTTCAAATGATGATGAAGTTAATGACGGTTTTGTCGATATGAATGTCTTTTATATAAGTTTTTTTATGACTTTTACTATTATATTAGTCACATTATTTGCAGTTATGTATATAAACTCATATTGGCGACAGACATGGTTCTACTTCATCGAGAAGACTATCGATAGTTGCTACAACATTTTTGTTGATAATTTTTCTTTTCTATCAAAATTATAGATAAGATAACTTCTTTATGGAATATATGTATTTTGGAGGACTCTTTAATCATGTATTAATTTACAATAATGAACAACGTTCTTTAGGAATTATGTTAATGCTTATAATACAAATTTTTATTTTTCATTAGTAAAGTTGATACTTGTGTGAATTTTTTATATTTGATTATAAATGTTAAGATATATGTTATATATCTTATTATTTAATTTTGGCATTATTAGATAATTGGACCTATAAAAAATGTAGCTTCAAGATTTACATTGAATTTAATTGGGTAATGACAGCTAGACCATGGCTTGATGTGATTAAACAACAATTCTGATTTTACTTGGATTCAAATTGATATGGTTGCTACACTTATAGTTGTGAAAGAATTCTACACAAAATGAAAGTCTATTATTATCACGTTAATGGTATATTATGCTGGTTAAGAGTTCTTGTTGACGAATAGCGTGGAAATATTTATCAATGGCAGAGGTGGATTCAGTATGGGTTTCATTAACGACATAGTGGGAATTAATTGTTTTCTAGAAAATTACGAGATAAGGTGAATTGGTTTTACGTGCTAGTGATTGGGCATGTGTGAATTACTTTTGGTGTGTTGTTAATAGACATACGATCCAAGAGAGAATAGTGAAAAAGAGTTTCATAGATTCCAGATTTTGGCTTCGTTGGGTTTCGTGGACGTCCAATGTTTTTGGTGTTCAATACATATATGGATGAGTACGAGAAGCTTGTGATAAGGATGACAACTCCCAGGGCGTGAAGGTGATTTATAGAACAAAATAGCTAGAGGAGTAGTAAGCTTGAAGCCTTGGGGTATGTTGGTTATAGGTGCTTGAGTAAATCACATTATAGTGAAGTGCAGAACATTCAAGGGCAGTGGTAGATTGGGTATGCATGATTTCTTGGCTGCATCATTCTTCATTAGCTGTGTGTGATTTCTTTGTTGAATTGTTTTTGGTTGGCTGCATGTGGTGTGCGTGTACAACTCCATCTTGGGCAGCAACGATTATTAATTGATTTTCTTATGGGTTGCGTATACTTAGATTGGTGAATGTGTTATCGATGCAGCTGTGGTTTCGTGTTAGTGTTGGTGTTTATGTGAATCAGCCTATTGTTGTTGCGACTACTTCCAGATCTAGTACAGAGGAGCTGAATCGATTAAGAAGTTGCCTTCTTTTTTATCTCAAGTTTGTTATTGTTTTGTTCTTAGTTGATTGATCACTTGAGTTATTTGTTTATTGTTCTTTCGTTAAAAGATTAATTGAGAAAATCTTCTGTTGAGGTTAGTACGAGGTGGTCATACTATTGGGTGTGAAAATCTTTCACAAGAAGTAAGATTGAGAGATAGTGTCAAGGGTTGAGTGGTGTCGGCTCAGTAAAACCTTAGATAAATATGTTGTACTTTGGTGAAAGTGATTAAACTGGGTGAGGGCCCTGCAGACGTAAGCAAGGAGTGCTGAACTGCGTACCAAATTTCTGGTGTTATTTATTATTTCGCTTTTGATTGGTTTTGTTTTTGTTCATGCCAAAGAAGTTTACGAAAAGTTTGGGAAACTATTACCCCCTTACGGTTTTTCAATAAATGATGTTATTTCTTTAATGTTATTCCACATCCTACTGAAACTGTTAGAATATATTTTATATATTCTTTGTTTTGGTTTTGGCTTTTTAAATTGGACATATAAGATAATTGGAATTATTATATGGATTGAAGATTGCATCTACAGTCCTTATCACTGAAGAAATCTACCTCAAATATGCATCCTATCTACAGTGGAACCTTTGAAGTCTATCTATATACGTGCATATCTCCTTGTTATGAAGGGAGTCTATCTCATCACGTAATTTGAAAAAAATCTCTGCAGAAGTGTATTTTTTGAAAAAGTGAGTTGGAGTTTGCGTGGTTTTTTATGCATTAAAAAAGTGAGTAGAGTGGGCGTTAAAATTGGAGCTTCTGTGGTTTCTTTTCTTGGGTCTTGCAATTAAATGGGGAGTGGGCATTAAAGTGACGTGAGTGTGTGTGTGAGTAGTCTCTTGTCTTTGGTTGATTAAATAAATTGCAGGTGATATACGTGACTTATGTTTTCTTGAAGAGCATGTGCACAGTGGGTGTTAAAGTGGAGAGTGTGTGTGTGAGTATTATGGTGTAGGTGTTGATTTTTGGCTGAGATAGAAGTGACGCAGGTTGTGTTTTGAGTGTGTGACATTGAAGAAGCGTGAGTTAGTTGATTGGATAATTAGTGTGGCTGGGTGCATGTTTAAAAGGCAGCGGGCTGTGCAATTTTTGCTTGTGCAGAGGTGAAGGTTTTCATTGTGAATTAAGTGGGCTTTGATAGCTACTGCACAGCCATTGCCCATCGAATATATTACCACAATCCAGATTGGGATTCCATGCTTGGAAGGTTGAATAAGTTACTTGCAACGTCTGGGTAATAGATTTACAGGTATCTTTGTTTTGAAAAGTGTAAGGCGCTGGACATCTCGATGTGCGTATGCATGTGTGGCTCTTCTAGGCAAGGATTGTGTAAGTTTCAATAAGGGAAAAACGTGAATATGCAAAGGCTGCGTCAACGATGAAGCATGCGTGAATTGATTTCTTTGAAAAATAGCTGAAGGCACTATTGCAGTCGTGATTTCTGCGGAAGTTTTCGTGACTTGATTATTAGCTTTACGTGAATCAGCCCATTGGTGTTGCGACAACTTCCAGATCTATTTCACTGGAGCGAAACTCATCGGGAAGTTGTTCTTTTTATCTCAAGTGTATTTAGCTTTCATTCTTTGTTATTTTAATCACTTGAATTATTTGTTCATTGTTCTTTTGTTAAAAGATTGATTGAGAAAATCCTCTGTCGAGGTTAGTACGAGGCGGTCGTACTATTGGGTGTGAAATTCTTTCA
>JANZXR010000170.1:33633082-33644446 GCA_027575705.1 Erythroxylum echinodendron | reverse complement strand
GTGAAAGTGATTAAGCTGGGTGAGGGCCCCGCAGACGTAGACAAGGAGTGCCGAACTGCGTTACCAAATTTTGGTGTTTCTTTTATTTCGGTTCAGCTTGTTTTTATTTCATTGGTGGCAAAGAAATTTGTGGCACGTTTGCGAATTAATTAACCCCCTTCGATTTTTTTTTTCAGAAACTTCTAAGAATTAAAAGTAACCAATGTGTAATCAATGTATAGAATAGAAATAACAGAGAAATAAGAATTTAAAACATGATATTTAATTAAGTACTTCTTTTTTCATCAAAAAAAGAACCCTATAAATAAAAAACTTAATAAATGAGGCAAAACAAAAAATATTATTCCATATGATATTCAATAATTGAGTTATTGAAAACTTGGTAACTAGATTAGCATTTAAAAACTTAGTTAATTTCATTATCTTTTAGTACTATTCATTTATAAATATTTATAAAATTATAATATTGTAAGTTTAATAATTTTTTAATTAAGAAGTTTTATCTTTGGAATATATTACTTGAAGAATATTACTAATAAAAATGATTTAAACTATATATGAAAATGACCTTTTTGAAGTTTAAAGAAGAAAGAATTTTATTAAAACGAAGAAACGTAACCTCTTCTTCTGATTTTCTCACGATTATAAAAAAGCGTTGGCCAATAAGATTTGAGAGATTGTAGATATAAAGAATGTCACGTTTCTTGATTGACTTCTTCGGTTCTAAAGTTATCATAAAAATGTAAGATCGCTATTTTAGAGAATGAGACCCCTTTAAGGGTAAAGACTATCCTAATACAGAATACTTAAAATTAGTTATATCCTAATAATTTTAATTATTGCAGTTTAAAAAAAATACAAATGCATATTTGTTAAATTTTATTTTAAATTTTGGACTAAAAGCATAATTAATATATATATGTATATATACATATAAGAACATAAGCTTCAGTTTATAAGTCTTGTTATAGATAAGGTACTAACTTATGAAAAAAAATTTAAAAATATTTCTCATATATGAGTTCATTCACATTAATAATATATTTTTATTTAATTATTCTAATTTTTAATATCGTTGGTTGAGGCATCATTTTAGAATTAGTTGCATGTCACATATTGCGTACATCTCGAGCTATAAATTGATAAGGAAAAGCCATATTTTCTTAACCATTCAAACTATAACATGGATTCTTGATTAAGAAACACAAACATACAGTACAACAATTATCTGTTTTTCCCTTAATTTTTCCATATCTTCCATTCTTCTACTGTTACATGTTTGTAGTTACCTTTTTCTAAAGTGATCAATACGATAGAGTTTCAAGTGAGTGAGTTGACTAAAGAATACTACGCTATATGCATATTAATTGACTTATCTACCTCATGAATTATACAAGATTAATTATTTTAATTTCTTGAACTCTCAATATTTATATCATGAACGCCTTGTTATAATAAATGACACTCTTCATCATTGTATATTACTTCTAATATTAACACTAATAATTTTTCAATGGAGAAATTATATAAGCAGGATACATATATATATATATGTTTAAAGAATTGATGTCATAAATATTTGTACTTTTCTTTTTTTAATTTCAAAATTTCTTCATATAAATGTTGATGATAGATGAAGTCCTTCGTTAGTTGGTGGAGTGGGGGGAATAAGGTTGAAAGGTCTTGTGTTCAAATCTTCCTACTTACACTTTCTTGATCAAATTTGTTGTACAAAGTTTGTCTAGTACAGAGTACCCAGTTGACGTGATTTGCAGGCTATTGCGCCAATCCAAAGATTTACCTAGTGTGCATCTAAAGGATAACGATCGTGGATTATTCCTTTCCAAAAAAAAAAAGAGTAAAAGACATGGTAATTTTACAACCTTCTATAGTTTTATGGCTAAATAACTTATTAGGCTAACGGAATATTCTAAACAAATATTAAGAGAATCTTTTTTCAGACTTTTAATTTAATTTATCTACACTACTATTATTAGAGTATTTTATATTAACTAAACATGAAATGTTAAAGGGTTTATACTTAATCACTAAAAAGTATAAAAAAGATATAAAAAATTCAAGTTTATTTGAGATTTATCATAAAAATAAAATTTAAGAAACGGTAAAATTTTAATTCTAGAACCTTTGAAAAAAATTATTTTAATAGTTTGTAAGAATTATTTTTATTTATTTAAGATTTTATTAATAAGAAAAGAGTGAATATCAGATGTGAAGTACTTATATATTTCTACTTTTTTTCAATCTCCCCACTCGTTTTGTTTCTTCATGAGATGGGACCACCCACCACCGCCATAATATGCTGAAGCATCCACTGAAGCACCCATTGGATGAGAGTCTCCTTTGAGAGGATTATCAGAGGTCGTGATTATTTATTCAAATATGAAACTACATTAGAATTCTTCCGTTAGAATAGATCAGCAGAAATGGCAAGCATAAACTATAAACTGAGGTCAGTAGTAGTAATGATGATGCTGAAATCATTGTTTTTACTATTGCAAGGCCGGGGCTCTAATGCGTGTTTGGAGGAAGAGAGAGTTGCTCTCTTGCAGCTTAAAGCTTCATTTAATTACACAGATACTGATGAATCCTATGTAATACGTAGTATAGACAATTACGTATTATTATACATGGAAAGTTTAAAAATGAAAGAAATGTGAAATACCTTATTTCAGTTCTATATTTAATTTTGGTATCATTTTTGAGATTTAAATGATCACAAATCTTTTGGGACCTTTACAAAAAATATTTTCCAACAAGAAATTTACGTCTTTTTTAATAGATCAGAGAATATAAGCTTTGATGAGTACTGTGCTTCTCCTAACTTTACACCCTCACTATCCTCGTCACCTCCAATCTCTATTCCTGGTCTTCTTTCAAAGGGTATTTTGCGATCTGAAAGTGCTCTAGCTAGAATACCTGCCAGCAAGCTAGCTACTTCCCCTTTATTGTTCAACAAGACAATTTCCCTCTGACAAACCGCAGAGTTAATAGTTTTGCAAATTGTCCGATACTATGTAGTCGTTTTTGGCATAAATAAAAACAAAATTAATCAAAAGCGAAATAACAAATGTGATTAAAAAATTAATAGCGCAGTTCAGCACTCATTGCCTATGTCTGCGGAGTCCTCACTTTAATTAATTCTTTCACCAAAATACAATATATTTATTTAAAGTTTTATTAAGTCGACGTAACTCATTCCTTGACACCATCTCTCAACCTCACTTTCTATGAAAAGTTTTCATACTCAATAATACAACTTATTCATGTTAACTTTAACAGAAAATTTTTCTCAACAATCTTACAACTAAAGAATACTAAATAAATAACTCAAGTAATTAAACAAAATTTAACATAAATAAAATTACTTAGAAAAAGAAGCAAAGAATAAGTTCCCAAAATTTTCGACTTTTCTAAAGATTAATCTAACAGTAGGTCACCATTGACACTAACTACCTAATCTGCTGCTACCCTGAAATTTTGTGCACTCCACAACCACGTCATTGATTCACGCAAAAGCCAGAGTACAATCACACTACACCAACAAAATCATCGACAACACCCCAGCCCAAAAAACAATCACTGCAGTAGTCACTCTTAGCAACAAGAAAAACATGAACGACGACAGCCCAAGCAAGACGCATAGCCGAAGACTCGTTCAGCCAAAATAACGTAATTCACGGAGGAGTCTTCATTAGGTGGAGTTCTTCCCACACCCAATTAGCTACCAATCTTATCCATTAATCACAAAATCTTCACACACACGTTCACTTTTTAGATAACTCACCACACACCCAATCTCTAAAAAAAATCCCTTGACATCATTTCAGCCCACCTAAAAAATCGTTATCTTCTCATATCCCACTTAAAATAGGATTCTATTACAACTTAACTATTATCCAAAAATCCAACGAGCGAGCTGTGCCTAATTTAAATTCAATCTATTTGAATGTGAAACTGAATTATTTGCTAGGTTCAATTATGCAAAAATGCCAAAATTTTGTATACCATATATCTTAACGCCCTCCATTTCCACCTCTAAGAGGTACTGGATCTGATAATCCCAGGAACGACAAAAGTACAGCTTTGGTTTAGACTGGCAATGCAGCTGAGAAGGTGTATCTTATACTCATTAATGGCCAGCTCTTTGTCAAATATGTTTGTTTAGTTTACTATTTCAATTTTGCTGCAGTTGGTTCCTCCGGGGAAGGATGATCTTAAAAGCTTTTCTGGGGTGAAGACTGCCAGCTCACTCCGGATTTCATTTTCCAGAAGTTCCAGCAGGTCTTTCCAGGATGATTATGATTTCTCTGAATTTCCTTGCCCATTTGATGTTCATGTTTCAGATCCAGGTAGCAGTATGTTCATGTTTCAGATCCAGGTAGCAGGTAATCTTACGAACTTGATGCAAGAAGATTTTACTGTTGAAGTGTGTCTATGATATTTACCTGTGTTTTACTGGCTCAGTGCATCGAGTTTCTCTGTAAACTAAAAAATTAAACCAGAATGTTTAGGATTACTGGTCATTTCCTATTTTACCTACCAAGATGTGATCAATATTTTAATTCTAGCCGGCTTGCTTGCTATCATCTGAAGAGTATGCTGTTTGTTACCCTTTCTCAAACTTGTAACGGTATTGTTTTATATATTTGAGGACAATATTCAGAATTTAAAAGCATGAGGATGGAGTTTTTTGTTTTCTTTGTATGCATGTGTCTGCATCTATATATACTTGTAGATCAAATGAAAAGATGGTGACAAAATTAGAAATTATCAGATTGGTTCTTGTTTAAACTATGAAACATGCGGTTGACCAGTCTTCTCCACTTCAGTTGGCTTGCCCCAAGAATCAAGTTCCAAAATGTAGGAACATTGAAGACCAGAATCAGATCGCTGCAATGGCAATGCCAGTAGTTCAGCCATCTTCATATCTTCACGACTTGTCGCTTTAAAGACAACAGCCGACGCACTGGAAGAGCTCCGGGGTTACAAAGAGATGGTGAAAGACTTTCAGCTCAGTCAAGTTGGTAGGTCCAATGTATAAATCAACTAATGCATGAATACTAG
Organism: Erythroxylum echinodendron; assembly: GCA_027575705.1. Taxonomy (NCBI): domain Eukaryota; kingdom Viridiplantae; phylum Streptophyta; class Magnoliopsida; order Malpighiales; family Erythroxylaceae; genus Erythroxylum; species Erythroxylum echinodendron. The sequence goes on along the minus strand of JANZXR010000170.1, from coordinate 33,639,361 downwards.
AAACTACCGGCATGTATTATCGGAAGGACCATCTCCATATTTGCATATATGTACAGCAAGCATTATGGTTTTTTAAGAAGTGCTCTCATGCTATATAGCTCAACGGTTATATGTATATAGCTGCTTAATATCATATGATCACTAAGGCTTAATATGTGATTGAAGGTTTATTACTGGTCGGCCTTTAACCCTTTCTTTATTTTCTGTAGATAAACAGTTTATAACTGTATACGTGACAGAAATTGTAGAGCCTTTTCTGCCTGAAACTGCATACATTTTCTTTCATCGGCACTTTCTATCTTCTTTTTTTTTTTTCTTACAAAGGATAGAACGATAAAAGAAAAGAAAAACCCGAAACTAACACAAAATCAACTATATCGCATGCCCCGCCGATACATAGTTCCTAGCCTATCACTATGTAAGATAGAGATCGAGTCCGTTGGAGGTTTTGTGAGAATTCGCAATCCTGTATGAACTCACATTGCTAAGGTAGCCAGAAGATCGGCGCGTTGATTCCCCTCTCGATGGACGTGGTGAAACTGCACAGTCCAATTGCGCGTCAGCATCGTATGTATGTCCTGAACCAAAACAGAAACCTCAGTCAGTAGTCGATCAGAAGAAGAAAGAATATTAGAGTCCACTTCTATTAAGATTTTCCGGTGCACTTTCTATCTTCTTGTTTATCTCCTGGTCGGTTAAACTATGTTCAAGTTGGTCGTGTGATTCTTTGCAGCAGAATTAAGGTATATCATTGCATTCATTTGAACTGTGGTTAGACTGTGGGATCACCATACGACATTAAATGGACTTGTTGAGCGATGGAAGCTAATCATATATTCTAAGTAATATTGTTGCCAGGCTTGGCAAAAAGGTACGGATTCAGTCCGAAGTTAATGAGTAAACGTCGATTTGACTAGGCTCGGACTCGAGTATAGTAAAGCCTATTTTAATGCCATTACCTTCACTACTTTACATAATGGTGGTTTATGTAATGCTGGAAGGTCCGATGAGGCCCGTTTTGTTCAGGAATGAAATGAATGCAAGTATGGTAAACCTGAATCAGCCCTTATTTATATATATGGAAGAAAAGGAACCAAAAGTCTGACTCTTAATTAGTTATATCCTCGTGATTTCAATTATTTTCATTTAGAGAAGTAAAAGAGTTTATAGAATATATACTTCAACCAAAAAAGCATTAGATAAATTTATAAGTATTCTCATAAATAAAATACTAATATTATCAAAATAATTTAAAAATATTTTTCGCATATGAGCTCATTGACTTCAAATTTTCTTCGTATAATAGATGATCACAGTTAACCTGTACATAGACAGATGAAGTCTCTTATATCCTGGTAGTTTTACTTATTTCAAATTTTAAAGGAGTCTATAAAACTGATAGTTATGGACTTTTTTTAATTTCAAAATTTCTCCATATAAATTAATTAAAAAATGTATTGTATTAAATTATAATTATTACACGTAAAAGTATAATTACAAAAAAATAAAAACAATATAATAAAACTAAATATGTTTTTATTTTTAATTTTTTATTACAAATTTCAATCAAACAGGTTTTTGTTTTTTATTTTTTATATTACAAATATCAACCAAACAGGTTTTTGTTTTTTTTAAAGAAAAAATAGAAACTAAAAATAAGAAACAGAAACCAAAAACAACATCAGAAAAATAGAAGTGAAATCAAATGGCCCTTTAGTTATTTCGATTTTAAAAAATTAAAGGAGTTCATGAAATTTATAATTGTTATGCTTTATTTTGAAGTTTAGTCTAAGTTTTCTTGTAAATAAATTAAAAAAACCAGAAGTTTCAAGTAAAAGAACCTTAGAATAAAATGTTACGAGTCTTCAGATAGAGACAATTATTAATCTTACATTTTGAGAAAAATAAAAAATTTTCTATGAATTAACGTGCATTAATTATATAATTTTATTTAACTACTTTAACTTTTAGTTTTATTAATCATTGATTGACACATGATTGAAGTGTTAGTTGCATATCCCGTACATATCAACTTATAAAAAGGATACGGCAAGACCAACTTTTCTTCATCATTCAAGTTAAAGTATAGATCTTCGGTCAAAAACAATTGGAGGGTACAAAACATTATCTGTTTTTCTCATTAATTTTTCTAGGTCTCTTTTTTTGTTAGTCATTATTTTTTCTTGGTCTCTTCTAATCTTTATGTTTTAAGACACTCCTAGTTATGAATTATTTTCAAAGTGATCAATACAGCAATAATTTAAAAATTCCTTTTGTTTCGTATTAGTTCATTGTCTATACTTTTGTGGATATTTTTATTTATTTATTATTTTTAAAGTGATCAGTACGATAAATCTTTAAAAAAAGCGCGATAAAGTGATATTTAATTGAATAATAAGTTTCATATATATATATATATAAATTCACTTGAATTATTTATCTCATAAATTTTATATGAATCATTAATCATGTAATTCTTTATAACTAAATTATATAAAATTAATAATTTTAATTTTTTAAATTCTCAATAATTAAAACGATAAAGTCTACTCTTATAATAAATGATGTTAGGGATATTGGTTTTTAGTCAAGAATACGAAACTATATTAGTTTAAGATAAACTGTTTATTTTTTAACTATTTCAAGTATTTCTTTGTTCCGTGAGGCTACCCTCCAATTTAGTAAAGATCTCAATAATAATAATATACTATTATTATGATTTGATGTTGTGCTTATCAGTCAAATTATAGCTTATCGTCTTAATTATTTTAGAAATAATTCGTAGACAAGTTTTCTTACAATGACTTAGACTAACGATAAAAAAAGAAGACTTGGAAAATAGGGAGAGAAAGCAGAAAATGGTTGTACTATATTTGACCCTCAAATTATTACGCTAACTTTATTGACCAAAGATTCATATTCGAGTTTGAATTGTCTAGGAAAAGTGGGTCCTTCAATATCCTTTTATAGGTTGATAAGAATGTCAACTAAGTCTAAGTCTAAATCATTGAAAAGTAAAATTAAAATTTATTCTCTCATTTTCTGAGCAGATTCCCGGTGACTTCTTGATGTGTTTCATGAGGTGGGTAGAGAAACATCAATCCCTCTACTAGTCCAATAAACAAACACAAAAAAAGAATTAAAGAATCAAGAAACCAAATAGGGAAACAAAGCACGAGAATAACTGGGTAGTATCCGAGAATAATAACAAAGAAATTACATACCCTCTACAGTTCAATCACGAGAGCAAGTTGAAATCTTCACTAACATGCAAAATCGCAAATGGAGATGAAGTATATAATACGGAACCTTCCCAGCATGCAAAGTAAAAATAAAAAAACCCAAGGAGACAGAGAGGAAACGAAACATAAGGAGAAAAGAGAAATCTAGAAGAAGAGTCACATTCTGTACAGAAAACAAAGGAACTCCGGAAGGCTAAAGTCATCTGTCCTGTTGCTATTTTTCTTGAATACTTCAAATGGGAATTGATTGCTTGAGACTGCGAGAGAGACGTAAAAGGCAATAAGTAGGAAGATTATATCCTTATTTCAGTTACGATGTTCCTATAATTTTTCATTAAATCTTATTTATATATTTATGTGGATCCTATATAAATGTATAGATTAGATTTAATATAACAGAGTTAGAATATTGTAACTGGAACAGATGATTTGATACGATAAGTAGGACGATATATTTCTTTATTTCTTGGATATTGTTTTTGTTTTTTCAATGTCTCATGAGTAGAGAAATGGGCCAGGATAGGCGTTTATTTTGAAGAATTGAGAATAAAATTTACTTTTTATGAATAATTAAAATTTATTATATTATATTTTATATCGCATTTAAAATAAATAGGAAAACTTAAAATGAGAAGAAGATATAATTTTAATTATTTTGGGATATTAAGAATATTACTATTTGTAGATCAAAATAAAAAATTATTTAAAAATTAAAAAGTATATTTAAAAAAGAATGCTAAAAATTATTAATTAATAATTTAGTAAATTTGTTTAAAATAATTTTAGAATATTTTAAGGAGTAATATTTAAACTTTAAAGAATTAGAAAGAAGGAGACTAAAGAAATTATTAATTAATAATTTAGTATAGATAAGTAATTTGTTTAGGATAATTTAAAAGTTTTTTTTAAGGAGCGATGCTTAAACTTTAAAGAAGTACATTTAAAGAAAGAAACTAAAAAAGTTATTAATTAGTAATTTAGTATAAATAAGTAATTTTGTTTAAGATAATTTAATAGTAATGTAAAGAGTTATGTTTAAATTTTGAAGAAATATGTTTAAAAAGGACACTTAAAAATTTATCAATTAATAATTTACCATAAATAAATAATTTTATTTAAAATAATTTATGAGTATCCTTCTTTAAACATACTTAAATTTTGCCTTTTTAGATATATTCAATATTAGAAAAGATTTCAATTTCTGTTTGAATTGATTTTTTTTAATGATTTCAAATTTTTTCAATCTCCTTTTCTATGACATAAGATAAATAAAATAATTTATTTTTACTTATTATTATAATTTTACTTCTTGTTTATATATACTGGTTTTATAATAGTTTAATATAGGTTGAACTTTTAAATTTTAAAATATTGATATCTATATTTACTTACCTGTAAATTGTATCTTGTAGATATTGAATGTGAAAGCAATATAAACATCATTCGGCTAAACGACGGTGTTTGTATTGAGACAGGCTCCTTTGTCCAATTTTATGGTGTCATATTCTGTCCCATAAATCTCCGCCATTCATTTATGCGGGTCCCCCATTCATTTATGCGGGTCTCACGTGGGACCCGCATAAATGAATAGCTGAGATTCAGGGGACAGAATAAAGCACCATAAAATTAGACAGAGGATCTTGTCTCGTTTGTATTGGAATTAACTTTCAATTGGAATCGTTAAAAGTATTATCGAAATTCGAGTTTCTTCTGTAAATAATGTGATTCAGCTTATTATTCATATCATGGCTCGCATCTTTATATATACAACTGGTGTATCTCCTAGAGTTATGTTGCACGATATACTCTCCTAGAATGAAGCTATTACATATAATTACATGCTAAATATGGATATGAATTCATTTGAGTAACAGAGTGATTTGAGGCTATCGCTTGGCTGGTGCAGTGATGGAGTTAAATATGCAATGATATATGTGATTGGCTCCATCAGTTTCAAGTATCTTTGTCACCCCCCAGCAAACCGGGCAATCCCGATTGAACGAGTTTGGAGGAGAGTAGGCGATGACGGTGCTTGTGTAATGGTTTGGTGAGGACATCTGCTGGTTGAACAATGGAGGGGATGTAGTGAACCTGACGGCTACCTATGGCTACCTTTTTCCTCACAAAATGGTAATTTAGCTCGATATGTTGTGTGCGAGCATGAAAGACTAGATTTGCCGCCATGTATGTAATGGATAGATTGTCACAATAGAGATGGACAGGAAATTGGAGGTGCATGCCAAGTTCATAAAGAAGATAGCATAACCAAGTGGTTTCCACACATGAATGTGAGAGAGAGCGGTATTGGGACTCAACACTGAATCGAGCAATTATAGGCTGCTTTTTAGAACTCCATGAGATAAGGTTGGAACCAAGATATATAAGATAGCCACTGGTGGAGCGTCGAGTGTTAGGGCAAGCAGCCTAATCAGCATCAGAGTAGGCACTTAGACAGATTGCACCTTGTTGCGGGCAGAAAAGGAGTCCATGGTCTGGTGTTCCTTTGATGTAGCGAAGTATACAGCGCGCAGCCTCAGGATGATTGTGGCATGGTGCACTCATGAATTGGGAGACTGCGTTGACAACATATGCAATATCTAGTCGTGTCAATGTAAGATATTGCAAGCAAGTAACAAGTTCACAAAATTCTGTAGGAGATTTTAAGCGTGGAGTATTGCCGTTGGAAAGGACCACCTTGACTGCCATTAGTGTGGTGGCTGGTTTGCAATGAAGGCTGCCGTGCTTGACTAGAAGATCATGAGCGTATTTCACCTGGTTGACATGCACTGAATCAGGTTGGGTATGGACTTGTAACTTGAGGAAATAATATAGGGGTCCAAGTTCCTTAATGTCAAAATCACAAGCTAGTGTGTCAATAAATTTCGACAGAAGATGTGAGTTGTGTTGAATTGTGTTGTTTCATGGAGCCTACTATACTGAAACTTGTAGAAGATCTAGTTGGATCAATGAAGCTGAGGAAGAGAGGCAGAATGAAGAACAAGGCTCCTGTGTATAAAAGAAAGCTAGAGATGATGAT
>JANZXR010000170.1:33602801-33615162 GCA_027575705.1 Erythroxylum echinodendron | reverse complement strand
CTCCAGGATATTTTGTCTGAATTCACTTCAAGATTCACTGGAACTTTGCGAGAATGGTGGCAAAGTGTGAGCGAATACCAAAGACTTCAGTCGACATCCCATACAAAGTGTCCACAATGATGGCTTACATAGACCGGATCTCCATTGGATTTGAAATAGTGAATTGGAGGACAGTCTTTTCCTTCCGTATGAGAATATACGGGCTGGATCTTAAGGCTTTGACTGGTACCTGGCCACTAATCTATGCTTATTCTTCTCTTTTCCTAGGACTTACAAAATGATTCCGCGGAGAAGGTAAAAACTGCGTGAACATTACTACGATAATCTCCCCCCAGTGGCATGAGGGTGCCTCAACGTTGCTACAGTGACTACAATGATGTCGTTTTGCTCTTGAACGAATAATTCATTTCCTGACGAGTCCTGAATTTGTGTCAGCACGTCACTCGTGACGTGTTTACTAGCTTACTTGTTCCTCTATCAAACACGTCACTCGTGACATGTTTACTAGCTACATGGAAAAACAAAGATAAAGTGACTTGTTTACTAGCTACATGGAAAAACAAAGATAAATTGCTTGCACTTTTTCCAGACTTGAACCTTGAGGACAAGGTTGATTTTGATGAAAAAGGTGTTGATATGAGCAGGCCCTTACTTGTTAATGAATCTGATACACAGCAAGGCCCAAGAAGAAGTTCTAGAATCAGAATGGCTCTTAGAAAACTAGAGGAATATGAGCTGAATGCCATATCACCCCTGCCAGCTCAGTGAGAGAATAACAGTTCCTTATTAGTTTGTTACAGATGCTCCTTATAGGGGAGAATATGCAATTTGTTGTGGTCATGCTTAGTGTTATGTCATATGTAATTTATCTCCCCATCCTCTCCTCTGTTATTCTTCTTCTCATCTTCTTCCCCACGAAAGCTTGACTCTCATTTTGTATTCCTTGAATAATCAATCAAAATCTCCTTTGCCTTTGAGCATATTGGTTTTACTACGTTTTTGCTGCTGTTAATCATAAAATTGGTGCTTTCATTGTCTTTCTGCACAAATATGGCAGAACAACCATATCAGACCCACTTGAAAACCCTTGATGATAACGTTAAGACGTTAACCGATTCCTACCCTTTGACGTGATTTTGATGTCATGGCTTCTTCTGTTGGTGAGCAAAAGCTGTTACTTCAGGAAGTGCTTGGCCGTGTCTCCGCTTTGATCAGCCACATGCTTTACAACCAGGAGCCTCGTTTCGATGGCTCTTCATCATCTTCTGTTGGGCCGCCATAAGCCAGCACCAGTGCAGCTGTCCCGATTTTCCAATGTGAATCCCGAGCGGTGGGTGATGCAGGCTGATCGGTATTTTGATTTCTATCAGATTTCTGCTGACGACCGAGTGACCATTTCCTCCTTTTGCTTCGACAATTTTGCGGCAGAATGGTACGAATGGATGCACCGCAATCGTCAGTTGAATGGGTGGCCAGCGTTCACAGCAACCATTTTACAGCAGTTCCGTTCACCAGATTTGGAAGAGCCCGAGGGGCTGTTGGCTAAACTCTAGCAGCAGTCAACTATTACTGACTATCGGTCCACGTTTGAGTCCATAACAAATAGGACCATTCATTTACCATCCCATTTTTTGGTCCACTGTTTTATATCGGGCCTTCGAGCCGATATTAAACACTCAATGTTAGTGTATAAGCCCACAACTTTAGCTGAAGCAATGACATTAGCAGAGCTACATGAACAACGGATCTCTCTTAAGAAGGGACTGTCCAGGCCCTCTTTAGGCAACACTAAGCCCATCTTACCCACACCAAAAAATCCGTTACCCATCACAAACGTTGTCCCTAACTCTATCAACTCTTTGATAGCCACCCTCTCTAATGGTAACAAAATTCCTTTCCGCCGTCTGTCACCATCGGAAGCCACTCAACGTAGAGCGAAAGGCTTGTGCTACCATTGCGATGAAAAGTACACCTGGGATCGTAAGTGTAAAGCCAAACCCCACCTTCTTCTTCATGAAGACGATCCCGACCCACTCGAAATTTGTGACCTGAACACTTTTCCACCACCTCATGGCCTTGACCCGACTCCTGTTTCTGCAGAGATGTCTTCCGAGTTGCAATCGGCTATCTCCTACAATGCATTGGCTGGGGGATGCTCGATTTCTATCTTGCGTTTTCAAGGGTTAGTTCACGGTAACCAGGTTCAAGTTCTTTTGGATGGCGATAGTACACACAATTTTGTACAAACCTGGATCGCAAAGTGTCTCAATCTCACAGTCACAGTTACTGCACCTTTTTCAGTGTTAGTCGGCAGTGGTGAACGGTTATTATGTGAGGGCTTAGTTCAGAAAGTGCCATGGGTAATTCAGGGGTAAGAAGTTTCAGTGGATTTTTTTGTGCTTCCTTTACAAGGATGGGATATGGTGTTAGGCGTAGCATAGCTAGCTACTCTCGGGACAGTGGTGACTGATTATAGGGCCTCGGTGTTTCAGTTTAATTATCAAGGGAAGCCGGTGAAGTGGATTGGGGACAACACTCAGAAAATACAGCCGGTTCAGTTCAATGGTTTGCGTCAATTGTCTCAGATTGAGCCATCTCTGCGTTCTTTTGATTGGAGTTGATCAATCCTTTGGCTACCAAATCAGTGATTACTTGTAGTGAAGTTGAGAATATTTTGCATGAGTTTTCTGATGTGTTCACTAAACCACAAGGGCTGCCCCCTTCTCGCTCGTGTGATCATGCCATCCACTTGCTTTCTAACAGCAGTGCGGTAAATGTAAAGTTGTACCGCTATTTGCATTTTCAAAAATAGGAGATTGAGAAGCTGGTTGCTGAAATATTGGCTGAAGGAATCATACGACCGAGTACGAGTTCGTTTTCTTCCCCAGTGCTCTTGGTTGGGAAGAAAGACGGCACATGGAGATTTTGTGTTGATTACTGCGCATTGAACTCTATAATGATAAAAGATCGCTTTCCGATTCCTTCAATTGACGAATTATTTGATGAATTATATAGAGCAAGATCCTTTTCGAAATTAGATTTGCTCGCAAGATTTCATGAAAGTGGGAGATGAGGCTAAAACTGCTTTTCGCACTCACGACGGGCACTATAAGTTTCTCGTTATGCCGTTCGGTTTGACAAACTCCCCCTCGACATTCCAAAGCCTTATGAATGATGTTTTTCGTCCCATGTTAGGGAGGTTTGTGTTGGTATTTTTTGACGACATATTAATTTATAGTCCGTCATGGCAGTCACATTTGGAGCACCTTTGAGTCGTATTGACTATGTTGAGGGATCATCAATTAGTAGCAAAGCGATCTAAGTGTTTATTTGGCCAAACTTCAGTGGCTTATCTCGGTCATATCATCTCTCAGCAAGGAGTGTCGGTCGATCCTGAAAAAATTACAGCCATTCAGAATTGGCCTGAACCAAAATCTATTAGGGAGGTTCGAGGCTTCTTGGGACTAGCCGGGTATTACCGTCGGTTCATCAGGCATTTTGCTTTGGTGGTTGGTCCTTTAACTGATTTGCTATGAAAGGATGGGTTTAAGTGGTCCGAAATCACTGCTGCAGTTTTATACAGCTGAAGGAATTATTGTGTAAAGCCCCTGTTCTTGAGTTGCCTGATTTTACTCAACCTTTTACCCTTGAAACTGATGCATCTGGAAAAGGTGTAGGAGCTGTGTTGTCTCAGAAGGGTCACCCTATTGCCTATTTCAGTCAACAGCTCAGTGATCGTATGCAACAATCCTCGACCTACTAGCGAGAGATGTTTGCAATCACTCAGTCCATCTCCAAGTGGTGGCAATACTTATTAGGGAAACGATTTACAATCATCACTGATCAGCAGCCACCTAAAAATCTCACGGAATAGGTTATATGGACACCGGATCAGCAAAAGTGGCTTGGGAAGCTCATTGGCTACGAGTTTGATATTGTATATCGACCGTGGAAGCATAACCAAACAGCTGATGCTCTTTCTCGAGTATCAACATCCCAGTTCTTAGCATTATCGCAACCTGAATTTTTCTTTATCACTGAGTTGCGAGCTGCTAATGAAACACATAATGAGTTGAAATCATTGCAGCAAAGGATAAGAGCCAATCCTAATAGCCTCCCTGGGTTTGCTTTTGTCGACGGTTTACTTACTTTTCGAGGAAGGTTAGTAGTACCATTTCATTCTCCGTTGCATAATCAATTATTAGTTGAACTTCACTCATCTCCTATGGGGGGACACGCTGGTGTTACTAGGACTTTTCATCGTTTAGCATCAAAATTTTATTAGAAAAATATGCGAGCCAATGTTAAACGTTTTGCGAGTGAGTGCGAGGTATGTCAGCAAATGAAAGTTTCCACTTTATGTCTAGCGGGATTGCTGCAGCCCTTGCTGATACCAGACTTAGTTTTTGAAGCCCTTTCCATGGATTTCATTACAGGGCTGTCGTTATCGAAAGGGAAGTCAGTCATTATGGTAGTAATTGACCGATTGTCCAAGTATGGGCATTTTGTGGGGCTGCCAGCAAACTTTTCCAGTACCACAGTGGCCTCGGCATTTGTTCAAGAGATCATACGCCTTCATGGAGTGCCAGTTTCTATTGTTACTGATCGTGATCCTTGATTTCTCAGCAAGTTCTGGAAAGAAATCCACAGGCTATAGGGTACGAGTTTGAAGATGAGCACCTCGTATCGTCTGTAATCCGAAGGTCAAACTGAGGCTTTAAACAAGTGTTTGGAGATGTATCTCCAATGTTACATGGCGGATCACCCTTCTTCCTAGATGAACATGTTCGTTATCTGAAAGGGGCCAGTGGAAATGCTTTGGTTGAGAGCCAAATGTTGGAGCGTGATCAGACACTTTCTTTGCTTAAGCAGAATCTAAAGAAAGCTCAGGCTCGGATGAAATTTTTTGTGGATCAGCATCGCTGAGAAGTCACTCTCTAAGTAGGAGATTGGGTCTTTGTGAAACTCCAACCATTTATACAGAACTCGATACGTTTGCAAAGGCATTATAAGTTAGGAAGGTGTTATTTTGGCCTCTATAAAGTGCTGCAATGAGTAGGAGAAGTGGCCTATAAATTGGAGTTGCCCGATTCGGCTCGCATTCATCTGGTATTTCATGTATCTGTATTGAAGAAATGTATTGGAAAACCTGAGCAACAGATTACTCCACTGTATTTAGTTGATTCCACAGCTTCAATGGTGTTGCAGCCCTTGGCTATCTTGAACAGACGAATGTTGCAGCAAGCTAATGCGATGGTGGAGTAGTGGTTAGTACATTGGGAAGGACTCATGGTTGCAGAAGCTACATGGGAAAACAAAGATAAATTGCTTGCACTTTTTCCGGACTTGAACCTTAAGGATAAGGTTGATTTTGATGGGAAAGGTGTTGATATGAGCAGGCCCTTACTTGTTGATGAATCTGATACACAGTAAGGCCTAAGAAGTTCTAGAATCAGAATGGCTCCTAAAAAACTGTAGGAATATGAGCTGAATGCCATATCACCCCTGCCAGCTCAGTGAGAGAATAACGGTTCCTTATTAGTTTGTTACAGATGCTCCTTATAGGGGAGAATATGCAATTTTTTGTGGTCATGCTTAGTGTTATGTCATATGTAATTTCTCTCCCTATCCTCTCCTCTGTTATTCTTTTTCTCATCTTCTTCCTCACGAAAGCTTGACTCTCATTTTGTATTCCTTGAATAATCAATCATAATCTCCTTTGCCTTTGAGCATACTGGTTTTACTGCGTTTTTGCTGTTGTTAATCATAACACAAGGTCTTCTGGAAGGGAGAGCCTTAAGTGAGGAGTTTACATCATTAAGACATTCCTCGTTGTTATGTCATTTGTAGGTCCTTTTTGATACAAAGGTTAGGAGAAGTTATGTCAAGCTCTCAATGTTGTGAAAACCCCCAGACTCTCAGCTCGAGCCATGGAGGCAAAGGGGTCTTTAGAGGAAGTTGGAGGCCTCAAGGCCTATGTAATTGGACCTTCCAATTCTAAGTTCTCCATTCTCCTCATTTCTGATATTTTTGGTACTGAAACCTTTTCACCATCATTAATTTTGGTAACTGGTGGTGTGTTTGGCATCCAGCTGCAATTCGTTATCCATTTGTTGATCTGGGTACTTTGTCAAAATCCATACACGAGTGTGTTAGACCTCCTATTACACAGGTTTATTTGAGAAGGGCAAGAGGGTGGGTGTTGGTTTATGCCCTATAGTCAATCGCTTTGGTTGTAGTTTATTGACAAATTAGTTAAAGGCATTATTTATCTTGTACATGTTTAGATATATATGATAAAGTCCATGGAATAATTGTATATTGCAAATAAATTATAATGAGATTATAATTATAAGATTCATATTCCATTTATGTATTATTTCTAAATGTTCCTAGTCATTGTTCTATTAAGATTGGACATTAATAGAATGTAAACAGACTAGCAAACGTTGTGTTTTTCCTTATAAAGGAAGTAGTTGATATCATAGGTTAAAGTATAGAGATACTTAAACAAACGTGTGGGTGCTTATTAGAGAATAAGTTCACTGAACAGACCCGATATGAAAAATCCATTTAGAACATCACTTGTATGTCTATAGAATTCTCATTGTGATGATTGTAGAAGTGATTCTTTGACTTGAGATCATCAAAGATATCTTGTATGGGGATTGCTATGTTTTGATACTATTTATGATTATTTAATCATGGGTCGTTTAATCGGTAGTCATTGGACGTAGTATGAACTATATGAAAGTAGTTGAGTGATCAAGATATGATTTATTACCCTAACGTAATTGGAGAGAATGTTCCGTTGTTCTCGATTAGTATTGATTCGGAAAATCCTTGACCAAGGTGGAATGACATTTTGTAAATAGTTTACAAATATCATTAATTGATTCGATAGCTAATGGCGGAGAACTACATGATTGGACTAAAAATAGAGTAAATGTTAATTCCATGCTCTATGTCTAATCGGAACATTATATGATGACATGATTGAATTATACGGAAAAATCATGCACAGAAAGGTTAGTCAAAATCACTTTGACATTCCTAAATATTTAGGTAGTCATGATGCGTTACTAGCCGTCAATCTTGATCTATGATTATAAATTGGAGAATTAAAGATAAATTAAAAGAAATTTTAATTTATCTAATTCTAATTATGAACTAGAATTAAAATTTATAATCATTGCCAATATATTTGGGAACTTAATGGGTCTCATATATAAAATGGGTTGAAGAGAGCAAAGTTAATTTAATCAAGTTGGACTTAATTGTAAAGTTTGAGAAACTTTATGATTAAATATGAGATATTTAATAAATAAAGATCAATATGAGATATTGATTTTTATATGGGCATAATTGATATTTAATTAGACTTATTTATAATTCTAATTAAAGTTTAATTGAAATTAGAATTTAATTTCAATTAAATTAATAAACTGTCCAAAGCTTATTATAAATAGGCTTAAGCCCTATGAAGCAAGTACTTCATGCTTAACCCTCTCTGTAAGAGTTACATAATTCTCTCAACCTGTTCTGTGGATACCGTTAGAGGCTGGCCACTTTTGTGGCTACGGTGGTTGAAACAGATCGGATTCGGAAACGGTTCGAGGGATATAACAAGATAAAGATCAAGCTTCGGAATAAGGTACGAATTAAATTTTCGCTTTATTATGATTTGTGTTAATGTGTTAATCATTTTATAAAATTAAATAGATCTTGGTTTTTGGGAAATTAAAAGTCATGAAAAAGTTTTGTGATTATTCCGCTGCGGTAGGGATCGAATCTCAACCTAATTTCCCAACAATGCTATCAGAACCAACTTTATTTCTATGACTTGATTAAAATATGTATGATTGTTATTGATCCAAAATTTTGAAATTGAAAATATGAAGATTTCATATTATAAACGCAGAAATCTGAAAAATTCAGAATAGGATCCTAAAAATCCATAAACAATTTTTGTTTCGGTGTTGTTCACTGAGTATTGGAATAAGGATGATTTTCTTTCGATCCTTCTTCAATGCGATAAACTACTGCCTCACAAGATCCCAACAGATGAAGTCCCTTAAAAAATTTCATCGAACCCAGCCTCGAATCAATTGTTATTACGTGGGTTTTTGAAACCCATAAGCATTAAGCATGCATGAATGTGCGCTTATGGCTGTTGAGTACAAGATTTGGGTATGTGGGAGAAACTGAAACCCCGGGACTTAGAAGAGGAGAGTTTAAGGTGTGATGGTTGATGGTGTCTTCGTACACTTCATATAAGTCCATCATTAGTACTTATTTTCTCTTACAGTAAACGAAGTATAGCGCAGATGAACAATTGCTGTCTATATAAATGATTCAGGAGTTAGACGTGCTAGCATGGATGAGTCGGCTGCTGGTGGGGTCGTGGGCTGTAGAAAAGCAGATGGTGGCGACGACAAGGTTATGTGAGTTTACGAATTGAGATTAGGCTGAAAAAGGTAAAGAATGCAGTAAGTGAAACGTGGCCCATGGGGAGTGTATTGTAAAGATCAACCACCATCTTTATTTGTTACGTCGATGTACAGTAAATACTAAATAGGAATAGGAAGTTGCGTAGAGTAGTAAAAACATAGGTTTGAAAAAGTGGTATTAATTACTTGAAAATTGTTTTCAAGGTTAATTTTATTAAGAATGCTTTGATATTTAGTTTAATTTTTCAAGGGGTTGGATTATTAAATTATATTTATTTATTTATTTATTTCTAAAATTAAGATAATTATTTTTCTTAATTTGATTAAGATTAATAATTGTATTGATTCCTAATTAATTTTGGAAAAGTAGCTTTAACTTTCTAAAATTAGAATTATTTAGTTTCAATTAGATTGAAATTAATTAATTAGACTCCTTAAAATTAAGAAAATTGCTTTATTAAATTATTAAGAAAATTGTTTCTTAATTAAATTATTTATTTCAATTTGATTGACATAAATTAAATTCTTAATTTTATTTGTTTAGAGAATTATTATTTTATTTATTTAGAAATTGTTTCTTTATTTATAAATAATAAATTTCTTGATTTATTAGAAAGGATATTATTTTGATTAAATTTTGAAAAGTGTTTTCATTTATTTATCAAGAAAAGCAACTTTCTTTGATATTTTTAAAAATGGTTTTCTAACTTATTCAATAAAGGTTTTCTAATTAGTCAAGAAATAAATATCTAAATAAATAACATATAATAACTTTCTTAATTAAATTTAAAAGTGTTTTATTTAATTTTGAAAGTACTTTCCTTTAATTTTGGAAAATAGTTTTTCGAGTTAAGGAAAAATAATTTCTAATTAGATTAGGAATATTTTTCGAATTTGGATTAGAATGTGTTACTTATATAATTTTGAAAATAAGTTTTTCTAAATTATAATAAGTAAGAAGTACAATTTATTGAAAATTGTTTTCAATTAAATTTTATCAAAGGGGTCAAGAAAAATTGGAAATGGTTTCTAATTGGATTTGAAAATTTGTTTTCAAATCAAATTATATTTCTATTTAGAATAGGAATTTAATTTATTTAGGAATCAATAGTTTTAATCTAATTTATTTTCTCCAAAGAGTTGGAAATGTTATTTTAGATTATGAAGATCAATAACTAGAATCAAACGAAGCTTGATATTTTATGCATATAATTTGATTATAAGTGCATAACTTGCATACTTTATTTATATGGTTGATATATATAATGGATGCATGATAAATTGTATGTTTTATATGTGTGATATTGTACACGCAATTTGTGTTTGATGAGACAAATGGAATTAAATCCCTCGTTAAATATTAAGTACACGTTGAAAACGTGATTGTTGCCTTCCATTGTTATAAGAATAAACCAGAGTTTTGTTATAGTTGGCTTGTTGAGCAAACTCAAGGTCGCTTGAACCCAACCATGTTTAGTCTTATGACGATGGGTTCTACTTAACTAAATTTATGTGATTTGGATGAGCAAACTCATTATCACATGAATTTAGAGGCAAGGTTATGAACAATATATAAGATATATTTTGGCAAGAGTTGTCACCTAGCGGATCTAGGAGTCACATGAGATGTGATTGATAAAGTTGTTATCTACCTAATTTAAGTCTAGTTGACTTGTTGAGCAAACTTAAGGTCAACTATACTTGAATGAGATCTTAGCCCACTATAAAGACTAGAGTAATTTTTCTGAATAGTAGTGAGGGCTATTATTTCGAATAAAATAGTGAGAGTAACCAAATGCATGATTAAAGTCCTAATCTTATTTGGTAGTCATGACATATAATTGATTACTTGCTTTTCTTACATTTATATTTTGTTCTTAGTGTAATTTACCTTTTTTAGTATAATTGATACTAAGTTTGTGAACCCAAGTTCTTCGACATAGGATTGTTTGAGAAGAGTTCTCAAAAGTTAGAGAGAAAATTGTATATCCATTATACAATTTTGCTATAATCCCTATTGAGGATATAGAGACAAAGTTATAGAGATATGTCAAAATCATATAAATGACAAAATGTATTAACATTTTGAGTTGACTAATGTCTCGTAAACTTTGATGACAACATGAAAGATGTATTTTAAGACCATGATAGCAAAATGCAAAGGGTTGCAGGAAGTAGAGCTGAAAGGTATAATACCTTGTTGGAATTGTTCCACTTAATTTAGCCTACAAAAAGCATAACTATGGACTACAATAAAAAGGCTTTGCAATAGTATGATAATAGTTTTCTTAATAAGGAAAAGATTGCATGATTTTTCTTGCCTATATGTGATATGATAGAGATCATATGTATTTCTAATTCATGCTTATGAGTATTTGATACTGAATTCAGATCCAACATTATTGTAATGTTCAATGCATGGTTAGAAATAGATTGTTAAGTAAAAGTAGTTGATCCAATTTTATACGAAGCTTTTGTATGCGTTGGATCAAAGGAGACTTATGCTTAACATAATTGGCATGAATTAAAAGTTGGATAACCGAGATTATCCTTTTATGCATTATTGGTTAAATCAACATAACAAGAATCATAAAGTTACATACTAGGATATATGTATCCTTTTGATTATGAATTATATGGAACTTGTGAAACTTGTAAAGTTGAAGGATAACTAAATCAATCTTTGGTGAAAGGATGATGATGGTATTGAATTGTTAAATTTTATACAAGTGATGTGTTGGATAGAATAACAATTCATAAAAGGATAATATTATATTTCATCATATTACTAATGACTTTATATAATATAGTCATATGTATTAAATGAAATGATGATTTAAAATTTTGAAAAGTTCAAACTGTTTAAATATAAGTAGAAATTAAGCATTGAGAATGCTAAAGCACATCGATGGGATCCTTGGCAAGTTAGATATTTTCGGTTATCTATAGGGAATGAGATTCTCTAGTAAATACTTTCATAGCAAAAATTCCTTAAGGGTATGGATTTATGTAAGGAGTAACATACAATATGAGATGTTGTAGGATGCAATATTATTTCTTTTATAGCAATGCCTAGTACAATAACTTACCTTCAATAGTTCCACTTGAATAAATTAGCAAGATTTCATATTAGATATGAAATACTAGGTCTTTGAAAGAGACAAAGTTAATGATTCAAAAATGTGTGCTTGGTTGAAGTATATATTATCCATTAAGTTTAGAACTAAATTGGATAATAAAAGGTTATGAGATATCCAAAAGTTGGATATATTTTTACAACTGTGTTGTACAAATAATTTGTTTCAATGTATACTTATAGGAGAATGGTTCTCAAGATAAGTAGTGGGAGTAAGAAGGAATTTGAACGGTTCAGATCTCATAAAATTACATCTAATTAGAAGTAATGCCTTTAATGATACATTTGATGTATAGTTGAAAGGCTATGAGACATTAAAAGATTCACTTTCATGGTGAATTCAAAAAGTTTGTTTTTGACGATGAGTGTAAATTTATGTCTACAAGAAGGTTAGTGAGATGATAGTTGTCCTCTTTAGTGGGAGTATGTGGAGACATATTGCTCACAGAGAACAAAAATTCTAATTTTCAATTGTTGAACACATAATTTTCGAAGAACAAATTTTGTTTGATATGAAAAGGCAACAACTTAATTCTGGGAATTAGATCTATAGAGATAGATTGGACATTGTTAACTTATTCTAAATCCAAGTATATAGATAATGTACTAAAGATATTTAGTATTTGAGATATCGGATACTTATGAAGTATTAAAGATATCCATTATTCTATGCGAGAGTTGATATTTGAGTTTAAGAAGATAAGGATATAACTTTAGAAGTAAATTCTAATTAAGGTTTATTTACTTAGAACAATATCATTTAGGATTGAAAAGA